>CM022772.1:12337665-12790165 GCA_012411365.1 Ameiurus melas
TGCAAAGGTTTGGACACCCCTCACCAAATTATATTTTGTTCGTTTTTGAAGAGAAAAGAAGGAAATGGCAAGGTATACAAAAATATTTTATACAATTTTAAAAATGATTTCTGCAAACATTTACATGGCTAGTTTGAAAAATAAATAAAACAGTCATTGCAAATATTTGGACACCATTTCAGTTGTAAAGTCTCAGAACTTAATTAGCTCCTTAGGCCTTAACTGACTCATTAGGACTCATTAGGCTGATCAAGAACTGTCATTATGAATTGTCAGCTGATGACAATTTCAGAACATAAATTCTCTGACTCTTCAAATACTTAACTATGTGTTCCTTTAAGCAACTGACTGAGGATCTGAAAATTATGCTAATTGATGCCTAGAAGACAGAAGAAGGCTATACAAATATATCAAAACACTTCTATCTGGCAATTTCCACTGCCTGAAATGTCATTAAAAATGGCAGTTATGGGAAACTGTGAGAATACTCTCAGATAGAACTGCCCATATACAGCAAGGCCAAGAAAAAAAAAACCCATGCGACACTTAGGACCTGCAGGAACTTTAAGCTGATACAGCAGAAGGGGGGGCATGAATCAAAAATCTGAAAAGATTAGTTTCTAGAACATGGCAATGATCCAATACATACCTCAAAATCCACTATGAACTATTTCAAGAAATACAAGATTTTACTTTTGCAAGCTTTTGGAATGGCCCTCTCAGTGCATTGAAAATCTGTCAGTAGATCGTAAACCATTCTGGGCATAGAAAAGTGCTCAAGAATATCCCAGAACTAAAAGCAAGGAAGAGTGGGTGAAAATTTCTAAAATAAGAATAGAAAGACATCTGGCATTACTAAATACAGCCTTAGTAGGGTTTCCAAACTTTTGCACATTCCATAATTACTATTTTAGCAATTCTATCTTTTTAAATTCATCTAATCTATACTGCCTGTGCATTAACATTCAACAAAATATGTAATTTGGCCAAAGTTTGCCCAAATTTTGCACACTACTGTACAATACAGCTCAGTATATAGGAAAAATAAAAGAATGTTGCTATGCTTGCTTATCATCTAGTCAAACTCATGTAGCTTTTAGACACATCCTGGCTAAATAATCGTGTGACCATGAATATATCTTGTATTACTGACCCAATCCCAATATGCTACAAAGGATTTCACTGCAATCCTTATAAGTGTTGAATCACACAAAATCACTAATATCTCACTTCCAGTTTGACACATTAATTGCCTAAATGTTTTGAAGCATTTTGCTCAGAGACATGTGCTCTGAGTTATATAACCAAGCACATCAGCTTTCCAACAAAGGTGCACTTTGTTTTTGTCTCCTTTAACATGTCGAAACAACAGGCAAGTTTAGAGACGAGCATTTTTGTCTATAAAAAGAAGACTCCGGTAGAGATGAAGCAAGGGCTTAATCCCACTGGAGTCACTATCTCGAATGGCAGAAGTCAAATGGCATTGTGGATAATATAGGGCACTCATAACCAAAGTGAAACTAGAAGAAATATTTATGAAAGAAGTTTGCACTAAAACAAGTCATCCCAATTTCATTACAAAACATACAAAATAAAGCTTGGAAACAGCTGAAGAGCACATGCTAATTATAAAGATTAAAATACATTTTAGTCAGGGTGGATTTTTCCTTTAAGCAACATTAAATAATGTGAACTATTAAGACATACTGATCTGATGTAGAGTATATCTTGCACTTAAAAATAACTTTGATTTGAATCAGAGAAAAATGTATTTAAATAAATAAACATGGAGAAAATAGCAGATGACTCTGGTGCAGTGAAACGCAGTAGGAAAACTAGTCTCTGTGGTCTCATGCTGAGGAAGGGACTCAGTGTTCACTCCGAATCCCCCCGCGAATGTCACAGATTGGCTGAACCACAGGTCTGCCCTTATACCCTGTCAAACACGGTTGTGCAGGAGGGAGACCACATAGCTTGCTTGCCTTTGAACCTCAGTTTGAGCACTCCAAGGCCCTTCAAGTACCACAAAAACTCATAAATATTTAATTCGAAGAGCATGGCTGACAAGTTGAAAATGACTGTTTCAGAACCAACTGTCTTGAGCTGACTTGTTGTGGTCAGGGGTGTTAAAAGAAAAATTAGCTCCTGTGCTGACAAGAGCCATGACTATTAGCAATGACATGGCAGGATCTTATTAAAAGCAACCCAGGTGAAGTCGCCATTTACATTATATTTACTCACTTGGCAGATGCTTTTATCCAAAATGACCTTTAAGTGAGATAGGCTGCAATTAAGGCATCTAGCTGTTAAAGAAGTCAACAGTAATACATGTACGCAAGTTTCCACCAACAGACCAGAAACAAGAACAAGAGAGTTGTAGACTAGAACAAAAAGAACCACAAGTAAGCACAGGTGCTGATACCTACGAGTGCCACAAATACCACTCGCAAAGCAATATGGACAATCATGGAAAATACAGGTTTACCTTAAAATTTTAAACGCATAGATAGATAGGCTGTAATGCAATTTCACTATCTGTATCAGTACTTGTTTCATGGTCCAGATAGCTGTATATGTATTTGGACTGGGAGCCGAATTTTATTATTAAATGTAAACCATACCACTATGTCCCCAGACACACTGGGAGAAAACCATGAATGCTGGAAGTCATTTTTCTTTTAATTTAGCAAAATAGCAATTTGCAGAGCATACATCTATTCTCAGCTAAATTGCTCTAGTTCATAATTTAATCAGATTTACATTTTTGAGTTTCTTACATCAGAAAAATTTTCTGAACATCCCATCAGAATCTAAATTGAAGTAAATCTACAGCACTGCATAAACAGCATTTCATTACAATGCCTACAGGTTCCAGGAAATATATATATATATATATATATATATATATATATATATATATATATATATATATATATATATATATATATATAAAACAACTTTATTTTGTATAGGAATTGTATATAAATATGGTTTTAAAATATACAATTTTATTTTGGATCTCAGTCCAGCAGTATTCACGAAAGGCTTCTGATGCAAACCACTGATTTAAAAAGAATGTGTTTCCTGTTTGTATCTGTATTTGTATCAAACAATCTATTCCTATTTAGGTACATCCTTATTGTCATGTGAGGGAACGGGCGGACAGATGCAAGTGCAAATACAGGCAGGCAAATCCAAAATGTGGGCAAAAATCAGAATCAAGAAACAGGCAAAATGTTGGGCAATCAACAAACAGGATATCAAAGACTGGACTATCTCACAAAACACAAGGCAAAAGGAGGTCAATAACATAAACATGAGTGTGCACACACACACACAGTGTGAATTTAGATGCAGGTGTGCGTGATCTTGGAGTTGCAGTCCATCGTGGCCATGTTTGTAGGCCACAGTGCAGGATGGGAAATGGAGTTCTTGGCATGAATAGACCTAATACTAATATACATGCTTATATGCATGGAAAGTGTCTTCAAGTGCATCCATGGAATGTGCTGCAGTTAATAAGACTAGGCAAGTGTGGATTTGCCAAATAACTACTGAACATAATTATTACATGCAGTGAAATCCAAGATGTACTATACCTCTTATCCAATCTGACTGCTGAGAAAAATGCTCATCTGTTAGAGGCCTGCTAGCATGCTGTTAGCAGCCAATGATTCCAAGTCCTGTTCATTAGCAGTGAAAATGGATGATTACAGAAAATAATCTGTCATGGATGTAATTGACCGTTATAGCCTTGAGTATAATTAAGTGATTAATGGGAGAGCAGAGAGTACTCTTCATTGGCAACAAAGTGTTTATTTCTTTCATACGTACTACTGCCATTTGTAAAATCAACTTTAGCAAATATCTTTTCCTTTTTGGGCACTGGTTATGTCAGTGCTTGAATGTACTTATGATATCTGCGTCTCCACAGATTGTGTAAATGGTGGACCTCAGGACTTTCCAATGGCATCATTTTGCAGTGGTCTGTTTGGGTCTTCTCAGTATTTCTCTGTCTGTCTTATCTGCATCTGATCTGACATCTGATGCCTCTTTTGCTTTTGGTCATTAGGCCACACTCATTCATATGGGTTTACCAGATATGTTTTGCTTACAATAATCAGCTTCCTACTGGTATTATTGATAATCATAAATACAACACAATGAAGCTTGTACAGCCTTATACTCACAAAGAATCTAATATCTTTTGTACACTTTTTTGTCCACAAGCTTCAGTATCTTGAAGTTTCCTATTTGAACTGTTGTGTATGCACACTTCCATGCACCATTATCCAACTGTTCAAACTTTTGAACATGTTGGCAGATATCAACCTGCTATTGGTATTCCTAAGTACAACACCATAAAGCTTCTACAACCTTAGCCTCAGATAATTTGCCCACAGGCCATGGAGAATCTAATGTTTTTTTGTACATTTTTCTACCCACAAAGTTTTTCTTGAAAGTTGTAACCTATACTTTAGTGTATGCACAGTCCATGCCTCAGTTTACAACACGAAACTTTTGAACAGTACAACAAAATAAGCTTAGCAATTTTCAGCAATTAGTCTGAGAAAAGTGAGCAATGTATTTACATGTTTGCCAGTGGTCTATGGGAAAAGATCTGTGATTTGACATTTCCAATGTCACTCAAATGTTATTTTCCTGGAAAAGTACTGTAGGTGATTCTTGGTCATGTTTAGCACTCTCTAGGGAATGTAACATGTCTGGCTTGCATCCTATATTGTATAATATTTGACTGCTCAGATCATGATCTCCTTGTCTGAGAGCATCCCAAATTTTAGGCCAGCTAAGATGTTCCAGTGGTGATAGGAACTGAATTTTAATCAAGAAAACACAGAGAGATTTTCAGTGACTGCCTGGATGAAGTACAGTTTGTTGTCTTCCAACATAAAGACTTTAAATTCTCGAGATCTCAATTATAAGTGAAAATCCATTATTTCTACAGCTTGAAATGGATTTCTTCTAAATGAAATTGATTGATCATTGTTTATTGCATACTTTGGAATATAGCAATTAACCATCACACCTGCATTTTCACTGAAAGACTGTGTCTTTGATGTAAACTGAGCCAGTTTCCTCAGCAACCTACTCTATTTCTAGCGATCCACCTCTGCACAGGTAACGTCTTCAGATGTCGTTTGCATTTGCTCAGCAAGAGTCGGGAAGTCCTTCCAAACTGCTTTGACAGAGTACTGGCAACCTAGAACATTTTGAAAATCTTCAGCAGGCTTATGTTCACTTGGGAGGCAGCCTGGCATTTCTGAAGACAGGTGGTAAAATGTGTACAAGTAAAATATTTTAAAGTGGTTACATCCAGTTACAGTTTCCCATGCTTCATGCACTGCCGGCATCAGCTTGTGTGCAAGTCAATGTGCATACTTCAGAAAGGAAATCCTTCTTTAGCCTTGCAATCAGGCGACTTTTCTCTATCAGTCCTTGCTGAGGCAGCATATGTAGCAAGGCTCTTCATAAGCACCTGATGCACAGCCTGTGTTGTTTTACTGACTGTTTATGTTTCCTTATGTTGCCACAAAGTACAGTATGCTGTTCCACTGCTGTTAGAAGTTTAAAAAAGAGCATCATTAACATTACTCATGCAGCAAAGAAACCTTGTAAAAATAGGATTGTTGTTGTTTTTTTTTTTTTTAAGATGAACATATTCTGAATCCATCCAGCCATTTTCTGTACTGCTTATCCTATGCCGGGATTGCAGGTAGACTGGGGCCTATCCCAGGGGACTTGGGGCATGAGGCAGGAATACCCTAGATGGGGTGCCAATCCATTGCAGGGCACAATCTGCACAAAAAAAACACACTATTGACAATTTAGAGCTGCCAATCAGCCTACAATGCATGTCTTTGAACTGGGGGAGCGAAACGGTGTACCCCGGAGGAAACCCCCAAAACACAGGGAGCAAAGTTACTTATTGTATGCTGTTAAAATATTCATTTGAAATCTGTCTACCTGAATTACAACCATATATATCATAATGAAAATGGCATTGTGCTGGACTGCTGGTTCACATTTAGTTTTTAATAGTGATGAGAGAAGCTTTTTTGATTGTCTACTGCTGCATGCCTTGCCACATCTATTTACAACCTATTCATTCTAATTCAAAACTGTGATACAATTATACCACATCAAATGACAACAAAAAATAATGTACACAGTCTAATGCCATAAAAGAACACCAAGCTGCATTATAATCTGAGGAGACACTGTGGCCGGCAAGCAAAGTGATTGGAAGGCTGTGGCATTTACCTGCATGCCACTTACTCGCACACCTTTTGTGACCCATCTGTCATATTCCTTTTACTATAAATTGCGTGAATAAGAGTTAAGCAAAATGGCATGCTTAGCGTAGCATGAGAACACCGACCGACAAACCAACTCTGTCAGCCAATTCTGACGCACACTCTCACAGTGCAAACGCTAGCAAATGTCATTTATGCTCTAAACCAAATCACAAAGCAGGGGCGTTGCAGTATAGTTCACATGCTGTGGTTTGAGAAAGGATCTATTTTTAACTAGCACAACTATAGCAGGAAGGGTATTTGATGTTATTTGTGATATGTGCAAACAATAAGCACACTGCCCAATTGTCTATTAGCCTATATGAATCGGGTCCAGCTCATCATCCAGGCTGAACACTCCCTCTGCTGAGCACAGCTGGCAATGCTTCAGGACAGACAGACATGGGGTGAGTTACTCTTAGAAGAAGGACACAGAGCAGAGAAACAGTGTGCGTATGTGTGTGTTCTGTGTGTGAGCAAAGATTCATGAGTTAATGTTTTGTCAGAGAATGTTAAGGCAAAAACACAGAAAAGGTGTACATGTGTGTATGGATTGGTGAATGTGTGTGACTGAAAAAGCAAAGAAATATTTGAGTTAATGTCTGTTAGCATGCTGTACATTCAAAAATAAGGTCTGGTCCAAATATCCCTTGATCTTCTACTTCACTTTCCCAAAATGTGACTCATTATTACTGTTAAATTGTTTTGTTTTTTTTAAAGAGCTGCTTGGATTAACAGAGGCTGCATCTTAAATACCATACAGTGCACTTTAGTTTTTTCCCCTGCCATTTTTCCCGCTGACCTGCTGATTAGTTGCTCATCTAAATCTACATCTGGATTTCTGTAAAGTTGCTTTGTGATCACATATAATCTTATAGTGCTACCCAAATGAAATAAAACTGAATCTCGAATTGAGCTCTACGACATTGCACAAACCTAATACTGCAGTTTACTTTACAGTAACTCACTTCCTCCACATGAACAATTTCTGCGTTTAAAAGCTAAAATATCCCATTTAAACCTTTTGCTGCTAATTGGCTCCCAATGGCGTTGTGGCATTCTCACTCGGCTTTCAGCAAATTTAATGGTACAAGCATAATTTTTGAGGGTTTTAGATCATCCAAATTCACCAAAGTATTACTACTTACCACTGTGAAAATACAATTTGCATTAAAAGTGCCCTGCATTTGTGATGCTGCTATTTTTCTTTTTTTTCTTTCCTGATTGTCCACTTTTTCCTTTTCTAACTGACCAGCTTATGAGGTGCAACAAAACAGCTTGATGAAGATTGTTTTTCAAAATTGTTGAAGAAAACAGCTAACGTATCAATATGAGTATGTTATCAACGCACTACTATACATGCCTCTGTGAATTCACATCTCATGTGATCTAAAAAAAAAAAATGTGCTTCCTTCTGCATTTTTGCCATAAAAATAGTTTTGGTTAATTTCTTCAACACTATAAATGTATGAGCAGATTGTGCACCCTGAAGACTGTTATCTCCTGTTGGCATTAATATTCACTCCTTTGCCCACTCCTTTGATGTTGACTATGTTGACATTTCTCAATATGGCAAAACATTCAATTTGCAGTCAATGCTAAGAGTAATTATAGCATAATTGTAGTCAAACCGAGCCATTTTATATTGATTTACCACCTGATGTAAATTATGATATTTTTAATTACTGTTACTACTGTCACACGTGGGTGTGTATCCAAGTGAAAAAGCAGAAATGTATGGGAATGTGTGAGAAGACATATGAAGACAATGTTCTTGCATGCTTGTGTCTGATCCGGGTACAAATGTAAAGCAAACACCAATGCTTGACCTCTTCTGCCAGTCATGCGCACAGAGAGCATAATCTACCTTCCCCCACACACTCGTACATCCAGCCCTATAATAAATAAAACACACATATACTGTACACACACACACATTGATGAATTCACTATCACACACTGGTACCATGCTGGCATGACTTCCTTCCTTTACCAAGCTCCTGGCTTTAGCTGCTATAGAAAGACCTCAAAACTAAATCTTAGACATAGAAATGGCTTTGAAAGCAGCACGGTGTCACGTTCAAACACTTCAGACAGCATTTGTAGTCTTGTGGTGACATGTTGTGTTTAAAAGAAATAGACAGATTGAATGTCTTTATATAGACTAATATTCACTGTATCTGTTTGCTGAAATCAATACAAAAATTACTTATTTACCGCAATTCAGCCAAGATACAGTATGTATAGTGCCTGAAGTGTGTCATTTCTTTCCTCTTTATTGAAGGATTAAATGCATAACTAATAAATAATGGAAATGTCTAGCCTTGTGCAAACTGCATACATATATCACTGTGCATTTGCCTCACATGACATCCTTTGGCCATTTTTGTTTCATAACAGATTAACGTCCATATAAAAAATTAATCATATAAATCACATTAGAACAATACAAGGTGTCCCAAATGTCTCCATACATCGGGGAAATTAAAACTTTTTAGCAAAATGTCTTCCAAAAGTTTTCATACTTAGGCTTTAAGAATGCCTTTGACAAATAAGAACATATTGAAATCATTCTCATGGCTGGATTGGAAAGCTGTCAAAATGTGTGATGGACTTTAACCGGAAACATATTAAGCACACACGAAACTGTTGCCAAAATTATTAACAAATTCAGAAAGACTGGAAGTTTTGCCGACCACCTGAGAAATGGACATCCACGAACATCCAATGAGGTACCACCGATGTGTTGCTGAGAAACATAGTCCCCTATGTTTGGAGACACCCTGTATTATAGCTATAGATATAGTCAGTCTCATAGAAAACAAATGTTCAAATGCAACTTACAGTGAGGGAAATAAGTATTTGATCCCCTGCTGATTTTGAACGTTTGCCCACTGACAAAGAAATGATCAGTCTATAATTTTAATGGTAGGTTTATTTGAACAGTGAGAGACAGAATAACAACAAGAAAATCCAGAAAAACGCATGTCAAAAATTTTATAAATTGATTTGCATTTTAATGAGGGAAATAAGTATTTGATCCCCTCTCAATCAGAAAGATTTCTGGCTCCCAGGTGTCTTTTATACAGGTAACGAGCTGAGATTAGGAGCACACTCTTAAAAGGAGTGCTCCTATTCTCAACTTGTTACCTGTATAAAAGACACCTGTCCACAGAAGCAATCAATCAATCAGATTCCAAACTCTCCACCATGGCCAAGACCAAAGAGCTCTCCAAGGAGGTCAGGGACAAGATTGTAGACCTATACAAGTCTGGAATGGGCTACAAGACCATTGACAAGCAGCTTGGTGAGAAGGTGACAACAGTTGGTGCGATTATTTGCAAATGGAAGAAACACAAAAGAACTGTCAATCTCCCTCGGCCTGGGGCTCCATGCAAGATTTCACCTCGTGGAGTTGCAATGATCATGAGAACCATGAGGAATCAGCCCAGAACTACATGTCAGGATCTTGTCAATGATCTCAAGGCAGCTGGGACCATAGTCACCAAGAAAACAATTGGTAACACACTACGCCGTGAAGGACTGAAATCCTGCAGCGCCCGCAAGGTCCCCCTGCTCAAGAAAGCACATATACATGCCCGTCTGAAGCTTGCCAATGAACATCTGAATGATTCAGAGGACAACTGGGTGAAAGTGTTGTGGTCAGATGAGACCAAAATGGAGCTCTTGGCATCAACTCAACTCGCCGTGTTTGGAGGAGGAGGAATGCTGCCTATGACCCCAAGAACTCCATCCCCACCGTCAAACATGGAGGTGGAAACATTATGCTTTGGGGGTGTTTTTCTGCTAAGGGGACAGGACAACTTCACCGTATCAATGGATGGATACGGGGGGACGATGGATGGGGCCATGTACCATCAAATCTTGGGTGAGAACCTCCTTCCCTCAGCCAGGGCATTGAAAATGGGTCGTGGATGGGTATTCCAGCATGACAATGACCCAAAACACACGGCCAAGGCAACAAAGGAGTGGCTCAAGAAGAAGCACATTGAGGTCCTGTAGTTGCCTAGCCAGTCTCCAGACTTTAATCCCATAGAAAATCTGTGGAGGGAGCTGAAGGTTTGAGTTGCCAAACGTCAGCCTCGAAACCTTAATGACTTGGAGAAGATCTGCAAAGAGGAGTGGGACAAAATCCCTCCTGAGATGTGTGCAAACCTGGTGGCCAACTACAAGAAACGTCTGACCTCTGTGATTGCCAAAAAGGGTTTTGCCACCAAGTACTAAGTCATTTCCCTCATTAAAATGCAAATCAGTTTATAACATTTTTGACATGTTTTTCTGTTTTTCTGGATTTTTTTTGTTGTTATTCTGTCTCTCACTGTTCAAATAAACCTACCATTAAAATTATAGACTGATAATTTCTTTGTCAGTGGGCAAACGTACAAAATCAGCAGTGGATCAAATACTTTTTTTCCTCACTGTATCTGCTTCACCTTCTAAACACTGCTTAGCATTGTAACAATTTTCCACTCGTATGCTGCATGTGACCTTCTACACCAATACATTTTAATCAAGCTAGTCTCTACCTCTATGCTATTTGAATAAGACCGATATGTAATAAATAATTTATCTCTTTTGTTTAATATATTGAGCATAGCCTACTTAATGCATAAAGTTTTTCTTGGTGAACTAAGTGTAACTTCTCCTCTTCTCTGTAAACACAAGAAATTTGATTTATTTCATGAGCCTGTTAAGTGAAATTTTATACTACGTTATACTATATAAGTGTGACATTCAATATGTTAAAGACAAAAAAAGTTTTAAAAAATTCCTCTTATGTTGCTGTCTTGTTGGATATTTTTTCTTTCTTTTTTTCCAGTCTGTAAGATTCTGTCAAGAATTTTACAAAAGGTGAATCATGGCAAAGCTGCACGAGTTACAGTGACATCAATTAATCAAAAGTCTTGGACTAGCTTGTCATAACTTATTTTATTTATTGCTTTCTGAACACTAACAACCCTGACCTTTAATCCTTTCGTATAAGATGTGGATGCAAAAAGACTCATGTACACAATACTGAAGGTCTGTAGTTTTTTCTAGGAACATTACTATCTCGCTCTTCAGTAAAATGCCAGAGAATGAAATAAAGTGAAATAAATATATGGGAGTGAGATCTGGCTTCGATCTGTAATTTTACATGGAGGAGAAAAGCAGAAATAGCATTTAAAAAGTGTAGTTAATATCCCTCGGAACTGTCAGAATTGAGAATCTTTATTCCTACCCATTACAGCTCAATTGTGAAATCTGCTGAGAACATTATGCAAATAAATGGTTAACCTCGGTTATTTTCATTCATCTATATTAAATTATTACTGACAGAAAAGGTCAAAGACTGCACTTGCCAGTCTTGCTAAACATGAAAATGAACTCCAACTATAACAGACTAGAGTAGTGAAAGTAATAAACTGATTATACACCCATTATAATACATCCAGGATGTGAAAGTCACAAGTTTGAATGTGTGTGTGTGTGTGTGTGTGTGTGTGTGTATATATATATATATATATATATATATATATATATATATATATATATATATATATATATATAGATATATATTTGGCTTCTTTATACTTAAAGGATATGAAAGTTTTATATATATATATATATATATATATATATATGATCATTTTTATTCATCTTGTCCAAATAATAATATGAAAGCATATAAATAACACCCATTGTTCAGGTAGTTCTAGGCATTAAACCACAATAGTGGAGGCTACAGTGGGGGTGCACGCCTAAACGCACACACACACACGCACTCATGCATGCATGCACGCGTGCACACACACACACACACACACACACATACCCCTTATACTCTGAATGTGAACATTACTTTAAATTCACTGAAATGGTGGCAGGCCAAAAAGATTTATTAAAAGCATCAACATTTGAATAATTATTAGTGACATTAGGCTACATTTAGTTGACAGGACCTGGGCTGAATGGCGATGCATGGTGTCCCATTAGAAGGTAGTTTATAACACTGCAATGCGTTAGCGTCGTCAACAAATAACAGGCTATCGCAAACATTACATGGAGCATAACGTTAGTTGGTTTTAAAGGTACTGTGCGAGCTTCCTCAAACAAACATAATATAGGGCCCGCTTTTCAGGTGCATCGCCAAATTCCAAGTGTTTCCTCCCTTTGTTTGAAATTAATTTAGCATCGGTTACACACTGGCTTCAGAGCATCAATTATATGTTTGTTGTCATCCGCCTTGAATGCAAAGTATTTCCATATCCCATACCACCTTTCCTCTCAACAAGTCTTGGCGGAGCTTAACATCTGTATTTTTTCCTGTGTGCTTGTAGGCATACTTCTTCTTCTTTACCACTTGTGGACCGACTAAAACACTTGTGCATATTTTACCAACAGTACCCACCTTCTTTACCAACGGTACCCACACTACTGCAGAAAAACAAGTACCGTAAAAACAAGCACCGTCACGTTTTAAGAATGTTGGTACCGAATTGGTACCGAAGTATTGGTTCTCATGACATCCGTATTTTAAATTCCTAAAATGTTTTGAATTCCCCAGCTGTAAATAAATGATTAAAATATATGTGTCCATGTTTTCAGCAGATTCCAGTATTAACTGAGACATGCTCTTTAGAACACTTTTTTAGGTTCTAAATAAAAAATAAACATGTTATAGAACCTGTAGTTGTGTAATGTTGATATAAAAGCATATGTAGTGTAACCATTTTTGCTTGCTTATATTTCAGATGGTCAGATGATCTATGATATTTCTCCATTATTCTATGAAGTGCAACCCTGCTTTTTGAACATTTATGGGCTTGTAATTAACTTTTAATTAGTTAGGAGGTGAAAAAGGAAGTCCCAAGCTTTTAAGCTACATGCATATTCATCTGTAAATATGTTTGCCTGTTAAATTAATGGCCAGAAAAGTAGTGAAAGACAGAAAACAAGATATGTGACAGTGAGCGATAGTTAGAGATATACAGCAAAAGCTCAGTGTACTAAAAGAACTAGTTTTGTTTAGTCAATACTTTTTTTGCACAAGCATAATGTACAAATACAATATATGAAATTGTGGCTTTCCAGTATTTAAGTCCATAATTATGAAGTAGGCAGTCCTAATCATGTTACCATCGCTAAGCGCCAGACTGATGTCCATTTTCCTTTCACATATCTTCTATATTTATACCAAAACTATGCCCTCATGCTTTATATGCCAATTAGATTTTTTGCCTTTTTACTTCATACTATTCTGGGTGCTCAATGCAATAATGGTGTTTTGTTTGGTATCATGCAAACATTTAATATTTGTATAGTATAAAATGTACGTACAACTTAATGCTTTGAGTTGGATGTACATTCAGGATATTATCATGTAACTATGTAAATAACACGTTAATGCATAATTTCATATACCGTAATTTCAAACACACGAAGAAATGCTAACTAGCCTTGACATGAACTCAGACATGGACTATGGCTATGGCTAGGAGACATGAACAAGAACTAAGACACATGGCATGAACTAAAACTATATTCGCTATCTAATTCAAACTCTATATCTAATTACCCACGTTGTGTGTGTCATGGTATGTATACACACCAGCCAAACTGCTAACAGCTGCGGGCAATACCAAAACAGCATATTGGTTGACGTCATGTCTCCGCCCCGTCTTGTCATGTGTTGTTGAGTCACGTGTGTATTGGTATTGCCCGCAGCTGTTAGCAGTTTGTCTGGTGTGTATATATACCGGGAGCCATGACACACACAACGCGGGTAGAATTAGATAGCAAATATAGTTAGAGTCTTTGTTCATGCCATGTGTCTTAGTTCTTGTTCATGTTTCCTAGCCATAGTCCATGTCTGAGTTCATGTCAAGGCTAGTTAGCTTATAGCATAGCTTATAGCTTAGCCTGTAGCCTAGTAGCTTATAGCTTAGCCTGTAGCCTAGTAGCTTATAGCATAGCTTATAGCCTAGTAGCGGATAGTATAGCTTAGAGTTGTAATTAGTTTAGAATATAGATGTAGAAGTGGTTTATAGAGTACAGATATAGAGTCTTTGTTCCATGCCATGTCTATGTTCATAGTATTTGTCACGTTTCATGTCATAGTTAATGTTTAGGATAGTTGGTTTAGTTAGCTTAGTTCACTGAGTTGGTCATGTTTTGTGTTGTTTCTCTTGAGTCTGCTCTCCTCTGTTTCAATAAAAGGTCTCGTCCTAACTGCACTTTTCAAATCAAATTTTTATGTAAATACAACTTTACCCATAATTATCCTTAATCATTTGCACTCAAATTAGCATTTGCTTTGATGCTCTATGATTCAGATTTGTTGGGAAGTCTTTCCGGATGCTCAAATTTGCATCCATTTCTACACAACTTTAATGAATAAGGACCACTTTGAAGACTGGTCACTGGTTCCTATAAGACAGTAATTCAAACTAGTTAAATCTTTATGATGGCCTTATTGAGCTTGACTGTGAGTGTGGTTGAGTACTCAGAGGATGGGATGATGCTTTTAAAGTTTTTTTTACAATGCATTAGTGGGTTCTATTGTTATACAACAATAAGTGCTCTTCATTGCATGAAATATACAGCCCTGTAAAGTGAAATAAAGAGAGGATTAGTTAGGGAAGCAATCAAGAGGCCAAGAATAACTCTCAGCATGATGATACCACCACCATGCTTCACTTGGTGGATGCTGCTCTCAGGGTGATGCACAGTAGAAAGGTTCACGGGGACGTGAATGCTTCTGCAAGGACAATGTAGTTGCATCATTAACTCTGTGCTCTGTAATATTAGGTATTAATTTTCAATATTTACAACAAATGTAGCGCCAATCTCACATTCAAATTGAAAAAGATTAAAAAGAGAAAATGGGACCTTCAATTTAGGTTTATAATGCAAAGATATTTTGGTAAAACTAGACATCTTGTTTAGGAAACACTCTACATCAAGCTGGATACCACAGCATGCTAAATGTACATATACAGTTAAAAAGATGAAGCCACACTAAGCCTCATGTTACGTATAAATGTGTGTATTCACTTTAGAAGACGTCATCCCCTACACTACACATCTGAAGCATGTGTACATATCATTTCAATTAGCTCTTTAATGTTCATCTTGCCCTAGACTAATCTGAGGCTTGTTTATATTTGGCATGCAGGGTGTACGATCTGTTCTCTTTGCTGTAGAATGAGTGTCTTCTCACCCCTCTTTAGTATACTCTGCTTTTTAAAGCCTAGCTTCCTTTAGTGAATGCCGTTGGCATTGCCATGGCAACTGAAGATCGGGCAGTTGTCATAGTGCTGCTCTTCAGTAGGTCTGTTAATTGTGCACCCTAATCCAATAATCATAACACAGTGCACGTGCGAGGACACACATACACACAAATAAACACACAGACAAATAAAGTTGGCTTTCCACCTGATAGACCACCCAGCAACAAGTTTTTTACCCTCCTAAACCTCGAGAGTTCCACTTCTCACTCTCATAGGCTAAGATTATTGTAATCCTTTTCATTTTTCCCATGATATCACCCCAAGGAAATGCATATTGTTCTGCTGTTATGTAACTGTTATGTGATTACCAAGAGTGAGCTTGTGTTGGTTTGAAAAAAAAAAAATACTAAAATGGAGTACAATCTGTTAACACAGGTTTCTTCCCAAGTTTGTAATAATACTACCTAAGCATGGGCGATGTAGTGAAATACATCATATGGCACTACTTTATCTTGATATTCAATTCAATGTGCATTGTTTCATTGAGCTCTTGCAATCAAGGTACCAACAAAAACAGTCAAGCAATATTCTAAACACTGCTTGTGAAAAGCCAAAACCAAACACACACACACACACACAAACAAAAAAACAAAAAACAAAACTGAAAACCAAAAATACAACAACAAAGTAGGGCTGCACAATTATGGCCAAAATGATAATCATGATTATTTTTTATCAATACTGAGATCACGATCATTTATCCCAATTATTAATTGATTTTAGGGACAACATATTTTTATTGCACTTTCACATTTAAATAAACAGACTGCTGCAATGTACAAATTAGACTGGTCCTTAAAGTGCATCATCTCGTAGAAGCAAAATATAAATAAAATTGTACCAAAAATATAGGATAAGTAAAAATAAAAATGCCATCAACCAAATGAAAACAATTCAGGCATATGCAGAAAAGGCAATAACAGTGTTTACAGGAGGAGAAACACACTCAAATCAGCCAAAAGAGTGGTGATGCAGGGATGACGTAATTTTGTACCAAAACCCAGAAGTTAGCATCACACCGGTTCCCTCGACCTAATAGGATTTTCACATAGGCTTTTGGATTATTGCAAAAAATAAGCTCTGTGATCAGCAAAAGTTTACAACACTAACATGTTATGTCCATCAAGATCATTTTCACAAATGAACACAACTTTTATTAAGTTTGAAGTCTAAATACAATCTGCAGAAATAAACAGCTAACAGTATGCTATAAACAAACTACACCACGGTTGCTCGACTTCAAACGTCACCATTACCAAGCTTACAACAATTTTATTTATAACATTTTCCATAAAAACAATTCAGCTTTACTCTGCGAGAAAAAAACATTCAGCTTTACTCAAACAATATGGATTTACTCTGTGGATTAATCCTCACCCTCCTTTTTTTTTTAGGGGGTTGTGCACTGCATACCTGAACAAGTTTATCTGCAAAGTTTTTTCTTCAACCAATCATCTTTGCACTAAAACTTCATACTAGTCTTGTTTGCTTTACATGAATTAATTTTATGTTTCTTGAATAAAGAAGCCATCAATCATTAACAAAATGCATCTGATTACATATCTACAAAATAAATTATATAAAAAAAAATATATATATATATATATATATATATATATATATATATATATATATATATATATATATATATATATAAAACCATTAACCATTATCCATTAACGATAACCATTATCCTTAACCTTTCTAACTTTTCATGACTTGATTACTGCAAAAAGTTCAAATTTGTGTGAGACAACACATCCATTTTCTATTCCGCTTATCCTTCAGGGCCGTGGGGAATCTGGAGCCGATCACAGGAGTCTTGGGGCAGGGTGCCAATCCATTGCAGGACACAATCACATACACATACACACACCCATTCATACACTACTAACACATTGGACATGCCAATCAGCTTACCATGCCTGTCTTTGGACAGGGGGAGGAAACCGGATTATCCCTGCAGCATGGGAAGAACATCCGCACACACAGGGCAGTAGCAGGTATCGAACTCCCAGAACTGGTGGTGTGAGGCAAACATACTAACCACTAAGCCACCGTGCACCCAGCACACATTTATAATGTTTCATTTTGTTTCTGATTTCAAATGATTAATTATTTACTTGTAAATATTTTAGCAACTTTAAATGTTGATAACTTTCAAGCAAGTATAATTTGTTTAAATAATATAACAGTTTTCAATGAAAGTAATATCAGTTTATATCAAATTTGTACATTAATGTATATTTTTAATAGATTTTAAAAGAAAACTGTGTTTGTGTATATGTATATACACTGTGAAAAATTGTCTTTATTGTTTAACCTTTTGTTCAAAACATTCACAGAAATACTCTGCTCTCGTTGATATCAAACAATTGGAAACAAAATACAGGTTTATCAAAATAAATATATATTTGTTAAATATAGGTGTGCAACAATTATTAACACCCTTTTAGTCAATACTTTGTGCTACCTCCATTTGCCAAGATAACAGCTCTGAGTCTTCTCCTATAACGCCTGATGAGGGTGGAGAATACATGGCAAGGGATCTGTGATCATTCCTCCATACTGAATCTCTCCAGATCCTTCACATTTCAAGGTCTATGCTGGTGGATTCTCCTTTTCAGTTCACTGTATGGGTTTCAAGTCAGGGGACTGAGATGGCCATGGCAGGACCTTGATTTTGTGGTCAGTAAATAATTTGTGTGCTGCTTTTGATGTTTGATGTATGTTTTGGATCATTGTCCTACTGGAAGATCCAACCACGGCCCATTTTAAACTATCTGGCAGAGGCAGTCAGTTTTTCATTTAATGTCTGTTGATATTTGATAGAGTCCATGATGCCATCCCTGATGTATCCTAACAAAATGTCCAGGTCCTCTGGCAGAAAAAAAAGCCACAGAACATTAATGAGTCACCACCATTTTTAACCGTGGGCATTAGGTCCTTTTCCATACGACTACCTCTATGTGTGCGCTACAACCAACTCCGGTCTTTATTGCCAAAAAGCTCTATTTTGGTCTGACCATAAATCACTGACCATGACCAAAGTGATGCTTGAACAATTTCACTTCAAGTATGCAACAATGCACTTCAAGTATATTTTTCTCATATGAATTCATAGGGGTGGCACACCTATATTTAACAAAGGCGTTGTTGTTGTTTTTTTTTACAAACCTATGTTGTATTTACAATTGTATGATATCCATGAGAGCAGAGTACTTTTGTGAATTTTTTTAAACATATTTATATAATTGCTGTGGTTAAGAAGAATAAAACATTTTGGGAAGTGCTCTTATTAGAAAATAATCAGTTTCAAGATTGCATGCACACCCTTAAATGCTTTATTCCTTACATCCTTAAATCACACTTTAGTATACCTGCTCATTCTCAAAGCAACCACACCATCCAGGTATAAAAACTTTTTTTTTTCAGTATTTTGCCTTTTTTTTCAAACTCCTGCAGCTTCCATTCAGGATTTCATGTGTGCAAATGTAAAAATTAGCATAAAACTAGGTACATAGAGTGCCTCTCAGTCCTCTTTCTTTCCCTTTCATAAAGTTTTGACTCTTAGAGTCAGCCACAAGAACGTCACAGCATGCACACAGGGACAGGGTAATAGGATGCATAATTTCCTCTTGCTTATATTGAGCTCGAGGAGACAGGCAATAACCATGCAGGCAAAGTTCTAGCCCTCTCCTTCATTATTTATCCCCACGCGTTTAGGCCCTGTAACTCAGTGCCCAGCAAAAGTAGCATTGATGGTGTGGGGGACCCACACACACACAAGAAAACTCCAGGCACAATATCTAGAATTCAAGATTAAACCCAGGAGTGAACTGCAACTGTGAATGGAAATTATATGCTAAAGCTTTATAGCTTTATAGTCAAGAGAGAGAGTTATTAATTACTATGATCAATATGAAGTGTATGGAAATATGCATGTTTGGGAATCCACTTTCTCATCAGTGCAAATATGAGATACAGGAAATGTAACGGCAACAAAAATCACCATTTTGTATTTTTTATTATATACTTGTCACACTCAGAACAAAATGCCCTCAATATGATCTCTGTAATACAAATATATACAGTAGTTTAAAAATAGCCTTTGATTTTTATTAAGGAAAATAAAGTAAAGAAAATATTCACTGTTAAACCAAATCTCAGACAAAATTCAAACATTCTAACAAGCATTTTGCTCTTTCAATTCAAACAAATGAGAACATGAGAGTGGCCACTGATATCACCCCTTAACATTATCTCATTAGCTTCATACAGCTAGGTTTGTTTGAATAATTACAAAATGGTCATTGTGTAACTAATATGGAAGAAAAATAATGAAACAAAAAAGCATGTTGAATTGCACAAAAAATGCATTGCATTAACAGTTCTTTCGTATTAAAGCATTTTTTTTCAGGACTTGCATTTTTTGGCGGCTGCATGTCAACATGGTTATATAGTTAAGCTGTGAATATTTCAACTGGAAACATTTTACGCACAATTTCATTTTTAAAAATTCAATAATCAATATTCGCCTTCCAAAGCTAATTTCCAAAATATTCCGTTTATTTAAAAATACCTCCTAAACCTATAAAATTTGTACAGGACATCATCAAAATCTGTTACAAATGCATTAAATATTAACATGCTGCTCAACAATAAATACATGAATAAACATTGAACATTTTATCTGTATCTGTATTTTATCTGCTATATCGCTTTTCTTTTCTCTCTCCCTCTCTTCTCTCATTTAGCGGTGGTAAGCATCGACTATGTACAAGCTGCTCAGCTTGTTTATAACTTATTTAATGCCCCCATACACAAAGTCTCCTTTGAAGAGACACAAATAAAGTAGGAGAGGTTCAAAAAGATGTTAAAGCATAGTAAAACATGGCTGTGAAAATCTTGGCTTGTCATAAACATCTGCAAAAATTTCACACCAAAAGGTTTTGCGGTTTCACAAGTACGTACGTTTTGCTACACTCACACCCATTTTGATAGTGCGTTAACAAATAGTGACAGCCTATGCTACTATTCACAGAGATTTCAGTTGTAAATTACAATGCCTTTCATCACTGTTACTATGGCGTCTAAAAAACACTATTCCTTTGAGAATGCCTGAAAACCAAACCCCATTTCAGTTGTCCCCAAAAAAACATGAAGAACTGAGAAACATCATGGTATTTCGGTCTCGAATACACACCTTGTCCCACTTTGAACTGGATAACTGCAGTGCCTCATTTGTTTCAGCAAGTGGATGGAAAACTCTATTCAGAAGTAGAAAAATTGAGGGATGTAATCAAATATGAATACATTATTTGAAGTGAACAGATAATGTACTCTAACATATACAAATATAGATATGAATAGGAGACACTTTGTTTTTTGTTGTTGATGTTGTTGTTGTTGTTGATGTTGTTGTTGTTCTTTAAAACATTTTGCCATAAATGTTCACAGGGCAACTGTTGGTGTGTATCAACTATCAAAATCATTCAGTTTTGTTGGATCATTCAGAACTGGGTTGAAAACCTTTTTTATTAATTCCATTCTTCCATTTTCCATGCTGCTTATCATACACAGGGTCGTGGGGGAGCATGGAGCCTATCCCAGGGAACTCAGGGCACAAGATGTCCATCCAAATGGTTGTGCCAACTCATCGCAAGGAACAATCACACACATTCACACACTATAGACAATTTGGAAATGCCAGTCAAACTACAATGCATGTCTTTGGACTGAGGGAGGAAACTGAAGTACCCGGAGAACATGCAAACTCCATGGATAAAGGGCCCAACCCTACAGGTGTGAGGCAAACTAGCTAATCAATAAGCCACCATGCCCCCTAGGAGGAAAAAAAAAAAAAACAACAACAACAACAAAAACAGGGCATTTATAAAGGAAGCAATTCATCAGCTGTGCAAGCAAAATATTTCTTGGGGTCAGCCAACAGCAATCTGTGGCTCCAATCCAACCATTGATCCTAGATTATTTGGCTTGCCAATTAAAGTTCTCCCTTGTATGCAAAATACAAAATTATATCTCCATTCCAGACTTGCAAGATCAATTACTCTGATGTGCAAAACCAGTGTTGAATATTGCCACAACCAGTGATCTCTAGGGTCCAAGTAGTCTTTGTAAATCGCATCCCAAGTAGCCAGTTCATGCCAGGTTACATAGAGCAATATATAGTATTTCACAATGGTGTGACGCACCTCAATGATTTTCAAGCATATATTCTTAATCCCACCACCCACTACGCTGTGCACAGGGAGTGATCTACTGCCCTTAGAATAGTTTTTACTAGTCTGATTAATTAGCAGGCAGCAGTCTTTTCAGAATCGGGAAAATCTAGGTATATAATAAAAACTGACAAAATTGAGTGTGACAAATTAGGCTAGGCAGTATAATGACATAGTATATACTGTGATAAATTATGTCACAATACACTTTTCTGATATATCTCCAGTATCACAAAAGCTTTTTAAAAAGAAAAAACATCTCGTAACAAGAAAGAACAAGAAAGCAGGATACAAACGCACAAAGAATTTTATAATAAATGTACACTCATTTGAAAAAATAAGTATACAGTCTCCAAGAACCCCAAAATGGTAAATGGTCTGCACTTATACAGTGACTTTTAAACTTAGCGTTTCTACAAATCACTTTACACTGTTTCTCATTCACCCATTTGCACACACATACACCAATGGCAGCAGAGATGCTAGACTGCCATCGGGAGCAAATTGGGGGTTCAGTGTCTTGACCTGTATGGGAAGTGTGCCAGGAAAACGCCTTTGCTGTCTACAAAGAACATCAAGACTACAGTTTGCTAACGAGCATACAGGCAAAGACCAGGCCTTTTGGAATAATGTGCTCTGGATAGACGAATCAAAGTAAGAGCTGTTTGGCCACAGTAACAGCAAACATGTTTGGCGCTGACCAAATATATATTTTCAGGAGAAGCACCTCATACCAACTGTGAAGCACGGTTGTGGAAATGTTATGGTTTTGGGTTGCTTTGCTGCATCAGAGACTGCACAGCTTGCATTCATTTATTCAACTACAAATTCTGTATTGTATCAAAACTGCTTTGGAGATATATGAGGCCATCTATCCAAAACTTCAAGTTGAACTGAAAGACAACCTTGCAACATGAGTATGATTCTAAGCACGCTTGCAAATCCAGCAAGGAATGGTTCAAAAAGAAGAAATGGAGGGTTATGGAATGAAATAGTCAAAGCCTGGATTTAAATCCAATTGAAATGTTGTGGGGGATATGAAACAACCAGTACATGCGAGAAAACTCTCAAACTCTCAAACTTGCATGGAATATTGCATGGAAGAGTGGTCAAAAATTCCAGCAAGCTGATGTCAGAGACTGGTGGACAGTTATTCAAAACACCTACAAGAAGTCATTTCTGCTAAAGATGGCAATACTAGCTTCTGAGGCCAAGGGTGTACTTACGTTTTCCACAGAAAGAATATCATATTTATTCATATTTCTGTTGAATAAATGATTTAAAAATATTTTTCAACATGGTTTTGTTCAAATATATCAACTTTATTACTAGCACTGTTTCAAAGATGATCAAATGTTTGCTTGTCCAAATATGTAAAAAAAAAAAAAAAAAAAAGCCAATAATTTCCGTGAGGTGTACTTATATTTTTGCGTATTATACTGGGAAAATGCACAAAATGATTCTAGGATAGCTAGAAAGAAGAAACACAGCAAGACCAGGAACACAAACCTGAAATACACAAACTGCAATAATGAAACTATGCCACAAGTGAAATAACACTGAACTAACAAAAAACTATGAAAAGGTGAGGAGAACAATAAAGAACTTTTGTTTTGTCTTGGTGGATAGTTTTGTTTTGTTTGCTGGATTTTTTTTTTGTTTGTTTGTCTTTTGGTTTGGTCTGCTGTGTTTTCCTTAGTCTGTATTAATACAATTTATTATTTAAAAAGTTTGCATTTAGTTGTTACATTACTTTTTAACCTGGTCAGTCGAGAATTTAGACATGGTTCTGATCATCACATTGTACAGAGAGCAAGAGAGAACAGGTTTAGGTCAATAGAAATTAAGAAGAATCAAATGTGACACTCTGTTATATCAATGTCATTAACACAAAGGAACTATGTTTTTTGTTAATAGGCTTCCAGGAGAATCAGTCACAGTAATGAGGACACCTAGATTCGTGAATATTGCCTCATCAAATCCTTCATCCAGTGGAAGCTTTTCTTCTTTTAAAACATATGAGTTATACATAATGTTGCCTGCCAGGAAAGAGTAATGTTGGAGAGAATGAAAAACCGTACATGAAATGTCACAGAAAATGAAAGAAAATGGTTTTGCCTTGAATACAAGTGAGTGATGAAATGTGCCCATTTCACATCACTCTGTCATTTTCACCAAAAGAAGGTCTGAAGTCCATGAATCCCCCAATGATATTCCTAGTTTCTCTTGTCCAAAAGAAAATGTGAAACCTCACAAGCAGCTCAGAAGCACAGTGAGCTGAAAGTGATCTCTGCACGCAGACATTTCCTTGGCACCATCACGGAAACAACCTCAGCCAAGATACCAGGGGCCCAGGGCAACTTGGAGATAAATCCTCGGTGCGTGGCATCAGGCCACACGCTACTACTAACATGCAGAGGAAAGCAAAAGGGGGCCGGGAAGTGAATTTGTAAACACTAATTAGTAAGAAGGGGGTAGAGCAACGTTTTTGAGTGAGTAAATAATTAAAGACGTCCCTCTGCTTTTCTGGTGAGTCAGAGTTTATTCAATGTTTAACAAATACAGTTTTAAATAATCCAACAAATTATGATTGATATATAAGACTGCCAAATTCAGTGTTGCAACAGACCTTAGTAGAATTTAAGTTTAAGAGATAGGGCTCTGAAAATAGAGCCAACTGAAAATTTCACACAATAACCATGTCTCTTTCAAAAAGAACAAATTTAAGGGACTGATCCAGCCGTCCAATTTTTTATAACACTTATTCTACACAGGGTTGGGGTGAGCCTTAACCCTGGAGCCTATCACAAGGAACTCAGGACGGGGGACACCCTGGACAGGGTGCCAACACCTAACAGGGCACAATTGCACATACACCCACACACTATGGACAATTTGGAAATGCAAAACAGCCTAAAGTGCAGGTCTTTGGACTGGGGAGGAAACCAGAGTACCGGAAGGTAACCCCCGAAGCACAGAGAAACATGCAAACTCCATGCACACAGGGCAGAGGCAGGAATCAAACCCCAACCCTGGAGTTGTGAGGCAAATGTGCTAACCACTAAGCCACTGTGCCCCCTAGGGGATTCATACTTATGTTTTTTATTTGTAAATAATTTTGCAAAATACACTTAATTTTCCTCCATTTCAGTATTATTTTGTGTAAATTCACTATATAAAATAATATTCATATAAAAACTGGGGCAATAATTATGCAAGACATTGGGTAGCTAAAACCATTTGGAAAATGTTTATTTTTGGTAATGAATACATCAGTTTTGTAGGAGAAATATTTTCAATCCATTTGTTCCGGTGGAATGTGCCTTTCAGATGAATGCAGAACAAAGAATATATTTTAGAGGACCTCTCTAGTAAAATTATTTTTTAAATCCACTTGACATTTCCCTTTAAGGACACTTTTTTTTTGGAAACCCTGTTGAACCTGCCTGGTAGTGTGCAATTTGCCAACCTACTGACCCAAAAGTAGTTCAACTTGTTCAACAATGTCACTTATGAAACATTAGACTATTTTAACCCTCCACTGCATGAATTACTACATTTGCATCAATACTGAACATGTTGTTACAAAATGTTTTTACTCATTTTTATTACTTTAATTAATTGAAGTAATAAAAATATTTAAAATAATTTCTGGGAAAAATAAGTAGTTGGTAAATTGTTGCCATTTGGCAACAATGTGTAATGGCGGAAAGTACAATATAGTCAAAAATAACAAAACATTTAAAATTGATTAATAGATTAATTGTTGCCATATGGCACCACTATGTAGTAAAGGATTAAAGGTAAGCTTTAGATTCAGTCTATATATTTTTTTTTCATGACTGAAAAAAACCTTGTGCTTAAGGATACAAACCTGAATCCTTGAATTTAACATTCAAAGCAGCGTAAGCAGCCTCGCTTACGCTGTTTTGAATGTTAAATTCAATTCAATTGTTTTTGTGTAACACTTAAAATATTGTCACAAAACAGCTTCGCATAAATATATAAATTCAGGATATACACTTTAAGGATAAGGTTATCCCTAATGAGCAAGCCAGAGAAAAAACAAGAAAAGGCCAAAAAAACAAGGCAAAAAAAACTCCCTGAGATGATATGAGGAAGAAACCTTGAGAGGAACCAGACTGAAAAGGGAATCCATCCTCATCTGGGTGACACCAGTGCAATTATAAATAGTTCCCTTCTATAACTGTATACTACAAGGTCAAAAAGTACAATTGTATAACCTGGAAACTGATTATAGTTTTTACAAGAAGTCAATTTTGTTTACCAACCATTAAAACTGCATTTATCAACCAATCACTGATGGAGATTTGAGTGCAAAACTGTTCATGGCAATTACAGTCGAGAAGCTATCATATAGTAGCAGTTGTAGTCCTAAGCCTACATCTACACTGAGACTTGAAGAGCTTTGAAGAAAGCCCTGAAGTGCATGACCTTTGGAAGTACAAGAATGACCAATGTCTCTGCGAAGTGAATCTGCATTAAGCTCCATTTAAGTGTGCCGGTTCACCTCCTATCATTTTTTACAAATCAGTAGCTCTGATTTTCTCACTGAATGTGTGCCATCAAACCATTACACAGTCTGGGCATCATAATAATTTTTTTTTTTTAAGTAGAACCATCAAACTATGAATACATTCATTAAGCTTCTCTGTCTGTGTCATTCTTTCCACTTTCCTGGCTTGTCCTCCAGTGAGTTCTAAACTAACTAAAGAGTGTACATAAGACCAGCGCTCTGCGATAATGACACAGAACAGGAGCGAGGTAATGGCTGTCACTTCACGTCCATCATAACGACTGAGGCTGAAATATTGCTCATAAGCTGTCAAGATCATGGGATGCCAGAGGGCTTTAGTTAGTTGTAGTCCACACAAGTAACAGTGAAGGTAGTGAAGGAGAAGAAAAAAAAGTGGACGAAGGAACAGCGGTAGAATATAGCATGATCTCAGAAAGGGCAAATGACACAAAGCAAAAGAAGACCAAAACATAGCCATGTTGACAAGAGAAGAAATTAGGAGATAACACGGTGGCCATATTGCTCTGGAGAATGAATCATAGTGAACTGAACACCTCTATGTATTCCTGCAATGGATGTTGTGAATAAAAATCAGTCAGACCATGGCCAGCAAAGTTTCATAATAGATGCTCCAGGGCTCAAGATACTGAAAATATACAGGCAGGAAAAAAATAATATCAAGCATTAAGCTGTCCCAAAAGCACCATGCTGGCTGCAAAAACGACGTCCTAAAGACAAGCTTAATCTAGACAGAGCCAGGATGCGGTGTTGATTTATGGTAGATCACTGACTTTGAGGGCTTGAGGTTGGATATGAGGATAATAACAAATTATGGAGTGTAGTTGATAATGCTAAACCATTGGAACTACTTGCGATATTTACAGGGAAAAAATACTTAATTGAGGTTGACTCATTTCACATCAAGAAATGGCTGTTTTTAAGTAGACAAAAGTCAGCAGGGGTGGCTATTAATGGACTAGCAGGGATAAGCCCCTTCGTCTTTAAAACATAATAAGAGATAAAGTACCACAACAAAAAGCATTTGCCCTATTGTCTGGAGATAATGAGAAATACTGAAGTTGCCACAGCTGTCATCGCACCCAGAAGCCAAGAAAACAAAATTGTATTCACTCTCACAGTGACATTAGCCAATCACATGCGTCTCTGAGTTGATGCAGGCAGAAAGAAGAGGATAGCGCTTTACTCTGAGTGTGTTGCACCCCCCAATAACGCTACATGAGATGCTGGAAATGATGCATTTGTTGACCTGGGGAATCATTCTGTAGCCATTACCCTCAATGGTTGGTAGCAAATGTATGATAGGAGATCTTATCAGTGGGTGGGAATGGGCCAAGACTACAGTAAATTTGGGAGAAAATCTGGATTAAATAAAAAAGACATCAATATATGGTTTCACATTTCCTATCAGATTATGTACTGTTAACAAATGTGGATTATATTGGATGTTTGTGGAAGCAAGTGCAACAGCACCACCATTGTTTAAAAAATATACACAAAATGGTATGAAGAAGAGAGGCTGGGACTGATTTCTTTCTAGCTCAGACTGTACAGTAGATTCCTGCAGTCTACCAGAGACAGTTGTGTCATGTGATTACATTAGGTAAATCTGTTTTCCATGTTCATATTCAGAGCATGGAATGAACCCAGCACAGCACTGAATTGAGACACAATAATGAAAAACAATAATTATAATAAATGATGAATACGGCTGCCTTGTCATGAAATCAAATAAGACCTTAGGATATAATGAATTGCTCAATGCTAATAACTTCATTATTGAGCTATTGATAGATATTAGATTTTACCCTCCCATACATTATCACAAACAGCTGTCGCTGCAATATTAAAGAACTGACTTACACAGATGATTACACTGGCACCTCTATGGTTGGGGGATCAAATCCTGCCCAAGCAATGTGTGCATGGAGTTTGCATGTTCTCCCTGTTCTTCAGGGGTTTCCTTTGGTTACTCTCGTTTCCTCCATCAGTCCGAAAACATGCATTGTAAGCTGATTGGCATTTCCAAATTGTCCGTAGTGTGTGAATGTGTGTGTGATTGTGCCCTGTGATGGGTTATCACCACATCCAGGGTGTCCCACGGATTGTGCCCCAAGTTCCCTGGGATAGGCTCCATGCTCCCCTGAGACCCCTTGTAGGATAAGTGGTATGGATGGACATGAAAACTGTCAATTTGACCTGACAGAGATCATGCTCAGGAAGCAGAGGACTGTTGTTAGCACAGATTAAGAATATGCACAGTGAGGGGAAAAAAGTATTTGATCCTCTGCTGATTTTTGTACATTTGCCCACTAACAAAGAAATGATCAGTCTATAATTTTAATGGTAGGTTTATTTGAACAGTGAGAGACAGAATAACAACAAAAAAATCCATAAAAATGCATGTCAAAAATGTTATAAATTGATTTGCATTTTAATGAGGGAAATATGTATTTGACACCACTGCAAAACATGATTTAGTACTTGGTAATGACTTAGCAATTACTTTTCATTTTCAATGCCATGGTTGAGGGAAGGAGGTTCTCACCCAAGATTTGAGGGTACATGGCCCTGTCCATCGTCCCTTTGATGCGGTGAAGTTGTCCTGTCCCCTTAGCAGAAAAACACCCCCAAAGCATAATGTTTCCACCTCCATGTTTGAGGTTGGTGTTCTTGGGGTCATAGGCAGCATTCCTCCTCCTCCAAACACGGCGAGTTGAGTTGATGCCAAAGAGCTCCATTTTGGTCTCATCTGACCACAACACTTTCACCCAGTTGTCCTCTGGTGGTCAGATGAGACCAATAAACTGCATTAGTTAAGAAGATTACAGACTATTGTTTTCTATTTATTTAATTATTTGTAAATATTATGAAATCATAAATGAGGAGAACCATGACAACTTTAATTTTAATATAATTAAAATTAAACACGGCGAGATGAGTTGATGCCAAACACTGTTATCTTGACCTCTCAGGTCTGACCTCCAGAGAGGGACAAACTGGGTGAAAGTGTTTTGTCAAAAAAAAAACACTCAACTCACTGGTGTTTGGAGGAGGAGGAATGCTGCCTATGACCCCAAGAACACCAACCCCACCGTCAAACATGGAGGTGGAAACATTATGCTTTGTATCTACATTGTAGTTAAACAGGTTTTGTTATTTCACCAAAAGCCAAGGCAAGTTCAGGCATCAACTCCCATGACTATATATATCCTGACCATCTAAATGCTATTATTAAACATAAACCTATGAAATTTCTAGCGATGTTCACTTCAAGCATCTTAATCAACATTGAATCATTCATTACATAATGATGTAAGCCACGAAGCCCAGATGACATGTAGGCCAATAATATAGAAAACAGCAATATCAGCCAAAAACTTTGATAATCATGATACAATCAGTACTAATGCCCTTAACACACATTTTGTTACACTGTTGCTTTGATAGTGACGCTTTGGTGACAGTGGTAGGTCAGAAAATCAGCCCCAAAACATGCTTTTATTTCCCCTCACTGCTGAAGACTGCTGCTAATTAAATGACATACTGCAGAGTTCACCTAGTATTCATTACACTGGCTGTCATCTTTCCTGGGTATATTTTTCTCTGCCATGATGGGATAAGGATTCGGGGAAGTGGGTGGGGGTGTAGCAGTGGGTTAATGTAATCACTTTTTTGACGTTAGTCATTATTCTCCATGAAGCGTCAGGATTATTTAGCTAAAACACTGAAAAATGTGTAGCCTTTATCATTAATTTTACCTTGGGTTAGAAGCCGAGGGGTGGGTGGTATGATATAATAGCAATATCATGATTAATTACAGTAGGCTATGTCAACATAGCATGGTATCATGATATCTTTTTTAAAAATATATCCATCCATCTATTTTCTATACTGCTTATCTTTCAGGGTCGTGGGGAACCTAGAGCCTATACCAGGGAGCTGGGGAGGAAACCAAAGTATAGGGTGAAACCAAAGTTGGAATCGAACCCCCAACCCTGGCGGTGTGAGGCGAATGTGCTGGCCACTAAACTTTGTCTTTAACCAATGAACGTTAACGTTGTAAAATGTTACATTTTTAGAGTTTTAATTTTCACCTTCATTTCAGTAATAAACTGGAGATTTTTTTTTAATAAATAAGCATATTGTTATATTGAATAGAAAATTATTTTTGCAGACATAAACATCTTTTCAAATGCCACACTACCGTTTGGCAGGCTGCTTCTGAATAAAAACAATATAAACTTGCACAGAATTTGCAATGGTTTTAATGGTTATAATGGGAATTGTATTGGTTTTAATGGAAACATTGATGGTCCCTGTTGGTCTCTACTGGTAATTTGTTTACTTCTATTGGTGGATGCCTAGTGGATACCATTAAAGACCAATAATGGTGATGGTTTTGATGGTTAGCTGATGATTTGTAATGGTATTTATTGTGGAAACCATGAGAATTTCTGGATTCAATGGTTTTGTTGTTTTGTTTAGTTTTTTTTATCAGGGGGGTTCCAGCAGGGTATTACTGTGTAACATCTTTGGGGGTTATGATATGATGTTTGTTATCATATAGCCCACCCCTAAGTAGCAATGAAATAACTTGCCCAATATCAAGACTATTATTATATTTATTATAGAAATGCTAATGTATTAGTGTTAGAACAACTGCTTTAATATAAACCGGTTCTTTGTACAGCCCTTCCCTATATTGTTCCTATATAGTACAGCCCTTCCCTATATTGTTCATTTAAAAAACAATGCATATGTAACACATGCACCAGGGTAGAAATAATATTACAAAATTATCACACACTTCACTTCAAAATAAGCTTGATGGAAGATTTAACTGTAGAGCCTGTCAATGTGATGTCGATGTTCCACAGCTGAAAACATTTTGTATGAGTTTGTGCAAACCATCAGACATCTATACACAGGGAATAAATGTGAGGTGATAATAAGTGATGTCACCATTTATATGAGTAGTGTCCATTCATTAAGTCAAGCACAACTATCTGTGAATGCTACAGCCTATTAGTAATGGGTTGTTTTTTGTTTTTTTTTACTCCTAGCTTAGGAGGAATCAGAGTTTGGATGTGTCCAACATGAAGAGGACACTCAAAGGTCCTGTAATAGACACTAATATGGAATATTATGTAATTGCCTTTGAGAGAGAGAGAGAGAGAGAGAGAGAGAGAGAGAGAGAGAGAGAGAGAACAGACTACAGGAAGAATAAACTGGCTCATAGACATAATGTTTGGAGGCAATCTCAAGGGCTAACACTGCTATATGTAAAAACAACTCACACTGAACTACCATCACCATGTTGTTGTTGTGTTTTTTTGTTGTTGTTTTTTTGTTTTTTAGAAAAACAAAATGAGAGAATTTTTTTTTCTGAGAGTTCTCTCAGAATTTGTCTGTGAGCATCTTCTAAAAAAAAGCAAGCCCTGTCTGTGTGTGTGTGTGTGTGTGTGTGTGTGTGTGTGTGTGTGTGTGTGTGTGAGGGTGTGTGTGTGTGTGGGTGTGTGTGTGTGGGTGTGTCTGTGTGTGTTTGTGTGTGGCTATTCCTATTTAGCTCCCCATACCACCTTTCGGAGCTCCAAAGCAAGTACAGTTCTCCTCATCCGTTTCATTTTCACTTTTTTTCCCCTTGACTATCCAGATCCCCGTCCACCTTCGAAACAATCAGGCTGAAGGATTGCTGAATTATTCAAGGCTCATACTATGAAATTAGGAATGCTCACACGACGAAGCACCAGCCACCATCCCATACATCAAAGATATGCAAAAGAACAACACCTGGAGTGAGTATGTCTCTGATTATGGCAGCACAACTATAATCAGCTATTATATATGTGTGTATACACTCACACACACACACACACACACACACACACACACTTAGCCTGATCTATATCCTGCCACTTTGTTCAGGATATCAGGATGATGTCAGAGGCTTCCAGTTGATTTAAACCAAATCAATGATCATATGGCAATGAGCATCACAGCTGGGATTTTATACCTCTTAAAAGTGTTTGCAGGCCGTTAGTTCACAAACGCACACAAGTGATTGAAGGAGCAACACCACGCACCTGCTGCAGAAGTCTGAGTATGAAGAACTCATAGAGTATGAAGGTACGCTCTTAGATAGATGGGGTTAAGGGTTCTTAGTATCCTGAAGGGTTTTACTTGGAACGCTTTTCATTAAGGGTTCCCACAACCTACATTTTCAACCTCAAGTGTACAGTGAATGGATGTCGTTTCCCGTGGGGGGTGTGTGGGGGGGGGGGAAGAAGGGGGGGGGGGGGGGGGGGGCGGGGGGGGGGGGGGGGGGGGCGCTCGGTGCTTGGGGGCCTGGGGCGGGGGGGGGGGCCTTTTTTTTTGGGGGGGGGGGGGGGGGGTGTTTTTCCGCCCCCCCCCCCGCCGCGCCGCGGGGCGCCCGGGGGGCCCCCCCCCCGGGGCGCGGGCGCCAAATCCACCCCGTGGCGCGGCGCTCCTGGGGTCTTTGCGTCTCCGTAACGCACCGTCTTTTTTACACACTTTCTCATATTCCCGGTGTCCCCCCAGTGGAGTTTGCTCGGGCAGTGTTTTTTCCCCGGACCCAGTTCCGAGTGAGCGCGCCGCCACTTCCACTTCTCTCGAGTTTGGCACGCCGCTCGCGCTCGCGTCTTTCCCCAACTCATGAACTCCTTCCAGAACCGGCTGCAATCTCGTGCGTGCGAAATTGAGAAGTGATTTCCCAGCCGCCGTGGGAATTATGATGCGTGCATTGTTTTGGACGTCCCCAATTTTTACACGCGCTGGGAACGTGCACGGGGCGCAAGTTACCTCCGCTCTGGCACAAAGATGCAAAGAGCAAACAAGCCAAGTGCACAGAGTTAAGTACATGCCAGATAACGAGTCCATGGTCAAACCAGAGCTTGGAATGCCGAATTTCCTTGCTTTGGATCCGTGTGTAGAGTGGATGCTCAGCGCGCGCTCCCTCCCGGTTTTTTAGGCAAGTGCTCTTCAGCTAAACTGTTCACGTTCGGCTATCTGATGAAGTATAGGCAGAAAGCACAGAGGGGAGGAGCTGAACACCGGCCAGAGAGAGAGAGAGAGAGGGAGAGAGAGAGAGAGAGAGAGAGAGAGAGAGAGAGAGAGAGAGAGAGACTTATTTAGCTATTTCGTTTTTGGTTTTTTGGGTTGTTCTTTTTTTTTTTCATTTTTCCACGTTCAAGTGTTTTGTTTTGGGTTTTTTTTTTTATCACAGAGGTTAGGTTAAGCTTCACGATGTCATCCGAAATTAAGGTGTGTGTCATATGCATTAACATAAATTAACATACGCCGACATTAATGTGTTTGTTCAGTGCATGTCGTCATGCATCCTAAACTCGCCAAGATAAACCATCTGTTGTGTGACATTAAAAAAGTCAGTAAAATGGCAGTGGTGGAAGGGGAGGAAAGCAAAGAAGATAAAGAGGGAAGATAAAGAAAGACGTAGTTTTCTCACGTGCACGCGCTCAGTCGCGACATTTAACCTTGTGTCTCGAGCACAATAGACATGACGCACTGGTCAGTGTTGTATGTGCGTGCGTGTGTGCTGTATATGATTTTGTGTGTGTGTGTGTCTGTGTGTGTGTCTGTGTGTGTGTGTGTGTGTGCGCGCGCGCGCGCTGTGTGCGTGAGTGTGATAAAATATGAGAAAAGGCACCAAAATGCCATCACAGTGGCATGTCCAAGATTTAGACATGACCTGGCAACAGCACGCTAAGGGGTAGCATCAAATCATGTATAGCAGGTTTTCTCAATTTTTTAGTCGCCCAGAATTTTTTTCAAGGACTCTCTCGAATATCAGGTACATTATTTGAATGTCTACAAAAATATATTGGCTATGTAATGGCTTTGTATTAGAGTTCTTGAACTTACCACACACAAATATGTTGATTTTCTGACCAGCGAAATGTAAAATTTAGTTTTTAGTCAAATGTGATTGTAATGATATATAATTTTTAATGCATAACCAATATTCTTGATCTTTAATGTGGTGCCATTACTTTAAGTCACTGGAGTAATATATTTTCACTGGTGTCATAAGCAAAGGGCGTTACAGCAGTGACAGCAGCACCAGTGACACATTTCTATTGAAGGTGTTTCTTCAACAGCTTCTCAATGCACACATCATTAATCATACCATCAACTATACATTACTCTATTAAATCCTCTTTTCCCAGTAAAAATTTTACAGGAATATTGAAAGGTGTGACATCAATAACGCATCTAAATTAGGTGCAAGAAAAAAATTAAATTAACAAGTAAATGAATAACTTATGGAATGTGCAGGGAAACTCTGATGGTGCTTTTTGAACTCTAATGGTTCATTATTCTGAATGAGCTTTTCAGATAGCTAATACCAAAGACATGATGTCAGGGACAAAGTTTTTTTTTTCTATAGCCTACATATTCAATAGATCTCATACGTATGTTCAGCCAGTGATATTAAAATGAATATGGAATATTGATTAAATGGCTGCAAAAGTCTCTAAGCTGTTCAAGCTGTTCACTTCTCCCAGCATTATATATATATATATTATATATATATATATATATATATATATATATATATATATATATATATATATATATATATATATCACCACTGTAACAAAACTGCAGCAAAACAAAACAAAATCACAGACTCCATATTGAGAACGATGGATGTATTGGATAAAGCATCTTTTGCAAAATATCTTATTTGTATAATAGTACAGAAGAATGGCCAAGTTATGACATTACGGCGTTGGCTTTGTAATTGCCTACGATTTCCAGGTGGAGCTGGGGGCGGCTGTAGCGCAGGTGGTAGAGCGGGTTGTCCACTAATCGCAGGGTTGGCGGTTTGATTCCCGGGTGATTCCACATGCTGAAGTGTCCTTGGGCAAGACACTAAACCTCAAGTTCCCTATGGTTGCTCCCTAACCTAGCGCCTTGCATGGCAGCTCTGCTACCATTGGTGTGTGAGTAAAGCACTTTGGATAAATATAAGATATATAAGTGCACATTTACCATTAGCTACACCACAATGGTTCAGATATATCCAGGTGCATCTATGCCACTATGTTACAGTTGCAATCAAAATTATTCAACCCCCATTGCAAATCAATTTTATTGTCAAAATTTACAGACTTTCAGCTGTTTGCAAAGAACAAATCAAACAAAAGCAACGGATATAGTTCAACACAACAAATGCTTCAAGTGGTTTCCCCAAATTCAACTGAAAATGAACCTTGTAATGACTTCACCAGTTTCAACATTACTTAGCCCCCTGAATAGAATTCCTCACAACAGCACAAATATGCAAAACAGGTGTTGTCTTAAGCACACCTCATGCAACTAATCAAGGGCTTCATTAGTTGCACCAGGTATGCTTGATCTGGAACACATGAAATACCTGAACTGGCTAGGGGTAGAAAATATATGAAATACCTGGACGGGGCAGAAAAAGCTATCAACCACTGAAACCAGATTTCTGAAAAGGCAGGTTGTGAAAAACCCTCAAGTGACTGCAAAAGACCTGCAGCAAGACTTGGTGGCAACAGGCATTTAAGTTTCAGTGAGCACTGTAAGGCTCATACTAAACGCAGGTTTCCATGCCCGAATTCCAAGACTTACACCACTACTGACCCAAAGCACAAGAAATATTTGCTCAAAATCATTTAAATAAGTCACCGAAGTTTTGGGATTCTATTCTGTTGAGCAAGGAAACAAAACTGGAACTTTTCCACATGATGGATCAGCGGTATGTCTGGAGGAAGAAGAATGAAGAAAGAACACTCTGTCCACAGTCAAGCACGGTGGTGACTCTGTGATGCTCTGGGGTTGTGCTCCATCCTCTGGCACTGGAACCCTGCACTGTGTCGAAGGCAAGATGGATTCACTGAAGTATCAGGAAATCCTAGAAGAAATCATGATGTCTGGGAGGAAGCTGAAACTTGGGCATCATTGGACCTTCCAACAGGACAGAGATCCCAAGCATACCTCAAAAAAAGTCCTTGAAAATTCTACAGGGGCATCACAGTTACCTGACATGAACACCATAGAAAATCTCGCTACGATTCCTCAGGAAGTTGGTGTCTGGCTATGCACCTCGTTTGCAGCAGGTCATAACAGCAAAAGGGTGCTCTACTAAGTACTAAAGATGCTTGCCATGAAAGGGTTAATTAATTTTGAAACTGGAGTTGCATTTGCATATGAATTTGGGGAAACCACTTGAAGCATACATTGTGTTGAACTATTTAAATTGCTTTTATTTGAATTGTTCATTGCAAACAGCTGAAAGTCTGTAAATTTTGACAATAAACCCGATTTGCAATAGGGGGTGAACAATTTTGATTGCAACTGCATATCCAGGTGCATCTATGCTATAATGGTCCAGATATATCAAGGTAGATCTATGCCACGGTGTTGCAGATACTGCATATCCAGCTGAATCTACACTACAATGCTCCAGATAGCAATGGATTCATGGTCTAGTGCTGGCCCAAACTTACCACTTTCATCTGGCCTACTGGAATGATTGTGATAAACTCATCCAAATTAATCTGCCAGAACAAACCCACAGCTCAGCCTTGATGAACCTATGTTTTAAGCCTGAGCTTATAGCTTGGCCACATTTGGTAAAAACTGAAATGCAGCACAAGCATTCATCTCAGATTGCAAATGTTGTAAAAACTTTCAGCTTGGCAGCATAGACTACTTTTGGCAACCAGCAAATTTGTCATTGCTGTAACTGCTGCGCATGTGTCTAAACTTCATATTCTGCTGTCTACAAGAAAGTTTGGGTGGCAATTGGAGTATTAGGGTTTATTTTACGGGTGCCACCCATGAGTATGATGCCCCTGCAGGGTACTAATTAATATCTTGCTTAATCAGAATCAAGAATACAAACAGGTTCTGAATGACATCACCCATCAGAGGCATTTTAGTCATGCAGCATTTCAGAATGATCTCTCTCTCTCTCTCTCTCTCTCTCTCTCTCTCTCTCTCACACACACACACACACACACACACACACACACACTCACACATTTGCTTTCTCAACCTCAAAGGAAATTGAAGAGACATTGATTACGGCAAGAAGCTTAGTATATGATTTATACCTCATTCAAATTAATGGTGCAATAGATTTTTCATGTTGCACTGCTTGGACTCTCCTATTCTTCCTACAAGCCAGGGCAAGGATCATCCTTTTACACTGCAGAGATGTGCTATTTCAGTTATGTTAGCAAATGTCTACACTGGACAAGGGAATCTCATTGAAGAATTATATTTTAGACTATTCTCAAAACTCATCTCAACTCACCCACCAATAAACAGTTGACATTATGTAGGTGTTATTTATGCTAACACTGATTAAGCTGCATCCTAATGGACAATAAATCAGTTTCACTTTGCAATTCTAAAATGACCATTGCTCAACACTAGCATGGGGAGAAAAAAAAACCTTGACAGTTAATTTTTATTATCTTGTTATTGGAATTTGTTCACAGCTGAATCAACCCGAGACATTGTATCCACAAATGTATTTTCTCCCAGTCACTGTGTCTCCCAGAGAATTGCTATTATTTTCCATAGCTTATATGAATTCATGATGGTCTGTGTAATTTTCTCACAAGCTCTGATTCATTATTCAGATAGATCTAAATATAAACTCTCTAGAAGAGACTCAATGAAACCCAAGAAAACCTATGGCAGATTATTATTACACTGGGTCATGGATACCAATCTGTAAGTTACAAACAGTTAAGGTTAAGGTGAGGAACATAGTTAGCATCACAGATTTTTTTCTCTCTCAATATGGTTCAAAAGAACCCTTTTACCAAAAAAAGAGAAATTTCATAAGAATCGATTCAAAAGAATCAATCTGCTAACTTTGTTTTGTGCTCTTACTTTAACTAGAAGTTCTCCTACACTTTAATAAGTTTAAATTCTTATTAAATAGCATTTATTTGAAAGGCGGGAATTTTTTTGTGCCTGTGTCTTTATTCAGATTTAAACCAGAAATCGGTGTGGCATGCACCAGAAATTTATTTATTTATTTATTTATTTGTTTGTTTATTTATTTATTTATTTATCATAAAATATGCACTCTACATAAAGGGTACATCCCTAGTACCTGCATAGGGCCTTTGTAAACATTCATAAGCATTGTATAAGAGAAAATATTATTATAAGCTTGTTACTGCAATCTTTATGTCCTTATTTTGCAAGTCAGTAATGTGTTTATACATCCGTGACACTTTGAGAAAGGTGTAGAATCACTAATAAATCATTCTTCATAGTAATTCATAACAGTGACATAAATGCAAATTTGATTACTGCATTCATTTGACATCTTTGGACTCCTGAGTGGCATAACAGAAATGCGTTCTTCCTATCATCCAAAATCCAAATGATGCCAAATCCATCCTTGGTTGGGAGTCCACTCCCCTATCAATCATAGCAACACGAGACATCATGGATGTCTGTGAGCTCATGCATGTGGAAGTGGATGTGGAAGTGTTATGCTGCCTCCTGAGCATCAGTTCAAAAAGATGCAGTCAGCTGGCTTCACATGTATTGGAGAAAGCATGTGAGACCATCTCTTTGATTGGTAGCTGTGATGTACAGTATTAGAGGAGAGATGCCTGATGGGTAGGAATTGACCAAAGCTTATTTAGGGGAGAATGGTTATGGGAAATTGTGTTCAAATAAGTAAATAGTATTCAAATGGAATAATTTTGGAGAGATCATTTTGAATGCAAATTGTGCACCACCAGTTCAACATTCAATCTAATTCTTCAATAATTAGTAGATATCATAGATACACCTCTCAAAAAAAACATGATAAATACATCCTTGGAAAAGGGAATTTCAGGTACAGCATCAATCAGTCGACTCTTAATAATAGCAGACTGCACTGTCTTCTGTCTTTCACCTAAAGACAAAGCAATATAATTAAATGAAACAGATTTTCATCTCACATGTGTTGAAATAAATCTTCCATTATTGCTTTATAAAATGTTTATTGATTGTTTATGGAGTTTTATGAAGGCCCAATGCAGGTACCTTTCAGATACAGTGTTACTCAAATGTACAATTATAAGGCAATTTTGGATAACCCTGTCTATTACACAAAGCTGCTGGATTCTCAAATGTGATTGGTAACAAGGTGGTGATGGATGTTTCTATAACAACAGCTCTGATAGTAGTGCCAACTGTAATCAAGTCAGATTATATTAAAGCACTCATTCTAATAATGTACATTATAATTTCTACATAAATTTCACTTTTTACAGGCACTTGTATAATATACTCTCCTCATAATTGAAGTAACAAGTAAAACAAAGAAAAACATATAATTGTTGATACGGTGAGGCTGAGAGACTCTGTACTGAGAAATATTTAACATTTTAGGAAGGAGTCTATACTATCAGCACGTTGTAGTACTTGGAAAGTTTTCTCCCACAGGAAAGACTTCAGGACAGTGACCTTTCTGGTGAGGGAATGCTATTAAATGCATTTTATATAAGTGATAGCAGGAGCTAACTTGTCTCACAGATGTTCCACAACAGTAAATGTAATAAAACTATGCATAAATAAAAGTATATGTTGTTCATTAATAAATTAAAAATTGTAATTTTTGTGATATCATTGTGCTGTAAGAGAGATAAGACTTCAGGATGTGTTGTTACAGAAAAAATAATCTATTTTGTGGTGGTTACTGCATCACACCACTTATTATTTTCCTATAACACCTCTCCACATCATGTTTTATTCCTTACATAATCACTGAACCTGCAACAATCTTGCAGTAAAACTGAAACACTCATGCTGCTAATGGAACATCCCTGTATCCCTCTTTCTTTTTGCATTTCTGTAAGGATGTAGAAAGCTTTCTGTGTTGGAACAAAGCATACTGTTTTTTAAAAGGCTCTTCTAACTTTTTAATGGCTAAGTCCTCACTCGTTATTGATTTCGTCCAAGGTTAAATCCAGATGACAAATGCATGTTTCTGTCTCAGTGATTCAGCCGCTCTGTGTAAGGAGGAACCAAACTGAACATTCTGGAAAAGTGTGTTTTACATTCTGCAACACTTCAGAGTCAACATAATCACATAATTATGTTACAGAAAAGGCCCCAGGGTCTTACCTACCACATGATTCATGTACTGTATATCTGAATACGAAGGTTTATACATGTTATAATAACATCAAGGGTACCAGGTTTCAAACAGAAGATATAGGCAGAAATAAATATTAAATACCTGCAGCTCTTAAGAATTATGAAGAACTGAAATGGAGTAAGTGGTTGAAAGTGGATGGATAGATGGATGAAAAATCAGCAGATTGTTCCCTTGTACCTTGTACCTTGAACAGGTATATTGGCTGCTCATTTCAGGTTTTCATTTACTTTATTGGTAAAAACACTTTATTGGTTTAAATACAACTGAGTCATATTGGGTACTGGAGCTTACATTTAATGTGAAATTACATAGGCAAGGTGTATCTTACCTATTTAACTCAAACTCTTCCAGTGTTAATGTTGAAAGCAATGCTCATACACACCTGAATCATTTTAGGAAACTATGGATGCTTAAAGTCCCTGTGAAGTGCCTTGAAACATTGAAGCATTATTCAAGGTGTTGACATCATTTCCACTGAAACAGGAAGTCAGGGCAGGGCACATTGAGTGACTCCTCCCCGTTTTGGAATTCTGACCTGAAGGTCATGAGTTCAGATCCCAGCACTACCAAGCTACCACTGCTGTGCCCTTAGACAGCATTAGTTAAAGTGACCTACTACTGGCCTCTGATCAGGGTTGTGTCTCGCTGCTTGTGCTACTCGACCTTAGTGCAGCTTTTGATACTGTAGATCACACTATTTTCCTTGATAGATTAGAAAATGTTGTTGGCATGAAGGGAACAGTCCTCTCCTGGCTCAGGTCTTATCTGACCCATTGTTATCAGTTCGTAGATGTAAATGGAGACTTCTTCACACATACCGAGGTTACCTTTGGAGTTCCACAGGGTTCTGTTCTAGGCCCACTGCTTTTTGCTTTATATATGCTACCGCTAGGACAAATTATTCGTAAACATGGAATTAGCTTCCACCGTTATGCTGATGATACACAGTTGTATGTTTCAGCGAAGCCAGAGGACAGACAGAAGCTTAGTAAAGTTGAGGATTGTGTAAAGGACATTAGATGTTGGATGTTAACTATCTTCCTTTTACTTAATTCTGATAAAACAGAAATACTTTTATTAGGCCCACGTGTAGCTAGAAATATCATTTGATGCATATGTAGATAATATTACTAGGATAGCTTTCTTTCATCTCAGAAATATTTTTAAGATAAGAAACATATTGTCACTACATGATGCAGAAATACTAGTTCATGCATTCGTCACCTCTAGATTAGATTACTGCAATGCCTTACTGTCTGGATGTTCCAGTAGGAATATAAATAAACTCCAGTTAGTCCAGAATGCAGCTGCTAGAGTCCTAACTAGAACTAGATGATATGACCATATCACACCAATATTATCAATACTGCATTGGCTCCCAGTGAAATCTCGCATTGATTATAAAATACTTTTATTAATCTATAAAACACTAAACAGTCTCGCGCCACAGTAACTAAGCGACCTTTTGGTTTTCTATGATCCGCCATGCCTACTTAGATCAAAAGATGCAGGCTATTTGGTGGTGCCTCGAATAGTGAAGGCTACAGCAGGGGGAAGAGCTTTCGTATATATATACACACACACAATCACATACAGCACACACGCACGCACATACAACACTGACCTGTGCGTCATGTCTATTGTGCTCGAGACACAAGGTTAAATGTCGCGACTGAGCGTGTGCACGTGAGAAAACTACGTATTTCTTTATCTTCCCTCTTTATCTTCTTTGCTTTCCTCCCCTTCCACCACTGTCATTTTACTGACTTTTTTAATGTCACACAACAGATGGTTTATCTTGGCGAGTCCCACAGTTAAGGAACAGTCTTCCTATTAGTGTTCGGGACTCAGACACAGTCTCAGTGTTTAAGTCTAGGTTTAAAACGTATTTTTTACTTAAGCCTACCCTGACTAGACTTTCTGTTATACTGATTCCCAGTCCTAATAATCATTTTTCTCCCTCTCTCCGTTTGCCGAGCCACACACAAATTTACTAGAGATACAGATCCTTTCTGTCTCTGGATGGAGCGCAAATCTTCTTCAATTCCAGATTACTGGGACTACAGCTGCTCCTAAGGCCATACAGACTTCATATAAGTCAATAATGAACTTTTTCACAATATCTGTACCCAGATGAGGATGGGTTCCCTTCTGAGTCTGGTTCCTCTAAATGTTTCTTCCTCTTAAAACATCTTAGGAAGTTTTTCCATTGTCCATTGCAGGCCAAAGTTTCTTACGTTTTTACGCATGAGCAGTATAGTGATGTAAGCGTTTTCAGACATAGAAATAGTTTTTCCCTAACTCTGTGAACATTTAAAGGATTTGTGCTTTTTATTTATTAATGAGGGTTCTAAGATAAACCCATTTAGGATAACTACGTCAAAAACAGGTAAATGTACTGTAGAACCTGTATGGTTTTTCGATTTGTCAACTGGGATAAGCATTAAAGATTCTGTGTAGAACAACAAAATAGTGTGTTGGAGTTCAAAGAGGGTTTCAGACAGAACACCTTAAAGAAGCTAAGCACTATTAACTACAAAACTGGGGGGGGGGATCAATCTAGAACCCCCATTTGTATGTGATTTGTTTGTTTTCCTATAAGGGGAAACTTCTATGTATAAACCTCATTAAATGCTGAACACTCTAAGTCTATCAAAACTAGTCTAGAACAGTTAAAATTATTTGCTTTGTCACTCATGGATGGGTTGAATCAGAGTATTTGCAATTATACTTATTAAGAAACTAAGCATCCCGCAAGAAAAACTTAAATTCTGCAACCCTTTTTCAAGAGAGTTTGTCTCTTTTTGGGAAAATTTCCATGTAAAAGGAAGTAAGAGTCAGAAAAGACAGCCTTTATTGTCACTTACAGTGCCTTGCGAAAGTATTCAGCCCCCTTGAACTTTTTAAACTTTTGCCACATTTCAGGCTTCAAACATAAAGATATAAAATTTTAAGTTTTTTGTGAAGAATCACCAACAAGTGGGACACAATTCTGAAGTGGAACGAAATCTATTGGATATTTTAAACTTTTTTAGCAAATAAAAAACTGAAAAGTAGTGCGTGCAAAATTATTCGGCTCCTTTACTTTCAGTGCAGCAAACTCACTCCAGAAGTTCAGCGAGGATCTCTGAATGATCCAATGTTGTCCTAAATGACTGATGGTGATAAATAGAATCCATCTGTTTGTAATCAAGTCTCTGTATAAATGCACCTGCTCTGTGATAGTCTCAGGGTTATGTTGAAAGCGCAGAGAGCATCATGAAGACCAAGGAACACACCAGGCAGGTCCGTAATACTGTTGTGGAGAAGTTTAAAGCCGGATTTGGATACAAAAAGATTTCCCAAGCTTTAAACATCCCAAGGAGCACTGTGCAAGCGATCATTTTGAAATGGAAGGAGTATCAGACCACTGCAAATCTACCAAGACCTGTCCGTCCTGCTAAACTTTCAGCTCAGACAAGGAGAAGACTGATCAGAGATGCCGCCAAGAGGCCCATGATCACTCTGGATGAACTGCAGAGAACTACAGCTGAGGTGGGAGAGTCAATCAGTCGTACACTGCACAAATCTGGCCTTTATGGAAGAGTGGCAAGAAGAAAGCCATTTCTCAAAGATATCCATAAAAAATCTCGGGAGACACACCAAACATGTGGAAGAAGGTGCTCTGGTCAGATGAAACCAAAATCGAACTTTTTGCCCACAATGCAAAACGATATGTTTGGCATAAAAGCAACACAGCTCATCACCCTCAACACACCATCCCCACTGTCAAACATGGTGGTGGCAGCATCATGGTTTGGGCCTGCTTTTTTTCAGCAGGGACAGGGAAGATGGTTAAAATTGAGGGGAAGATGGATGCAGCCAAATACAGGACCATTCTGGATGAAAACCTGTTGGAGTCTGCAAAAGACCTGAAACTCGGACGGAGATTTATCTTCCAACAAGACAATGATCCCAAACATACAGCAAAATCTACAAAGGAATGGTTCACAGATAAACGTATCCAGGTTTTAGAATGGCCAAGTCAAAGTCCAGACCTGAATCCAATCGAGAATCTGTGGAAAGAGCTGAAAACTGCTGTTCACAAACGCTCTCCATCCAACCTCACTGAGCTCGAGCTGTTTTGCAAGAAAGAATGGGCAAGAATTTCAGTCTCTCGATGTGCAAAACTGATAGAGACATACCCCAAGCGACTTGCAGCTGTAATCGCAGCAAAAGGTGGCTCTAGAAAGTAACACAAGGGGGCCGAATACTTTCGCACTTGCAGCTGTATACCAGAGTATTGTTGAATTCTCAAATCTGATTGGTCAGAAGGATTGTTTCTATAGTAAATGGTAAATGTGCACTTATATAGCGCTTTTATCCAAAGCACTTTACACTGTGTCTCATTCACCCATTCACACACACACACCAATGGTAGAAGAGCTGCCATGCAAGGCACTAACTTGCCATCGGGAGCAACTTGGGGTTCAGTGTCATGTGGAGTCACCCGGGCCGGGAATCGAACCGCCAACCCTACGATTAGTGGACAACACACTCTACCAACTGCACCACAGCCGCCAGCATAGCAACAGCTAATGCACATATAATCCCCGAAGTCAGCAAGTACAGTACAGTGATATTCTTTTCTTCACATATTTTATCTTGTTAGTAAGCTGGGGTCAGAGCGCATGGTCAGCATAGAGGTCCTGAAAAAAGTTCTTGAACAAAGGCCCAACAGTGGCAGCTTGGGGCTTGAACTGACAACCTTTTGATCAGTAGCCTAGAGCTCTAACCACTGACAGTTGTAAAACCGCACAACAGCATGTTTTGTGTTATTGTTATTCCATGGATTCCAACATTTAGGATGGTAAGAACAATTTTTTATCCAATGAATCACCATTTTTTTTCTCTCTCCATAAGATTGAATAACACTTTTTCTGTTAGATCTGGAAAATTTGTTCAAAACCAAAGGCTCATTATCCATATGCAGGATTGTGGATATTACCATGCTGTCTGGTGCCATATTCTGTAATTAAACTTAGGCTATGAGTCGATCAGCTCGCCTGAATCAGTATATCATGTACAAAAGTTTGGGCACACAACTCATTGGGCTCATTGATAACACTGATAACTCAATTTCTGGCAACACCATTTCATACTCGCGTTGTAAAACATCACCAAAAATTAAAAACTTCAAAAATATTTACATTTTATGTCATATAAATTTGTTAGCTTACACGCATGTCACATGCGTCATGTCATGATACTTGAAGCAGGATTGTACACTAGCTAGTGGATTTTTTAAACATCATTAAAGACTTTAAAGTTGTTGACTCAAGCAAACTGTAAAGAGAACATCATCCATCTATCCATCCATTTTCTATACTGCTTATCCTAATAGGTCACGGGGAACCTAGAGCCTATCCTGGGGAATGTGGGGCACAAGGAGGAAACACCCTAGAACAGAGATGCCCAAACTAGGGCCCGCAGGCCAAAGTTGGCCCGTGGTGACGTTTGATTTGGCCTACTAAGTCATTACCAAGTACTAAGTCATGTTTTGCAGAGGGGTCAAATACATATTTCCCTCATTAAAATGCAAATCAATTTATAACATTTTTGACATGCGTTTTTCTGGAGTTTTTTTTAGTTGTTAACTGTCTCTCACTGTTCACATAAACCTACCATTAAAATCATTTCTTTGTTAGTGGGCAAACGTACAAAATCACAAAATCAGCAGGGGATCAAATACTTGTTTTCCCTGACTGTATTACATCTATATATCCATCCATCCAACTTCTACCACTTACTCCTTTTCATGATCGCGGGGGAGCCAGGAGCCTATCCCAGGGAGCAACGGGCACAAGACGGGGTACCCTGGACAGGGTGCCAATCCATCGCATATATATATAATGAATATCATGGAAAAGTTAATTTGTCTCTGTAATTGAATTCAAAAGTATATTCTAGATTCATTACACATAAAGTGAAATAAATTTTCCAAACATTTTTTTGTTTGTTTTAATCTTGATGATTATGGCTTACAGCTCATGGAAATAAAAAATCGAGTATCTCAAAATAGTAGAATACATTACGAGCCAAGGGGGATGTAAACGTTTGAACAGGATAATTGGTGTAAATTGTTAGGTTTTTTTTAAAGATCTTTTTTTTCATTTAATACTGCCCTTCAGATGGTGAATACGATAGTGGGATGTCTCCCAGAAAAGAAAATACTAACAATTTACACTGATCATCCGCTTCAAAGGTTTTCATCCCCCTGGCTCTTAATAGATCATGTTACCTTCTTGAGCATCAGCGAATGTTTGCAGCTTATGTAATAGTTGTGTACGAGTCCCTCAGTTGTCCTCAGTGTCAAAAGATGGATCTCAACATCATATAGTCACTGTTGGAAAGGGTTCAAATTTGCAGAATATGCTGGAAAAGTAAAGAATGTGCAGGATATGGAGGATTTTTCTGAAGAACAGTGGACACTTAGCCTAAGACAAACCATGAACTCATGAACAACTATCACAAAACAAAAAAAACAGTCATGGATCATTCAGGAAATGACACACAGTATTAAGAATCAAGGGTGTGTAAACTTTTGAATGGGGTAATTTGTATAAATTCAGCTATTATCTTGTCTTGTGGACTATATGTAAACATCTGTTATGTATAATATCTGATTCAGGACGGTACTAAATAAAAAAACAACACGATTCCTCTTAATCAGTATTAAGATTTAGCAGATTCTGCAATGGGTGTGCAAACGTTTGTGCACAACTGTAGCTTCATTATTCAGATCATTATCAGAATGAATACAAGCCACTGACCATCAGTTCTCATGCTAATAGTATTGACAGCCTGATCAAGACCTTGATAAGCCCTGCAAAGCCAGGCAGCTCTTTGTGTCCCCCCAGTCATTGATCAAGAATTGTTCTTAGCAGAAACTGTGTCTTTTCAAATGCACAGGAAACTTCTATACTAATCATGCCATCTAAAAATTATTCTCTGTTCATTCCCTCTCCATGATGTTCTCTCTATTAAAATGCATTTCTCTCCTTTGTGGGTTTTCTTCTTTCTTCTCTCGTGAAGCTTTTTAAGCAGCGTTAAGTCCCACCAGTAATTCCCATCTTGCACCTAAAAGCTGACAAGCTCCTGTCATTAGTCACTCCAAAATTTAGTTGTTCATTTGCATTCAAGGTTGCTTTCTTCCTATAGGTAATACGTTTTTTTCTAAAGGAAGTGAAAAATAAAGAAAATGGAGAATAAATCTGACACTGTATCATGTCAGACACCTCGAAGAACATCCCGAGGTCTTTTTACTCTAAAAAGAAGAAGTAGCCATTAGAGAGGCTATATATCTGAACTGACAAATATCATTTGGAGGCGTTTTTAAGGGACACAGCAAAGTGACTTCAGCCCTTGAGGTGAAAACAATCTTTAGCGAATTACATGAACATTTCGCAATGCCCATAAATTTCTTCGACAGCCAGTGTATTGCTAGTATGAAAGGTAACCCCCAACTGTTCCCTTCTAAGTGACAGATGGGTAATGATTTCTAATCATTCTGATTCACAGGCTCATGAATAAAATAACTGCAAAGTAGGCTTCACTCAGACAAGTTGAGCCTTTTTTATGGTTATCTTCTGCAGTCTTCCAGCCTTGTTACTCGTTTTATTCAAATTCCCTTTTGCCATCACAAAGGGGTTTTGCGGTTTCACTGTACTTTGATGTACGCCTCTGGAAAGCCTTGAGTTAGCAGAACTGAAAGTGTAAAATTCACTATCAGCCCATTACTGTTTGTATCCACTCTTATTAGCTCGAAAACACTTGATGGGTCAACTTTAATGGGTATATATCAGCAAAAGATGGTCAGCAAGAAATGCTCTGCACTCTTGTGCAACAAATACAATGCCGAATACTTGGTGAAATATAACTGCCACCTTCTCAATGCTCATTTAAGTCTAATCCACATGACTTCCAAATACAAACAAAAAGCACCCATTTAAAGCTAATTAAATGCCCTGGGTCATAAATGATGACTCCAACAGAGCCTTGGCATCAACACAGCGGTCACACCTCTTTAGCACTATAGACTAGCCTGAAAACTAACACCCCACAAAGCTCATCCATTATAAGATTGTAATTGAAACTGCACTGAATTGTACTGCTGTGTTACACTAGCACAGTGGGACACAATAGAATGTGGATCTGGTGCATTGATTATCACATTAATTCCAGGATCAGACAAAGTCAACTAAGCCTAGTCAAACTCAGACTAGACTTAGTTGCAGAGATTGTAATTGTGGATTAATAAAAACACATTATCCCTAATGTCTTCTCCATTGTAAGCTACACAAAATGCAAAAATTATTCCTTTTTTTTTTCCAAAATCTGGCGTTTGATGTTCAAACAAACAGTTTTATGTTAGTACAATTACACTGCAAATCATAAATTAACAACTAGGCTTAAATAAAAATATAAATAAATCAATAACTGATAAATCAGAACAGAGCATATTTAGTTCTACAGCATTGATTGATTATGAATTATTTAAAATCTTAAAAAATGGAGTGACACATGAATATACTGTGTACATACACTGATCAGCCATAACATTAAACCCACTGACAGGTGAAGTAAACAGTGCTGATTATGTTGTTACAATGGCACCTGTCAATGCAGCAAGTGAATAGTTCTCGAAGTTGGTGTGTTGGAAGCAGGAAAAATGGGCAAGCATAAGAATCTGAACAAGCCTTTTGTTATGGTACCTACCAAAAGTGGTCAGAAGAAGGACAGCCATTGAACCAGTTACAGGGTCATGGGTGCCTAAGACTCAGTGACGCACATGGGGAGAGAAGGCTGTTATAACAGCATCGTTGGACAGTAGCACAGCAAGTGTTGTCTATGTTTATTCATCAGATAGATGTTTGTTAAATTAATATATAAAATTAATGTTTTGATATTAACCTAACTATCACAGTGACTTGTATGACAACTTAAAAACCATGTGTAATTGTTAATGTTATTTAAAAAAAAAAAAAAAAAAAAGCATTTTTGGAAGAAGTCTCCAGTGTCAGCGCTTAGTAACAGTCAAAGGTTAAGCTGTGATTTTAGGACTTCAGGATGGTATTGAGTAATTCTTAGTAACATGACAAGGTTATTTTTTCCTTTTTCCCCCCGAATCTAGATTTTTATCTTGCAATACTTTCTGAACAATTTCCACATGAGATAATTAACACATTTGAGTTTACTTTCACACATTTATGCAGGTAATAAAATATTTTGTTCATTTATTCCTCATGGCCATGTGCTCCATTTTAGGGTTGCAGAAGTACTGAAACAGTATTTAATCAACTGAACGTAACAGTGTCAAGGTGTATTATTATTAGTATTAACAGTTGCTGACTGCTTTGGTGTCAATTAAATAAACACTGTAATACAAACAGATTTAGATAATAGATACAGTTCCCTTGACTACAATATTGGCACCCTTGGAAAATATGAGCAAAGAACGCTATTAAAAATTGTCTTTATTGTTTAACCTTTAGATCTTTTGTTAAAAAAATCACAGAAATACTCTGCTCTCATTGATATTAAACATTTGCAAACAAAACACAGGTTTATAAAAAAAAAATATATAAACACCTGTTAAATATAGGAGTGCAAAAAGTATTGACACCCTTTAAGTCTCCCTTTGTGCCTCCCTTTGATAAGATAACAGCTCTGAGTCTTCTCCTATAATGCCTGAGGTTGGAGAATACATGTTAAGGGATCAGAGACCATTCCTTCATACAGAATCTCTCCATCCTTAAAATTTTTAGGTCCATGCTGGTGGATTCTACTCTGCAGTTCACTCCACAGGATTTCAAGAAAGGAGACTGGGATGGCCATGGCAGGACCTTGATTTTGGTGTCAGTAAACCATTTTTGTGTTGATTTTGATGTTTTGGATTATTGTCCTGCTGGAAGATCCATCTATGGCCTATTTTAAGCTTTCTGGCAGAGGCAGTCAGGTTTTTATTTAATATCTATTGATATTTGATAGAGTCCATGATTCCATGTATCTTAACACAATGTCCAGGTTCTCTGTCAGAAAAACAGCCGCAGAACATTAATGGGTCACCACCATATTTAACCACGGGCATGAGGTACTTTTCCATATAGCTCTCTTTGTATCGAGCCAGTTGAACCATACTCTTCATTTTCAGTTGACTGGAACTTTGTAATTATTGTCCTGATGGTGGAAATGGGCATTTTCAATATTTGTTATTTTCCTATCGCCACTTCCCATTTTGTGAAGCTCAACATCTTTTTGCCTCACGTGACAGCTATATTCCTTGGTCTTACCCATTGGTATTAATGACTAAGGAAATTTATCCTATGTGTTACCTTATATTTATACCCCTGTGAAACAGGAAGTCATGGTTGAACAATTTCCTGTTCCTAGTCAACCAGGTGTACTAAAAAATTAAATGGGAATATGATTCAAATATATTTTTCTCATCTGAATCCATGGGGGTGCCAATAATTGTTGCACACCTATATTTAACAAATATATTTTTCTATAAACCTGTGTTGTGTTCGCAATTGTTTGATATCCATGATAGCAGAGTACTTTTGTGATTTTTTAAAACAAAAGATCAAATGTTTAAACAATAAAGATAATTTTTTCACAGCCTTCTTTACTCATATTTACCAAGCGTGCCAATATTAGTGGAAGGCACTGTATCTTTGCACTCTTCTTCCAAACAATTGCAAGATTTTCAGTTGCACAAGTAAATGTATCATTTGTATAGCAGGTATATAATATTTATTATTTACTATTTTTGCTTTTGCTGAACTACAATGGATTTTAACTACATGTGGCACTTACTTGCAATAAACAATGTTTAATAAGAAAAGTTTTCATTTGACTCACTTTTGTAGTTACACCTTTGTGTGTTTATGTTAGTTTGTTTGTCTTGCATGTTTGTTTGTTTTCTCAATTGTACTTATGTTTGTTCAGCTTACAAAATATGTAATATGTTTGCTTCTGTAGCCTCCCCATGTTTAACCTGTCAAACTCACAATAACATTATATATATTTTTTGGTTGTTTTTGTTATGATTTTAAAAAGACACAATAATACAATACAACAATGCAATAACAGTGTTTTTTTTCTCTATATAATGTTTAACAACACCTTCAGAACTTCAGATTGCATGTTTAATATCACAATTTTTGTTTTGTATCACAAATTTTGTTTTGTATGTTGTTTTGTTTTTTAAGAGAAACAATATATTGTAATCAAAACATGTAGTGCTGGAACACTATTGTTTTTGTTAGGGGTCTATGCACTTAGTGCTTGTGTCATTAAAGGAATACTGCTGACTTATGTGTAGCCCATTTAATTACACAGTAAAACTAAAATAATAAAAAAAAAAATAACTTCAAATCTGATATGTTTATTTTCTGTTCATTTTGTACAATTATGTAAAATTCCAAAATAATAATTGGTTAAATGAACTATAGAAAAACAATTCTGTGAAATAACAGTAATTATCTGCTTTTCTAAAATCTAATTACAAAAGTACAGCATGGTTGCTGTTTTTATTCACAGAACGGCAATTAAGCCATTAACATGTATTTAAAATGAAAATAACTATAATATGATTTTATAGGATTTTCTGATATTTTTTAAATAGTCTGTACAGACTTAATATGACTGGCCATCTTGCATTTATGTACTAACAGTTAGCATCACAGCTTCCTCATAGCTACTGACCTGGTGTTGGAAAAGGTTATTTATTAAAAGTAATATCACTGGAAGGCCAAATATGCCTCTATAAATAAGAAAGCATAATGAGACCATTACTAATTACACTTGGGAAGCAGTGATGGTGGAAAAATCTCTAGAGGAAAAGGCCTATGTGCTTAAAAAAATAAATAAATAGAAAACCACATCCACAGACTCAGGGCTTTGTTTCAGTATGACAATTGCTTCAATTTACAGACAATTTGATAATAAAGAGATGTGTTGTATTTGGAGATAATGTGTCTTTCACAAACTGATTATAGCACTAAAACAGTTTAGATCAATGTGAAAAAAGAAACTCTGTCAATCCTGGAGAACATTTTAACTGTTTACAAAAGATGCTTGGTAGTTCAAGTATTTTTATTGGGGCTTCCTGGTCTCACAACTCATAAGAACATAAACTTGAGGTTAGGGACAAACATGATGGTCTTTTACAAGCACTAAGAAACTCAGATGTCATCTCAGTCACACTGCACTAAAAAGCAAATGTAGGAATAGGAAGTATGTTCTTATTGTTTTTTTTGGTTTTTTTATCAATTCAATTCAATTAAATTTTATGTATTGTAGCGGGAAAGGGCAGAGCACAGAGACACAGAGGCGGGAGTAGGGCAAACGCTGAGGCTTTATTTTCGTTCTGGTAGAGTGCAGGTTTGTACACCCGCTGCTGTTCCTCCTGAGCGGCGCGCATGTGCTGTTGGACTATCAGCGCCACTCGGTCGATTCTGTCTTGCATTTCTCGTACATATTCCACGACCGAGCGGTACAGGGACGGCTGTTCCTCCCAGGCTTCGCGGGCGACGGCCAGCAGTCCTCGAGGGCGCTGGCCGAACAGCAGCTCGAAGGGGGTGAAGCCGGTGGTAAGGGAGGAGAAGGTCCCAGTTCCTCCCTTCTTCGTCTACCACCCGCCGCAGCATCCGTTTGAGCGTCTGGTTGAAGCGCTCGACCAGCCCGTCAGTCTGGGGGTGGTAGACCGACGTCTTCAGGTGCTTCACCTGCAACAGCCGACACAGATCAGACATTAGCTTTGAGACAAAGGGAGTACCCTGGTCGGTTAGTATGTCCTTGGGGATTCCCTCCCGGCTGAAAAGGAGTACCAGTTCCCTGGCGATGTTGGGGGAGGTGGCTTTGCGCAGTGGTACCACCTCTGGGTACCGGGTGGCGTAGTCTACGACCACCAGGATGTTCTCGTGCCCCCGGGCCGACTAGGGGAGCGGCCCCACGAGGTCCATGCCGATCCGCTCAAAGGGAACGCCGATGATGGGTAGAGGGGCGCCGGCGGGGGCCTCCGGGGAGCGGTGCGTTGGCACTGGGGACACCGCTGGCAGAACATCTTGACCTCGGCACCCATCCCGGGCCACACGAATTGGTCCCTTAGTTTTTCTAACGTGTTCCGCGGCCCCAGGTGACCGCCGAGCGGGTGGGCATGGGCGAGGTGCATGACCAGTGGTGTTTTCATCCGTGGTACCACCAGGAGGTCTACTTGCTCCCCCCGGCGGCAGGCCCGTTGGTAGAGGAGGCCACCCCGGACGAGGAAGTACGAGGTGGGAAATCTCAGGTCGGGGTTTTGGTCGACCCCCTCTACAACCCGTACTTGGACTTGAGGCGGTCGTCCTCCTTCTGCTCCCGACCAATGCACCCCTCTCGGTTCACCTGATGGACGACAGAGGACATAGGGTTAATTGATATAGAGGACTCACCTTCGGGAGTGGGGTCCCCGTTGTCCTGGGCCAGGTAAGCGGTCTGGCCCCCGGTCCTCTGGCCAGTCCCTCCCCAGGAGTAACGGTACGGGGAGGTTAGGGATCACGCCTACGTGGAGAGACCAGATCCCGGTCGCGCCCTTGATCGGCACCTCCACTGTCGGGACTTCCCAGGTGTCCCCATGAATGCAGGTTACAGCGAGGCTTCCCCCTGGCCGGAGTCCTCTGGGGAGGACGGACTGTCGGGCGAGGGTCACCGTGTTCCTGATGTCCAGCAGAGCGGTGATCGGCCTCCCTTCAATCCACACCGCCTGGGTGGGCCCCTCCAGCAGCTGTGGTGCATGGAGGGCGCAGTTCATTATGGTTTTAATATCAAGTCTTTGCAGAACTAGTCCACTGTTCACCAAAGGAGACCTGAGTGCAAAATTGTATGTGGTAATTGCAGTGCCAAAGCCATAACAGCAACCATAGTCCAAGCAACCAGATTAAATGGGGGTCATAAGATGGACATGTCATAACCATGTCATAAGTTACAAAACCATCTTACTTCCAATGACATAAGAGTTGTGTTGTATAAAATTTTGTTATTTTTGTTGTTGTTGTTGTTGGCCATACGCGCCTTATTAATATTATTAACATATTGTTTATGTACACAACAGTACCATACGACAGTTTGTCATAGCATAGAAACTAAAATGTGTTCAAAGAGAGTTCTTTTAGTTGGGTGATGGTGTTAGCATTTTATCCTGGCTTTTAATTTTGTCCACTCAGCCATTCAACAGATTTCTAGCCATGTTATAAGACTATATATACATGAAACACATTAAGCACATACTGACTTTCTTCTACGAGAATGGTCAAGAATTCCTTCGCTGTCTTGGTTTTCTTTATAATGAGCTCCACTGAGGTTTTCAGCAGACTGACACAACCAGTGTTAACTAGTTAGCATTGTTAGGGGCATCATTAGCTGGGAGTTAACTACAGTAGTATGACATACAGATGTATGCAAAGGTTTGGCCACCCCTTTGCCAAATTAAATATGTTGTAAAAGAAGTAAATCTAATCTCTGCAGCACATTATTTAAACAAAAAGAAAACTTTTATTATTAGAGTTATTTTATACCTTCTAAACTTAAGAAAATAGAAAAAAAAGAGTGATTGCTGCATATGCAAAAGCTTGGAAATCCTACAAAGTCAGTACTTAGTAATACCACTTTTGGCAGATATCAAGACAATTCCCTTTGTTTCTCAAATCCTTAGTCAGCTGCTTAGAGGAGCCCATGATTCTTGACCATTAACACAAGGTTCGAAGGCTCAGAGGATTTATTACTACTATAGAATCGTTATTCCAAATGCCTTGCCTAATTCCTTCTGAGTCCTAATGAGTCATTTTAAGCCGAATTAGTGTAAAATAGCCGTTGTTAACCTTGTAAAATAGCTTTTGTTTGCTACACAGGCTGATTTTACCTTTTGCTTCAAAAAACAACAAAATATCACAAACTATTATGTACACATGTACATTTCTATTAAAGTGGTTTATAAAAAGCATTTCCACCTGGCACGCTAAGTGATAAAAATGTATCTAACTAACTTGTTATGTAAAAACAGACATTCACACAGTTCAACACCTTGCATATACCTGTCCAAATTATGCATCTAACTTCATCCTCTTTCACCAGTAGATACCAATGTTTTTAAGTTATTTATAAGTGTAACATGGCTTTTTGCTCTGAATATAATTATATGGCTCTGCTGTGTGCTTATGAGATTCTGCAATGTTTTCCTTTCTGAACAGACTGAGATGGGGTGTAGTGAAATGGCTTTGGGGCATGTCTGTAAAAAGACTGACAGAAATCCCATAAACATGAACAATGGACAAGAGACCACAATTTTCTAATTGGGTTTTTATGTCATAAGTAATGCCATTGCTGAAACATTTTAAAATCATATTCTACATAAATTCTGGGTTCTTTCTACTAGTAAGAAAAAGAAAAAAAAAACTGCACCTTTAAGGTCCTTAATGAAGAGTTTAAAGAGGAGATATGTCAGAGGTCCTCTGTCCACACTCTCTGAAAACCTCAAAATGTCAGTTGTTACGTTGTTACCTAATCAGAGGCACTTATTTAATTTATACTGTAATTCTATATCTATCACAAAAATGGCATTCAGTGATAATTTGAAAGACAAAAATAGTGATATACAGATGGAGAGAAAGAGACCCCCCCCCCATTTTTTCATATCTCATAATGGAATACCAAAGTTTTTCTGGTATTCAAAATGCAAAAATAGCACCCACACTCAGCAACATTCAGAAGTCATTTCCGTATCCGTATAGAGAGAAATTTTCATAATCCCTGCCTTTCATTGTTCATTTGTCTTTGCTCTCCACCTTTAGTTTATGGATAGAAGGCGATGAAAGAAAGGGTGTTATTTCTAGGCGTTGAATTATTTATTTTGCGTTTTTCGGCAACATCGAAAGCAAGGCAACCCTTTCACAGTGGCTGCCTCTGTGAGAAGGACATGATGCTCTCTAACTCCAGTAACACAACAGAGTGGAGCTGAAAGGAATAGAGAGTGATGGGGGGGAGAGAGAGAGAGAGAGAGAGAGAGAGAGAGAGAGAGAGAGAGAGAGAGAGAGAGAGAGAGAAAGAGAGAGAGAGAACAGCAGCGAAACTACAAACAACAACAAAAAACGAAACTAAAGGAAAACTGTGCAGACAAAAAAACTGTCCAGTTGGGACGTTTTCTTCTTGTAGACTTCGCCTTCAACCTGACTCTCTCCTCTCACTGTCTGTCTGTCTCCTCTCCATTCATTCCATGGTCCCAGACAAATAGTGTGAGAATAAATCTTCTTGTATAACATAGCATAAAACGTGTCAAATAGTATTGTGTGCAATAAGGGGGACCGGAATCTATCATGACCTTGGGATTTGTATCAATTCATATAATTCCAATTTAAGGAAAAGTGTCAATGGTAGCATTCATACATTTTCTTATGACTCCATTTGTATTCACTTAAAACAATTCCATGCATTTTAGACGCCTGATTATTTGAGTTTATACAAAACATTTTAAAAGAACAAGTTTCAGACAACTCTACCTTTGGCAGTGGTGGCTCAACAGTTAAGGCTCTGGGTTACTGATCAGGAGGTCAGAGGTTCAAGCCAAGCTGCCAGTGCTGGGCCCTTGTTGTTATTTTTCTAAGGCCCTTAACCATATCTACTCCAGGGGCACTGTATCATGGCTGACCCTGCACTCTGACTTTAGATTCCTAACAAGCTGGGATATGGGAAAAAAGGATTTCACTGTAATGTATATGTGACAAATAAAGGCTTCTTCTTCTTCTCAATCACAAACAATTTTGAAGGTGTAAAATTAATGAGGTTTTTATGAAAGAGAATATCTATTTCCAATCCACATGTATACAGAAATTTAGAAAAAACAAAAAACAAACAAACTAACAAACAAAACAAACAGTTTGTTCTTTGTGTCACTGAAAATCAGTTAATTTGAAAACACTCTCTAATATGGAGACCTTTTAAAACTCCCCTGTCACTGTTTTTATGTTAACAGGGAAAACATATGTATGTGAAAATTGTTCTGAATGTGTGTTCTAAAGGACTTTGTTGTTGTGCTGTGGTCTGTAATTTTTTATCATTATGTGTTTCCAATTTAATTTCACTTTGTTTTATTATTACACGGTCATACAGAAGTGCCAGCATAGGTGATACGAGTCGTGGAGATACTTATCAAGTTTTGTGATGATACATATACTTTACTGTGAAGCATTGCTGAGATTCACATTCTGCTTATTTATTTATTTATTTTTGCATTTGCCAGACAGGAGAATGCTTATGAATATCAAAATTGCTTTTGATAAGTCTCAAGATGACGTGAGCCTGAATGAAGATTGAACAAAATTTGGAGGAAGAGTAGCAAAAATGGCATTTTTAGCACGTTATTATAAATTTTAACTAGTAAGTGGAGCTTGCACGTAATTTGTAGCATAGCCTCAGGTCATGGTCCTAAAAATGTCTATCAAGTTTTGTGGCCCATGGCCCAAATCTGGTCATAATGTTCCTTAGAGCCTCCCCAAGCAGTGTGCCAAATTTCACAACTTTTTTATGAGCTGCTATAGACACCTTAGCCAGAAGAAGAAGATGAAGAAGAAGAAGAAGAAGAAGAAGAAGAAGAGGAGGAAGAAGAAGAAAACCTATGCACCTTCAGTACTTGGCCCCCAATGAACGCTTATCACAGACATTACACAATATTAAATTAAATATAAATGGTTAAAAAAAAAGCAGGGTGTGTAAAATTTTCCAAATAATTGTGGTATAAGAGTAATAAAACATTTTAGGATATGCTGTTATAGATAATTAACTTCAAGGTGGTAACCATAACTCTTTACATCTTGTCACAAGACTTCACCCCATCACGGATTATTTTGCTATAACAGCATGATCCATCCATTTTTAGTCCTCACTTATAATATAGCATCGATGTGTTTTCATGTGGACAGAAATATTTCCAAACATGCTGCTCATATGGAGGATTTATTTAAAAAAAACAGACAGTAAACACTACATTTTCAAAAATAATTGTATGCATTAGGAAGAGGCCCAAGACTAATCACAAGACAGAAAGTGATGCAGGGATGCCCCGATTATATGGCTTTTCCATGCGATAAGTTTTTTTTTTCTTAAAATTTCCCATTTCAATATAGACCTAGCTTTGAGGCTGTGTGTGTTTGTGAATGTGGGGTTAGAATTGATCTACTCAGAAATATAGGACTGGACAACACAGGGTGAGTGAGAAGAGAGGAGTACATGATATTCATGCTGAGCCATAAATATTTATGACACAGTAAAGCAGGGCTTATTTTTAAACTTGCATCGTTATTATTGAACTCCATCCCTGCATGCCACACACCGCAAATGACATTTTTGTTTACTGTGTGCTCGTAGAGCTTCATTACAGGGCTAAATCAGTGCGAACAGGTGGAACAACTGGAATAGAGCATGGCTATATGTAGCCATCAGCGTAATTAGTGGCTCTTAAATACATGGATGGACAGAAAATGTACAGACATTAGAATCTAATCATATTTAAATATGTCACAATGTCTCGGTCTTGTTAAAGTCTTCAGTATTAACATTGTGCAATTAACATTGTGCTAAGTTCATAAGTTTCCTGCCAAATACCCTACAGACAACTTCTTCACCTTTCACCTTTCCTAATACTCACAGAAATACTGTAAGTAATCATTAGTCCCTTTACACCATGGTGACTGCATTTCCTTTATTCGTTTCCATCAGTGCTCTCGATCAAAATAATTCACCTATGCGACTGGCTTTCTCAAAAGATTGAGTCTGGCCAAGACAAGACATTTTCATTATTGTTTCCCACAAATGAGAACAAATACCTCTGACAAAAAGGAGTACATCTAATATTTAAGAACTATTCAGCTTTTGAACCAAATCTGCTAGAAATACATCACCATTCTGATCCAGGGTAACGACACTGATTACAAAACATCTCTCAATTTCGCAACCATTCAACTGAACCTTATTTACAGACAAATTCAGTCATATTGCATGCCTTAAATCAGCCTTTAAAGTGAGGTTTGACTGGTCATGTCCTTGAGACAGGAAAAATATATGTTTATATATGAATCCTGTGGGGAGAAAAATACAAGTGAAAATATATGTGAAATAAAATCATGAAAAAAATCACAAAATAAATGCAGCAAATGGAAAAACATAAAGTGAAAATATTCAAATCAGGTGGAAAAAATCATGTGTAACTAAATAAATCATATGGAAAAGAGAGAGATGTGAGAATAAATTATATTGTTACGCCACGGCAAACTCGCAACCGCAATACTCACAGGGCACCGTCGCTTATGGACATGGCAGATGGGGAGTACACTTCCCAGGGATGCCCGTGCTCAAGTTCACCTAAGTATTGATCACCAACACCTGTGCGGCTGGCAAAGTTATAAAAGCCCTCTTGAAGCTTCACGTCCATGCAAAGTAAACGCTTAGTTCCTGTGACATTGTAATATTACCAAGTCTTAGAATTAAGAGGGAGCCACACATCCCTTTATTATTTGCACTAATCACAAGAATCTAGAGTATCTGAGAACCGCCAAACGTCTCACGTCCCGCCAGGCACGCTGGTCCTTGTTCTTCTCCCAGTTCCACTTTACTCTGTCCTATTGGCCCAGAACCATTAACGGAAAGGCCGACGCCCTGTCTCGCATACACTCCCAAGAGGGGCGGGAGGACCAGTAAGGGTATATCTTGCCCCCGTCCAGTATTGTTGGAGCCCTGGAGTGAGCCCTAGATCAGGCCTTAGCCCGTGCTTCCACGTCACGTATCCCAGCAACCTGTCCTACACAGTTCGTTCCAAAGAGTTACCATCAGGAACTTATCACCTGGGCCCACACAACACTAGCGATGGGTCATCCGGGAGCCCGTCGCACATAGCATCTATTAGCAGAGAAGTATTAGTGGCCCTATATGCTTAGAGAGGTACAGCGCATTGTATCTTCATGCTCTGCGGGCGCTCAGTCCAAAGTTCCGCGCGCTCTACCTGCCAGCAGGTTGGTACCGTTACCCATGCCTGACCACCCGTGGTCCCACCTGCCCCTGGACTTCATAAGGGACCTGCCAGGTTCACAGGGGAATACTGTGATACTAGTAATCATCGATCGGTTCTTGAAGTCCCTGCACCTTATTCCACTAGAGGCCATTCCCTCCACCTTCACCACAGCTGAACTCCTATTCCAACATGTGGTATTTTGATACCAGTTTTATGGAGAAGCAGGGGGTCACCGTTAACCGTCAGAGTACCACCCCCAGGCTAACGGCCAGACAGAATGGGCTAACCAGGAGGTCATACAGTTTCTCTGAACCTTCTGTGCCACCAATCCTTGGGACTGGAGCTTCTTCTTGCCATGGGCGGAATATGCGCAGAATTCGCTACGGTACTCCGCCACCCAGTTAACCCCATTTCAGTGTGTCTTGGTCTACCAGCCACCATTGTTCCCCTGGAATGCCTCTCCCGCTGACTCACCTGCGGTAGGTGAGTGGTTCCACCGGAGTGAACAGGTCTGGGAGCGTGCCCACAAACGGCTAGTGCAGGTCTTCGCATCACCAGACGAAAGGCAGACCAGCACCGGAGAGAGCATCCCAAGTATCAAACAGGGGATAGAGTATGGCTGTCCACCAGAGATTTAAAGTCACACCTCCTGAGCAAGAAACTACAGCCTAAGTATATTGGCCCGTTCCGAGGCATAAAGCAAATCAATGAGGTGACATACCACCTGGACATACCGAAGCACAGTCATATCGCCCCGTCGTTCCATGTTTCACTCCTCAAACCAGTCATAACAGGCCCTTGACCACGTCGGTGCCGGTGCCCACCGGAACCACTAGAGCAGGGTTGCCCAATGTTGCCCAATACGTCGATCGCAATCGACCACTCGATCGCAAAGGAAGTGCGGGTAGATTGCCATTAAAAAGAAAATAGATGTTAGCATTGATGTACAAGACAGTCACTCTGAAATCTCGTCTTTTCTCTCTCCATGTGTGTGCGATCAAACGCGCCAGCACTAAAGGCTAACGAGCGAAATCACTGAGTTAACTTTCCAGTTTATTACTACTGAAGAAACCAAAGACTTATCACTTCCATGCGGAATGGGAGGATGATTTTTTTTACCAATGTCATATTCGAAGTGCGTTTATCTAATCTGCCAAGCTACCGTTGCTATTCCGAATAAGGGAAATGTGGAGCGGCACTTTAGGACCATTCATAAAAACTACGACACTGACTTCCGTCCAAAAAGCGTGTTGAGAAAGAGGAAGGTGAAGGAACTAAAATCACAGTTGTCCGGACAGCAGTCATTTTTTCACGGCTGACTTCAAATGCTAAGGCAGCCACCGAAGCATCGTTCCGGGTGAGTCACTCCATCATTAAACACAAGAAGTCATTCCAAGATGGAGAGATGATAAAAGAGGCATTCGTAGACGCAGCTGACTCGTTGTTTCGGGACTTTAAAAACAAAACCGAAATATTATCTTCAATCAAAGCTCTCCAGCTATGACGAAGTAGTTACACGGCGCTGTGAAGTCATGGCAGAGGATTTAGGGAGATAAGGGAGTTTCTCTTTGCTGTTAAACATGCAGAACACCCTACTAAATGATGATCAGTAGCTGTTGGACTTGGAATTTTTAACCGATCTGACCAACATGTAAAATGAGGTTAATTTGGAGCTGCAAGGAAAAGACAAAACCGTGGCCAATATGATCAGCTCAGTTAACGCCTTTAAACGGAAAATGTAACTTCTATCCTCAAAGCTGCAGCACCATGATTTTGGGAACTTCCAAAACCTTGCGTCAGATCTGGAGATGCAGCGGAAGGCTTGTGCGCAATTTAACATTGCACGCTACACGGAGCAGATTGACAGTTGTCGGTCAGAGTTTGACAGATGCTTTCAAGACTACATTCATGTGCTACCCATGTAGGGACAATGTTGTGGTTGATTCACTCGCATCGAAAATTGCAACGCTGTTTCACCTGAACTCATCTGAAGTGGAGGATGAGATTTTGAAACTACAGACTGACCTTCAGCTGAAGTCCAGTGCTCATGGACAGTTTTGGAACTTACTCACAGGGGGAAAGTACCCAAACATGAGGAAATGTACAACCTCCTTGACTGCATATTTGACTCTGCTTATGTATGTGAGTCAGCCTTTTCCCACATGAAGATTATTAAGTCCAAATACCGTTCCACAACGACTGATCATCATTTGGAGGCCTCCTTAAGGCTGGCTACCAGCAGCTACTGTCTGGACAATGCAACACTGGCTGATTCTATTCAGTGCAAGTAATCAGAGTAAGGTATTGACCAAAAATTTGCTGAATTGTAGTGTGCCATAGGGGTTCATGCAGTTATACAAGGTACATGAACATATATTGTGTGTATATATATTTAAAGTATACTCCGTATATATATAAATAAATATATGTTTCACATTTTTAATGTAGGTAGATCTCCTTAACTGGTCATGTTAAAAGTAGCTCGCAAATCAGGCCGCAATACTCAGAGGGCACCGCCGGTCACCTACATGGCGGACGGGGACTACACTTCCTCGCTCAAGTTCAACAGAGTATTGATCACCAACACCTGTGGGGTTGAAGAAGTTCCAAAAGGCCTCTTGAAGCTTCGCGCCCATGCAAAGTAAACGCTTAGTTCCTGTGACATTGTAATATTACCAAGTCTTAGAATGAATCTACCCATAGAGGGAGCCGCACATCCCTTTATTATTTTAAATGACAGAATCATGCAAAAAAAATTATATGGAAATAAATAAATTGGGGGAAAAACATGTCTGAAAATAAATGAATTATTCGAAGAAATCACATAGGGAAAATAGATATCTCATAGAAATAGAAATATCACAAGTGAAAATAAAGCAATTGTGAAAAAAAAATAACATGAAAAAAATTAATCATGAGGAAAAACATATTAATTAAAAGTGAAAAAAGAAACATTATATATTAAACATTCCATGAAAATTAAATAAAAAAAATCTATTGTCAAAATAAGTGTATAATTTGTTTAAAAAAGTATATGTGAAAATAAATGAATTATTTAAAAAAATGAACATTTAACCATATAAAAATTGCATGTCAAAATAAATGAATCACGCAGGGAAAAGTCACGTGAAAAAAAATTAAACATGAAATCATTAATCGTGTAAAAGTTACATGTGGACATAAATTAATCATGTGTAAAAATGACATGAAAATAAATGTCACATGGAAATGCTGATAAAATCATACATAAAAATTAATGAATAACATGAAAAAGAAACGTAAAATAAATTAATTGTGTGCAAAAAAAATCATAGGAAAAATGTATCATGTGGACATAAATTAATTGTGTAAATGCAAGGTCAATAAAATCATGTGGAAATAAATGAATCATGTGGGGAAAAATTTAAATATAAATAATGTAAATGTATGTAATGAATGAAAATGTAAATAAGAGAATCATGTTTAAAAATCCATATTCTTAGAGATTGAATAGAAGTAGATGCAATCACAGGTACAAGTATATATATATATATATATATATATGTGTATATATATATATATATATATATATATATATATATATATATATATATATATATATATATAAATTCTGCATTACCCTTTGGATTATCTGCTTGTGTTTTTCTACTATACTGCATCTTGTACCTGCGATTGCATCTACTTCTATTCAATCTCTAAGAATATGGATATGGATATATATGAATATATATATGCAAAGGGTCAGGTGATGAACAAACAGAATGAACTGGTCAAGGCACAAACTCACAAAAACACTGGACAGAAAAAGGGTCAAAAACAGTAGAATCAATCATGATATATAAGGCATGCTAGTGACCGAACACAAGGTAACTGATGCTACGTCCAGTGGGTGAAAAGCAGTATGCCAGAGGGCTGTATGTCTGAATTCTCAGTAGGCGAGAAACGGTAGGCAAGAAATATCCGGACGGTGTACTGCTTCCGGCGAGATTTTGCCAATCAAAAATCCCATATTGCAATGGGACTGGTTCGGACAAGCTCAGAAAAAAAATTGAGGAAGACAGCTTGTGGGCTCTTTTTAAGCATTAAACCTTGGCTAAACTGGACTTGTTTAACAATACCCAAAAAAATAAATAGTTGTCAGTGTTTGAAACCTTTTTTGTGATCTCCATCATGTCAATTTATTTACCTCAGCCTGCTAACACTGCTCACTTTAAATGACTAATTTAGTTAATTTTCCTGATGTGCATTTTGCCATTAGTGCTGTTGCTTTAATCTGGTGGTACCTTTTAAGATGTTTGTATTTATAATGAAGTTGAAGGTCACACGACAATGCCGACATGGCGGTTCTAGTATGTTCGGGATCATATTCATACTACACACACATGCTGATTACTATGTTCTGTCATAGTAGACGATTTCAGACTTAGCCTGAGCATATACTGCACAAAGTGTGTACTGGGGGAAAGTCTTTTTCATATTTTGTGGGTGAGTGTGAGCCTGATTGAACCCAGGTTATTGAAGTTAGGTAACTGTGAGCAGAAGTGCGTGCATGTGTGTTCTGTGTATTGGAGTCTGTGGTGGCCATATTGGTAGGCTGCTGTGCTTGCTGGGAAATTGAGTCTGTGATATGACATGACAGATTAGTCACGTGGAAGAAAAAATACATATGGAAATAAGAAAATAAATGAATCACACTGAAGTGAAGAAATAAATGAATTGTGTTAAAATGTGGAATTGAAATGAATCAAAGAATCTTTTTTTATTATTATTAAAAAAAACAAACAAAAAAACCCTATGCATTACATGTGAAAAATGTATGAAACATAACATATAGAGTTGAACATGTTTTTCTCACAGGATGTCAACAGTACAATACGGACACTAATCTTTCCTAAATTGCAATTGTGGGGCTATAGTACAATATACTACTGTGCTACTTTTTAACCCACATTCACTGGTTTGCCCATGGAATAATATGTACTGGTCAGGATTTCTTTTTTTTTTACTTTGTTCTTCTTAGTCCCACCCCCTACTTTTTCTACTTTAATATATTTCTGTCTTCTGTTATTCTAGGAAATGTAGATAAAACAAAAATATATATAAAGAACTAATTAATTAAAATATAGATAGAACTAATATTGAAGAGTCAAGTGAAAATGTTAAAACCTAAAAGACTACTGGATTTTTGACATTAGACAATATGGTCCCATGACAGGTGCACTGTTGAAGATAAGAGAACCCAGGCACAGGCAAAGAGACTACACACACATATGCACGCGCACACACACACACACAGGACTAAAAGTCGAACATTTTAAAAGTAAAAGTGTATTAGCAAAACATATGCAGAAGGGACATTACTTTTTAGAGAATAAGGGTTCACAGTATTGGGCACATGGTTCTTTTTTTAACACACCAAGGCTATTAAGTGATGCTGAAGAAAGGAGACAGTTTTTGTTTACTGAAGAACATAATCTAACTATGTCGACATATGGAAAGTACAGCTCAGACAAGCAATGGGAAGTGTGAATTCACACAGGGCAAGGCATCACAAACATATTGTTGTTCTACAACCGTATAACCGTCTAGCAAAAACCGCCAAAATGTGAAGTGTGAATTCACATGCTGTGTGAATTCACTCGGTATTCGCGTAACGAGGTTACGTGTGGGAACTTGTGATGTGCAAAAGGGAAAACATGCATGATTAGTTGAAGGAACCCCGAAGAAAATGTATAATAAGAGATTGTAAGCCAGTGGAGTCTCGGTGCATGTTACATTCTCATGTGGTGTGCACACCTGGTACCAGCTGATTTATTTGCTGTCTTGCTTGGCTGCTAATAAACCTACCTCACCTGAGTCTCATCCAGTCTTCATTAGTTCAGCTTTTTTTATTCATCTTGAGTGTAAGATTTTAATTAGTTTTATAGTTTGAATCTGTGAGTTAGCAAGGTCAATGTAGGTTGGAGAAGCAAAACATCCTGCATCATATCCCATTGTGTGTTGCACTCAATGTAAGCACTGGAAGCACATGTAAGCCGGAAACACTTTCCTTGTGTGTGCAAGCACACTTCACCAATAAAGCTGTTTCTGGTTCTGATACTTTCTAACTCTTCTGAATATGACCCATTACAGTGATTATTCATACGTGAAATTCAAGTGACATTTCTGTAAGAGTAGGTTGCATTTGCTGAGAAATTACATGCCTTTCTGAATGCATTAAAACAACCAATATGATCCCTAAATTCTGAATGAATTTGAATAAAATACTGCACAGCTTAGGATCAAGGTTAATTGCAGGATTAGTGTTTAAAAAATTCTCATGATTTCCTCCAAATTAAAATTCCACCGAATCAAATTTTATTATTATTATTATTATTATTATTATTATTATTATTATTATTATTATTATTATTATTATTATTGTTATTGTTATTATTATGTTTATTTAGTTATTTATTTATTATTATTATTATTATTATTTTTACAAATTCTTAATGAGTTCATATTCCAGCAAGAACATTCTTCAGTCTCCTGTAGATTCTCTTGTATTTCCTGTTCACACTTAGCTTGTTAAAGGCTAGAAAAACAAATTTACTTAAGATTGCTCCGCATCAAAGCTTTAGCAAGTAACAAACAACCACTCACTAAAGTGCATTCAAATGACAGGGAAATCACTAATAAAAGATGAATAGAGGTTAATTGACCCTCTCATTAGCATTTTCATCATTAATTGCCTGCTTCATTTTCATCAGTGCTTTTGAAAGCAGCTAGCAAAATGTGTTGTCATTCTTTCAGCTCGGTGTCACCGTGCAGGGCTTTGAGGCTGAGCACTTATACTCCGAAAAGTGATGGATTCATTTTCAAAGCCAGACGGTGGATTGGGGTGTAATTATCCGAGGTGCTGGCCTTTGATCTTTGCTTCTCGCCCTGTCTGTCTCAAGGTGTCCAATTTAAAGAGCATAATTTAGAGGAGGAAAACAGTGACACACTTCCTTTGCTAAGGTAAGGGTCTCATTCAGAAGGACATTCAGCTGATGTACCCAAATGAGAAACAGACAGGATATTTAACATATAAAGACATTACACATATAATTAAGGATCAAACATGAAGCCACTGTGACACTGATAATTGATTTGGATGGTTTAATATCTGCATGATGGTTACAGTTAATCTAATGTTCTGCTTCTTACTGTTTGATTTTGAACGATTCTCTTGCAGGTCATTTCCCATATACAGATGTCTTGCTATTGCATCAACTAGTCTGGATCAACAGGATAGTCTATGATTTAGCCCAGGCTTTCTGTTGGAACAAGAGACAGGGTGGTAGTGTCTACTAATGAGTCTATGACCTCTGACCATTAGAATGTAATCCACGAAACCACTCTGAGCCATTTGGTGTTCAATTTGGCCTAGGCAACTTAATTTTATATACACCAGTGTCCAATGTTTAAACAATTCCTGGTCCTTTTTTAATGAGGCTTGCTCATGCTTAGGAAATGAGCTAGCTTGGTCTATATGTGCCTGGTGTATTTCCCTAGCCTTTCACACAGAGCCATGACCTTTTTAAATACTAGAATTAATTGAAGCAGTCTAACCTTTCGGAACCTAGTGTTGAGCCCTGTGGTACCCCGATAGACTCATTAACACTACAGCCATCAGGTTGAGACTCACTCGCTGTTTTTGCCTAGTAGCCACTGGCATTCACCAAAAAAAGCAATGCATTACTAGAAGAACTACTGCTCCTTGCTGGTTATATTAAGAGATGCCATTTACAGAAAAGAGCACAGAATGCTTTGGGAATGAAAGGCAGTGCTTCCTATCAAATGGTTCCAAGTTTAAACTGCCATCCCTGTGCACTTTCGAAAAAAATGAACTCTTCTGTTATGAGAAGATTAATAGTAAACCATTGATAATGCAACCAATTTTTTAGTATAACCGTAGTTAGCTGTAAGCTACTCAGAGTTGTTTGGGATTTTTACTACCGGTTACACAGCAGATTAAGTTGATGTCCCCTTTCATCCATACATCCCCTTTCCATTCTGCTTATCCTGCAAAGGGTTACAGCGGAGCCTGGAGCCTATCCCAGGGATCTCAGGGCACAAGGTGGGGGACACCCTGGATGGGGTGCACCACAACTTCACAGGGTACAATCTAAACCTACAACTAAGGCATTGGGGAGGAAACCCCTGAAGCACAGGGAGAACATGCAAACTCCACACACATGGGGCGGAGGCAGGATTCAAACCCCCAACCGTGGAGGTGCAAGGCAAATGTGATAACTACTAAACCACCATAACCCCTGGCTCCACATTCAAATTATGCAAATTACCTGTGTGTATTTGAAAAAAAAAGAAAAGAAAAGGAAAAAAAGAAAACATGCAATCATATATGAATGTGAAAATGGCAAGCTCTAAAATAAACATCTAGAGTATAATATATTGCCAATATATTGCATCATGAATACTCATTATTACATAAATCACTGCAAATTTGGTTTATTTTAACAATTTGCTTGCACAACAATATGGCTTTTTCGGCAGCTTATAAAATAGCACTTGATCCAGCACATCTTAATCTATTCATCGATCCATTTTTATACCGCTTATCCTACACAGGGTCGCGGGGGAGCCTGGAGAGTATCCCAAGGGACTCAAGGCACACGTTTCCAGTTTATTTTTTATATCATGCAGAGAAAGTTAATCATGCATATTAATTGATTAAGGCTGTTTGATCAGACCTTTAATTAGATATTTTGTGCTGTTGAATTAATAAAACAATGCAAATGTTTTTGGTTAATTCTGTGCACTTTAAAGAGAACAAGCCTGTGGTTTGAAGTATAAGCTGCCTGAGAACTCATCTGCTACAAATCCAATTCAGTCTTCATTTTATCCATTTAAACATCAGTCCTTGAGATAAGCAATGTCTCAGATTAAAATGCTGTCTCCTCTAGTGTTCTCCTCACTTGAGCTGCTATTGCACAAGAACACTTAAGTCCATGGTCAGAATTGCACCAAACGGAGATGTTTAACTCAAACTCCCCTACACCTCTATAGGTGTGCATATTTAATGGCCATAGTTACATTCAAGGTCTGAATACCAATGTGCACAGTTTCAGTATTTAATTCTCACAATCTCAATTATGTCCTAAACTTCAAGTAAGTTTCAATTACATCATACAAAGAATTATAGCATTTCAACCTTAGCCTGCTTATAAATATATCGTCCTCGAGTATTGTTTAATCGGCTAGCGCTGATAACCCTTTCAAACAGATAGTGGTGCCTTAAGGGGTGCACAGCCATGTTTAATTTATTTCTTTACTTCTCCGCTGAACCATGGCATCATCTATCCTCATTGATTTATGATGTTATTGTTGAAAATTGCCTCAACTGCCCTAGTACTTGCTCTGCGAGGCATTTTTATGTATAAGCTCCATTCTCACATGACATATCATCAGTAAGTTCAACTGCCAGGTCAGAGACTGTTTGATTATAGTTTTCAGAACACTGGCTGGAAAAATTGTGGAGGCTCTTTACCTAAGCTATACAGATGACAAGGATTCACCAAAAACATACTGATATAAAGGTGTGTTTGGATTTAAAGGCGAGGTTAAGGACGTACGAAAGGCATTTAAAGGAATCATTTTATTTATTTTTCATTTTATGGCAGACGATGGGTCACAGGTAGCATGATTTTTTTTTAGTTATTTGTGTTACAATGCTTATTTGGATCCTGTCAGCTTTTTCTTTTTCATTTCTTCATGTAATAAGGTATATCACCAATAAAAATGATATAAAAATTATATACAAATAAATTGTAATGAGTATAAATATGTATTAATAATATGAACTGTATAGTAATCCATTTATCTTCAGTAATTGCTTTATGCTGATGAGTGGATTCAGAGTATATTCTCGGATCATTGCAAGGGATCACTTGTGTGTTTTTAGGAGGTGGGAAGAAACAGGAAAACCTGGAGGAATGTAGGGAGAACATGCACAAAAACACCAAAAGGAGTCAAAAGACCTCAGGATAGCAATGCAATCCACAATTTGTTAAAAAAAAATTATATAATGTTTAAAAATATTTTTATAGTACAGAAACTCATCTCGCCCTGTGATGGACTGGCACCCTGTCCAAGGTGTACCCCGCCTTGTGCCCGATGCTCCCTGGGATAGTCTCCAGGTTCCCCCGTGACCCTGAAGAAAAAGAGTAAGCAGTAGAAGATGGATGGATGGATGGAGAAACTCATCTCTGTCAATGGTGCCAGGTGGGTTAGTGGGTAGCATGTTCGCCTCACTTCTCCAGGGTTGGGGTTTCCAACGTGTCCATATTGTATGAATGGATATGTGAGTGTGTATGTGATTGTGCCCTGTGATGGACTGACACACCATCCAGAGTGTACACCCTGCCTTGGCCATCCCTAGGATAGGCTCCAGGTTCCCTGCCACCCTGCCTTGTGCCTATCCCTGAGATAGACTCTAGATTCTGTGTGACACAGTAGGATAAGCGGTATAGAAGATGGATGGGAACTCTAATATCATAACTTTATTTATAGACAAACAGATTACTGTTATGCTAAAGTGAGCATTGATTTCTATGTGGAATTGAAAATTAATCTTCTGAAATTTGATTTTACCCCCTGATTATTTTATTTGCATGATGTATTATAACACCAAATTCGTTTGAGTAGGAAATAAACTGCATATATTACAAAATATAGAGTAAAGCATCACAATTCAAGTTTGATTGTTCTGCAATCAAATCCACATCATATGATATTCCCAATTGTATGTATTGTGAGTGTGATATTTCAGTCCTGCAGTCCTTAATTACTGCACAACTAGGAAAGTAGATGGTTTTACAGTTTCATTACAAGCACAATGTGATCTAAACACCAACAGTTTAAGGTCCTATAAATAATAAACATTACAACCTGCCTTTAAAGGTTTTAGAGGATGTACTGCCACTCTGTGATGTGGATACAAAGCTAGAATGAGTAAAACTCAAAATGAGTTTAAAAAATGTTCTGTATACTGTTCTGAAACTTATATTGATCAAGGATGATAAATATGACAAACATTTTAATAGTAGTTTTACATGGAAGCACAAATTTTTCCTATTATTTGACTGTAATTTTATTTTTACTTTTCTTCTGCTATTTCTCGTCAAAGTACATATACTACTTTTTGGTTACCTTCACTGAAACTTTTTCATTCTTTCAAATGTCCTATGATTGGGCTAATTGTCCTACTTAGCCAACATCTGACATTTAATAAATCTATTACATAGCAGGATGCACTTAGTAAATAATTACACTCTCAGAAAAAAAAGGTACTTAACTTCACCTTTCCTTATTATTGGGGTGGCACCATCAAGGATGCATCTTTTGTGCTTGTAGTTCATCTGGAAATGTGAATAAAGTGTACCTTTAAATAACAATTTTTGGTACATAATTAGATGTTAAGAACAACTATTATATCCTAAATATTTTTGAAAGTGTTAAAAATACTATATATGCATCCTACAGAGCTGTATCTATTTAATAAAGTAGGTGTGACCTTAATCCAGATAAGTTCCTCAACCCCATTTACATCATTCCAGTTCATAATTCGTTTCAACAAAATATGTTCGCTGTTTTTACATACCACTTGTGCATTTAATTGTGTTTTGTTTTTTCACATGCCCGCAATATTTTCTCATTTGTTTTACAGGGTGTCCCGTATGGAATTAAAAGTATGTAAAAAGTAAGTATAATTAAAAATATTGAATGCAACTTTTCAAAATATAAACAAAAATATAAACCATGACTAGCGAAAAGAAAACTGTTAAGAAGGAATATACTGTACATGGTTGCTCGTGAAACACTTTTTAACACATTTCTGCTATTACTATAGGAATTCAATAGATTTTTAAATGTAAATGGGCACTTATATAGCGCTTTTATCCAAAGCGCTTTACACTGAGTCTCATTCACCCATTTTTCATAGTAAGTAGACTCTCTGTGATGTGGGATTATTATGTATTGAATTTTGATAGCAGGACTTTTGTGTTTTATGGTTTTGCTTACGGTCAATCTGAAATGGCAATTTACAGTGGTGCTTAAAAGTTTGTGAACGTTTCGTAATTTTCTACATTTCTGCATAAATATGACCTAAAGCATCATCGGATTTTCACAGAAGTCATAGATAAAGAGACCCAATTAAACAAATGAGACAAAAATGTTATACTTTGTCATTTATTTATTGAGGAAAATTATCCAATATTACATATCTGTGAGTCACAAAAGTATTTGAACCTTTGCTTTCAGTATCTGGTGTGACCCCCCTTTGTGTAGCAATAACTGTTGTTCAGTCCTGCACATTGGTTTAGAGGAATTTTAGCCCATTCCTCAATACAGAACAGCTTAAACTCTGGGATGTTGGTGAGTTTCTTCACATGAATTGCTTGTGTCAGGTCCTTCCAGAACATTTCCATTGTAAGAAATTCTGGACTTTGACTTGGCCATTCCAAAACATTAACTTTTATTGTTCTTCAACCATTCTTTGGTAGAACAACTTGTGTGCTTAGGCTCATTGTCTTGCTGCATGACACACTTTCTCTTGAGATTCAATTCATGGACAGATGGTCTGATATTTTCCTTTAGAATTCGCTGGTATAAATGAGAATTCATTTATACCAGCGAACTAAAAGTAAACTAAACCAGTGAACTAAAGTTTAAATTTTAAAGAATTGAAGTTCATGATCATGATCATGACATTAGTCAAAGAGAGAGAGGCCTTTAGTTGCTTAGAAGTTAACCTGGGTTCCTTTGCGAACTCACAGACTATTACACATCTTGCTCTTGGAGTGATCTTTGTTGGTCTCCACTACTGGGAAAAGTGACAGTGGTCTTGAATTTCCTTGATTTGTACACAATCTGTCTGACTGTGGATTGGTGGAGTCCAAACTCTTTAGAGATGGTTTTGTAATCTTTTCCAGCCTGATGAGCATCAACAACGCCTTTCTGTGAGATCCTCTGAAATCTCCTTTGTTCATGCCATGATACACTTCGACAAACATGTCTTGTGAAGATCAGATTTGAATGTTCCATCCATCCATCTTCCTTCTATTCCTTCCTTCTATCCATCTACCGCTTATTCCTTTTAAGGGTCACAGGAAACCTGGAGCCTATTCCAGGAAGCATCGGGCACAAGGCGGGGTACACCCTGGACAGGGTGCCAATCCACTTTGATGGATCCCTGTTCTTTAAATAAAATACTGTAGGCTGGTTATATTAGGTGATGTATTGTATTCCCAGCACCAGAAGAAATATCTGTTCTTATATGTTTCTGTATTCTTGAGTGTTATGCATGTCTCTCCAGCAGCTGACAAACTGAAATCCCCTGTGTCTTTCTACACTATAAAGTAAACCCCTCTTTTCCTAATGATGTCTGTTATTTCTGAGCAATAAACAGTTCCTTAATTACAAAACCAAGAAGAATGAGTGCAATAATGCTGAAAATTGTGTTAGTTAAGTAAGTAATAAAACATAATAGTACATACTGTTATAGAAAAATATTCAGCCAACTCTAGCTTGACAGGAGTGGAAACTGATGTGGTCTTCAGCTGTTTAATCACATCTGCCTCAAGGTACAATATGTTGTACTTTCTGAGATGCATTTCTGTTCACCACGGTTGTAAACTGTATTTATTTTAGTCATTGCAACCTTCCTGTCAGCTCAAACGCTGACAGGATATTAACTTTTTTCACCATTCTGTGTAAACTTTCATGAGTGAGTAAAAAAACAAAAAACAAAAAAAACCCAGGAGATCAACTGTTGCTAAAATAGTCAAACGAGCTTATCTGGCACTAACAACAATGCCATGACAATGCCATGATCAAAGTCACTAAGAATACATTTGTCCACATTCTGATGTCTGATGTGGACATTAACTAGAGCCTCTATCTGCATGGTTTATGCATTGTGCTGCTGCCAAATGATTTGCCTGCATGAATGAGTATGTGTAGTGATCTTCTTATTAAAGCAGGCAGTAAGTGTATGTATATTGTAGCAGGGGGAAATAGCCCGGGGAAATTGAGCGTAGCACAGAGAACTGGTTAACAGGCAGCAAAAGCTGAGGTTTTATTTTTTTCTTCAGCAGAGTAAGGGTGTACGCGTGTGTGAGTGTGTAAGGCTGCGGAGGCAGGCTGACGTCGTGATGTGCGTGGGGGTGTGTCGGGGGGGGGAAATCCTGGAAGAAGCCTCGGGGATCCTGTGCCTTCCCTCAGCATTGCGCATCGACCTTGAGGGAAATTTGGACGAGAGAGAGATTAATCACCTCAAAATACAGGATTATGCATTAGCGGATGGAATACCTCTTGCTCACTCTTCGGATGTGTCAGTGAGTCGGTACTCGAAAATCCATGAGTGGAAGGGCGTCCTTTTATTTCCTCTTTCCGGTGTTGGAGTGGTGAAATTCTCACGACAGATTCTCCAATCACTGGACAGTGCGATATCGGCAGTTCCACCCCGCCATGACGGCCCTTCTGGTTAGCGTTGGGTCCGGCGTGGGGCTGCCTTCTTCGCGCCTGTGCAGCAGTCGGAGAAGGAGCGATTCTTTACCTCTCGCGTCGAGTATCGGTCTGCTGCGACAGTACCCCCCTCAGCTCCGAGCCTACTGCCACTGGGTGGCGGGCCCAAAGTGCGTCTCGCCGTGAGAGCCCGTCCGCGTTCCCGTGTAGGGCCCCCGCCCGGTGTTGGACCTGGAATGAGATGTCCTGCAGGGCAAGAAACCAGCGGGTTACCCTAGCGTTTGTGTCCTTGGCCTTGGCCATTGGAGGGGGGCGTGGTCCGTTACCAGGACAAAGTGCCGGCCAGCCAGGTAGTACTGCAACTCCTTGATGCCGCACTTTATCGCCAAGGCCTCCCGTTCCACATCTGCGTACCTTTTTTCAGCGGGGGACAGTTTCCGGCTGATGTAGAGTACTGGGTGCTCTTCTCCGTCGAAGGTTTGGGAGAGGACTGCGCCCAACCCGGTTTCAGATACATCCGTGTGTACCGTGAACAGGAGTGAAAAGTCCGGATTCCACAACATTGGGGCGCTGGTGAGGGCCTCTTTCAGGGCTTGGAAGGCTCTCTCTGCCTCGGGTGACCACTTCACCCGATCCGGCTGGCCCTTTTTTGTGAGATCTGAGAGAGGGGAAGCTATTGCCGAGAAGTTATGCACAAACCTTCGATAATACCCCGCCAACCCCAAAAAGGCACGTACCTGCTTTTTGGATGTGGGTCGGGGGTAGTCTTTTATGGCTTTGATCTTCTTCGCCTGTGGTTTCAGCAACCCTCGCCCAATGCGGTACCCCAGGTACTGTGCCTCGGTTAACCCCAGGTGACATTTCTTGGGGTTGGCTGTCAGGCCAGCTTTCCGGAGCCCCTTCAGGACCTCCCCCAGATGGAATAGGTGGTCTGACCATGTGGAGGAATGGATGACTACATCATCTAAGTACACCGCTGCAAAGCTGCAGTGGGGTCGAAGGATGATGTCCATCAGCCGTTGGAAGGTGGCTGGTGCCCCGTGTAGTCCAAAGGGGAGGACCCGGTACTGCCAGTGGCCTGTGGAAGTACTAAAGGCCGTCTTAGGCCTTGTGTAGGGGGCTAAGGCAACTTGCCAGTACCCTTTTGTGAGGTCCAGGGTCGATATGAAGCGGGCCCTCCCCAGACGCTCCACAAGGTCGTCCACTCGGGGGAGGGAGTAACTATCAAAGTCCGACACCTGGTTCAACCTCCGGAAGTCATTACAGAGCCGTAGGCTCCCATCGAGTTTCGGCACTACAACGATGGGGCTGGACCAGAGGCTGCTGGATTCCTCGATGACCCCCTCCCGTAGCATCCACCTCTTCTTCGATGGCCTTGCGCTGGGCTTCTGGGACACGATAGGGTCTTTGTCTTGTTTTTATCTCGTGGTGGACTACCTGGGAAGAGGAGAACATGTCAGAAAATTGGTCCACCATCTCATTGAGCTCCTGCCTCTGGGCGGGTGTGAGGTCCTCCCCCAAGTCGACCAAAGCATGCTTGCCGTGATCTGTGTCTTGGGCGACGCATGCCGAAATTACCGGAGCCGGCTCTACCCACTTCTTTAGCAAGTTTACATGGTATAGTTTCCCATCTGCTCGCTTACCGGGCTGTTGCAGGCGGTAGTTGACGGGCCCCCATCGCTCAAGGACTGTATAGGGTCCCTGCCAGCGGGCCAGGAATTTGCAGGCACAACTGGGTACTGGTCCCCTGGGTGGAATTCCCGGGGCTGTGCCGGGCGGTTGTATACACGCTGCTGTTCCTCCTGTGTGGCGCGCATGTGTTCCTGGACTATAGGCGCCACCCAGTCAATCCTTTCTTGCATCTCCTGCACATATTCAATGACCGAGCAGAACGGGAATGGCTGTTCCTCCCAGGCTTCGCGGGCCACATCCAGCAGTCCCTGAGGGCGCCATCCAAACAGGAACTCAAAGGGGGTGAAGCCGGTGGATGCCTGGAGCACTCCTGGACGGCATAGAGTACGTAGGGGAGGAGAAGGTCCCAGTTCCTCCCTTCTTCGTCTACCACCCGCCGCAGCAGTTTGAGCGTCTGATTAAAGAGCTTGACCAGACCGTCATTCTGCGGGTGGTCGACAGACATCTTCAGGTGCTTCACCTGCAACAGCTGACACACATCAGACATTAGCTTCGACACAAATGGCGTACCTTGGACGGTCAGTATGTCCTTGGGTATTCCCACCCGGCTGAAGAGGAATACCAGCTCCCTGGCGATGTTGGGGGAGGTGGCTTTGCATAGCGGTACTCGAAAATCCATGAGCAGAAGGGCGTCCTTTTATTTCCTCTTTCCGGTGTTGGAGTGGTGGAATTCTCGCGACAGTTTCTCCAATCACCTGACGGTGCGGCGTCAGCGGTTCCACCCCACCATGATGGCCCTTCCGGTTAGCGTTGGGTCCGGCGCGGGGCTGCCTGCATCGCGCCGGTGCGGCAGTCGGAGAAGGAGCGATTATTTTACCTCTCGCGTTGAGTGTTGGTCCACCACGGCAATATATAATCATTATAATCACTAATCCATTACACTAGGTTAGACACTTTGCCATTTGACTTGGGAGTATGTGTCACAGATTCAGCCAGCATACCATCAACATCAGGTCCTTCAACTCCACCTACTTGTTCACAATCACCTCACTATTACCCTGCTACACCAGTCACATCCCAATCAAGAACCCATCCTGAGCAGACCGCCTTCACCTGTCCGGTCTTGTCAGTCTCAGCTTAGGCGCTTACTTACTTAACTTCCTTCATGGTGACTCCTCTACTACAGCATCTTCCAAACCACTCGTTCCATTCATCCAAGGTTCTCCTGTGCTCTCCATGCTTCATCCCACAAAAAGGGAAGTACTCAGTTAAGTGTGATCATCCTTTTTGAACTGTTTGTGCCATTCACTCACCTACTGATGGCTATAAAAAGGACAGCTGATGCCATGTACTTACCTGCTCGATTATCACAAATATCTCTTTCATTCTGTGAAATAAATCATGTTCAGTTGATCTGCATGACTCCTCTCCTGTTTGTGACAGTATGTGAACCAGTGTCATGCAGAGAATTTTTTAAGGCTAGTGATTGGAGTGTATCAAAAGAGCATTTGTAGTGTGTTTTAATAAAATGGCACTTCTGGAAGGACTCATCAGTATTATTTTAGAGCTTTTTTAATATTAAGGACTTTCTCTATTCAGAACTGATATTAGTAATAGAAAAGTAATTTATATTCAAGACATTACTTTTGCTGACATCAAGAACAGACCTAATCCTAATAAATATCCTTCATCCTCTCTTATCTGTTCTCTCTCACCTGAGCCCTTGCTTTCCTGTCTTATATCTACTCTTATCTCTTCTGCTGCTTCATATTCTGAGATGAAACCTGAACAGTTCAGTTCACTACTACTTTTTCATCATGGATTTGTTTTGCATTTGTTTACTTTCAGAGCACCTCATATGGAATCTCTCAATTATGATCATGATAATCATAATAGCTAACTGTATTATTATTATTATTATTATTATTATTATTATTATTATTATTATTTTTTTTTTATTATTATTTATTTATTTATTTTTTTTTTAGGACTATATCACTATTATTATATAGTGTCAAATCAAACTAAACTTAAAACAGTTATTATTGACTTGCACAATGAATGAGGCAGTGTACCCTAACATGGTCTTGGTATATTTTTTTTAAGCCAAATGCATTTTTGCTGTGTGGTGTAAATTGAAAGCCCTGGCAAAATAAACGTTGATGCAAACCATGTAGCTTATGTTTGCGAAGCCCTTTTTACTAGACTTTCTTGATATTTGTCTAGGATTTGCAAAGGAAATTTTTTAATGAAGAAAAATGAAGGGTATAGACAATGCAAACTTGAATTATGTTTTCAAGGCAATGTGACATACATAGACAAGAGAACATTACGTAACAAGAACCACAAATGAAAGACAAAAGCATGATGTGACTTACATACTAATAATCATTGACAAAAGTGAAACAGGTGCAAATAGTCATGTGACGTCATCTGGTGGGGTCCAGTGATTGATGAGAATGGATATGATTTCCACATGTCCATGACAATATTCCTCCTTACTCAATCAATTTCTTTCCCATTCATACATGCTGATAATGCTTTGATCACTTTCAGGCTATAGGTATGGCACTCAATACAACATGCTAGCATTTCAGCCTTTGCTATTCTTTCTTGATGAATTGTTAAAAGTATACATATTATTGATTTTACACACAGTAAAAGTTAGAGTATACTTCACATCCACCTTGTATCAGTTCTTTACTAATCTAACTTTGAGCCACCTGTGTTTAAAATTGATGGTAAGTTACAACCTAAAGTATATTGTATTCTGAATTTACCAGCCATAGGCTCTCCTTCAACTACCTGACTTTCTAGAACTGACCCCATAACCCTATTATCTAAGCAGACTTTTCTCTTTCGGGAGCTACTGCACATTTAAAAGTAAGGAAAAGTCAGTATTTCAAGATCTTTTATTGTCACATCGTCATCCACTGGAAACACAAACTCCCAGCAATACTTCCACACTGGACTCAAATTCTCAGCAGCTTTCCAAACTATGAACCACATCACATGTTCAAACGCATCATCCATTCATCAAATCACAATCACCAGACTTCTAACCGACTAACCTGTCTTCAATCTCATACACACACACACACACACACATGCCCTGCTTCCCAACTGGCATACGTATACTATGTACTAAATGTATGTATTCTTTTTGTCAAGAAAACGTACACACTTTAGAGTGTGTATTAAGAGTATGCAAGTACTATAACAGAAGAGAATGTTGTTGCCTGGAAGAGAACTCTGTCACTGTAAACAAAGTACACATTGCATTTCAGATTTACTTCTTCCATTGCTCCTTATATCATATATATAATTTCATACCCTTGATTTATTTTTTATTTCATTTACACCTCTTTAAAATGTATCCTTGAATTTGGCAAAGCAAATCGTCACAAAATACTGCCTCCCTTGCACAAGGAGTTATGGGAAATATTTGCTGAAAATGTGTCCACAGATCTAAACTGCAAAATCTACATAGTAGACTATCTGGGAACCTCTGTGATACTCATTTCAACATACTTTGATTTGGGACACATTGACTCTCATCCCGGATACTATTTAGTACACACACACAATTTTATCCAAGCCTTCTGTTCTATGTACATGGTATTTTTTAAATTGTTCTTTGACTTTGATTTTGGTTTTGCCAGTGTTTATTCCTGTTTTCCTTTCACTTGACATCTTGCATGTTTGTCAAATATAGATTTGCCCCTTTGGATTGTGTTCCATTTTCTAAATAAATCCTGCAATCGAATACTAATACTAAAGATTGATAAACCTGGGGTTCTGCATGCCTGGTGCTACCTTCTGTCTTTCCAGATGCGCATATGTAACTGTCAAATAATTTGCTGTGCTTTTAAATTCCATCTCTGAATTCTCTGCTTATATAATATGATATATATTTTTATAATTTATATATAAGTATTCACAACCTCGAGCCCAACTTCATATGATACAGTTAATAAGTCTTCTGGAATAATAATTAAAAAAAAGTTAAAAAGTCTTCTGGAATACAGGCACTGATGTCAGCATCACATTGCTGGCATGTGCAGAGGTTGCTAATATTACTCACCAGGACAGTATATCTCAGGGTAAGAGCACATCTCTGTTACAATATCATGTCTTTAATTGTCTTTAAGTTCTATGAATTGCAAGATATTGGCATTTGGCCTATTTAATTATCCTGTTCCATGTCATGTTGTCGACCTTCTCAGCACAAATGATTCTAATTGTGGGCACATCATGCACTTCTGTGAGCTCAACCCAGATTCACAGTTACTGCACTGATAGACATTGTGTGTGCCAGCGTTTAAATGTGTTAAAGTAAAAGCCTTATCTATATGCAAATTAGGAGAGTTCGGTTTCAATAAATGGAAGATGTTCTGGCCAAACATGTAGGTAGGCTAGCATGAATTACAGCATTCAGCCTATTGACAACTAACAGCATATTGGGGCATTAGGTTTTGCTAGCTAAAATGAGTTCCTTGCTATATGTTTTTCTCATGCTACGATAAAAACAATACCAAACAGGAAGTGAGCCTACATAAGTGAGCCTTTGCTCACTTTGTAAATCACTTTGGATAAAAGTGTCTGCTAAATGAATAAATGTAAATGTATATTTCAGCAGTGCTTTGGTGTATTTGGTGACAGCAAACTTAATAATTTGGTTTGAGACTAAACAATTGAGATGCTCAATTCCACATTACACCATTAGGGGAGACTATTCTTTAAATAATTATCATTCTTTACATAATCAATCCATTGATGTTGTGTAAGGCATATTATGATTTTATGTCCACTATACAGGAAGACAGGAATCTTAAATTTTAAGAACTATTTAAGAACTGCTATTAATTTTTGTGTTAGTAATGCTGCAAAAAATTTGTCCAGTCATCATCAAACTTGAATCTGGGCCTCACATAGATCTTGATATTCATTACTATTTGGTAATGATGCCAAAGCCAGGCTTGGGGAGTAATGGAATACATGAAACTGCGTTATGTAATCAGGATAGAAAAAAATTGGTAACTGTAAACCGTCACAGTTATGTCAAAAAACAATAATCAGATTACATGTACGTTTTGTAAAAAATGGGAATACTATCAATGGGCATATTTTTTTTTTCATTCAAAACCAAAGAAATTAATCTTTTGACTTAACACAACAGAGACAGCTGTTTGATTTTAGGTCTAGTTTTCTCTTGCCAGTCGTGGCTCACATGTGCAACCTCCTGGTGAATGCGCAAATACAGTGCATGTACAAATAAATTGTGCAAGTTAATTTGCTAGAAATTAACACAATTTGTTCTTGGAAATGCTTTTGTTAGGGTGACCATATGTCCTCTTTTTCCCGGACATGTTCTCTTTTTCCCGGACATGTTCTCTTTTTCAGACCTTAAAAAAGTGTCTGGCTGGGATTTCTAAATTTGAGAAAATGTCATGTCAAGGCAAGGTAAACTAGCAAACTACAAACATGGCCAACAACTACAACTCCCAATGTAACACACAGACATGACACCTTCTCATAAGGACTAATCACACACACCTGTTCCGTATCACAATCAACATCACACCACACTATAATAAAGACTGTTCAGGCACAAGGCTTTTGTGAAGTATTACATTAAGTTAATCTCTGTCGTGCTCTAAGCTTTGATCTACTGTTTGTATTTTGTACTGTTTGCCTGCTCGTGTGACCACTGCCTGTCTTTGTTTGTCTTTTGCCTTGCCCTTTGGATATTGTACACTTCATTAAAGCATTGTCCTGTATTCAGCAGGGATTCAATGGTTAGGGCTCTGGACTACTGATCAGATTGTAAGTTCAAATCCCAGTATGTCAAAGATGCCACTGTTGGGCCCTAGAGCAAGGCCCTTGACCATCACCTTTCCAGCTCACTTTGGATAAAGACATCTGAAAAATTAATTAACGTAAATGCCAAAACTAAAATGAACTAAAACCCCATAGTGGCAAAGTAGAACATTGGAAATTATTTGATATAGAAAAGTTGGGAAGACTCAAGAAAGTTATTAAAGTTATTTTTTTACTTATTTATTTTTTTTATTATTATTATTATTATTTTTTTTAAAGGTACTGCAGACCACTGTGAAGCTAATGTGCAGACAATAGGGCAAACATGGCTGGTGCAAGAAGGGGGAGTTAATTTGCATTTAAATTAGTGCAAGTTCCAGAAATCCTATCGAACCAGAGATGTGGCAAAATGTTAAGTGGAGGTAGAGGGAAGGAACTGATGAAAGCCCTTTGAGGATAGAGACAAAGAAGGAAGCAAATGGATGAGACTCATTTTAATGAAGAGGAATGAAAGACTTACAGCACTTTTTTTAGTTGGCCCTTGAGAAAAGGCATAGATCTGGCATAAAACTTGTCATTCCTCTCTTTCATTGTCTAGACATGGTACAGCTCTCTTCCACACTACTCTATCACCACCGCTGTTCATCCTTGACATAATGATCTCTCTGTATTTTGTTATCCTTAAAAATAGAGAAGCAACACTGACAACTTGACTGCTCACTTTCAGGTGCATCTCTATCTAATTCCTTTGTGGCTATAATAGTTGAGATTCATAGCTTTTACGCAACATACTGCATGTATCAAGCAGCTGTACTAGCTAGAGTTTTCATCACTCCTTATCAACATGGCTCCTACCGCCAACTAGAAAGAGAGAGAAAAGAGAGAGAGATATATACTCAAACCCAACATTATCACACACTCACTGAGGACTGACTATCTGCTTCTCTACTTTGTGGAAAATAGTGATTACTGTTGAGGTTCTGACAAAAAATGTCTCAAGAGTCTATTAATATTAAAGAGCAAGACGATGAAGGATGTGGGCCAAAATATGCAGCCCAGAAGCTCCTATAAATGTGAACCTGTATGTTACATTCAAATATTTGCTTATGTAATGTGTAGGCTTTTGTGCCATATTTGAATTGAGCTGTTTCTTTACTCTGAAGTATATCTTATTTTCTTATAGGTATAGATATTCAGGCTTCCATCCAGGTACATTTTTGTGAAACATGTTTCAGTGATGTAGGCAATTGAAACAGCATTAATCTTTAATATTTTCCATATATCGTGTCTGTTCGATTTTTGTCACTTACTTTACGTGGTGAGAAAAAAAAAAGTTTGACATATACGTGAACGTCTTGACAGAACCACCCTTTTTTGTAGTGTTTTAGTTGTTTAATAACATGCTGCAGAAAAAGCATTATGCATAAAATTATTCAAATGAATCATAATGATGAGTACCATAACACATTAATTTGGCAAAAAAAAATCCATATTTAATAGAAACTATTTGTGAAACACTTTAGAAATGAAATAAAATTCAATCTGAAGCTCACAAATTAAATAACAATCTTTCATCATCTTTCATCATCACCAGTGGTTCAATTATTCCACTGAATTGTCCTATCCTATATAACACACCTCCAGGACTCATTCTTATTCTGTCTATCACACACAAGTGCAAACACAAACCCAACTCCTACCTTTCTTACAGGCGCTTGCTGACTTTCACACACATGGAAAAGCAGCCCCCCCTCTCTCTCACTCACTCACTCACTCACACACACACACTCACACACAAACACACACACACACACACACACACACACACTCTTTCTGTGATTTGTGCCTTGAAACCAGGCTAGGAGAAAATGTGCATATTCTTATGCCATTCACATCTGAGAGGAATCATTAGTCACTAGATTGAGAGCTAAGGGCAAACAAACAGCAGGAAAAATCATGCTTTTCTAGTGCCATGGATCATAGCACACAAGTGTAAAAGATGGAGATTCAAGTTAGAGACTCAACTCTGAAGCAAGCTATTGACTTGACTCAATGACTCAACTCAGACTCTAGCCTATGGACTAGAATTTATGTGCCTCAAAACATATGAATCAATCAATTAGGACCACTGAAGTAAAAATGTTTTTTTTTAATAAACCATGCGGCTTTGTGTACAGCTTTGTCTGTCAGTTCCATATCCCTCATGTGCAATAATATTATGCATGCATCTTATAGCAGTAGTCACAGGACCTGCAGGACTCACATCCAAGCCACAGACATGACACAAATGACCCAGATGATTATGGTCACAGTTCTCTAAACCAGGGGTGTTAGCTGGTCTGTTAATCATCCAGAGCTGAGCCCAGATTCTTCTCTATGAAAAACTTAAAAAAAAAAAAAAAAAAACGTGCTCTAAATATATTGTTTCCATAAATTCTTTTCTTGCATGTCAGAGCTAATTGCTTTAAAATGTTGATAATTGGATAACAAGTTGGATTTAGCATAAAACTCGGGTGTTATCATTGTATGCAGGACTACCACACCAATAAAATATAAAACTTTTGGCTATCTAAAAAGAGACATCTCTAGTTTGGTGTCACTAGCTAAGAGGAGGCACAACTAAGCTATCATTGTATGTATTTAGCTGATACAGTGCCATGCAAGATTCATTAGCAGTTCTTATGTTCTGCTCATATCCTGTTCACGTAACTTGGAATTCATATAAACATTTACACACCTTGTTTTCCTGCTCAGCATGAGAGGATGTTAGTGTTTCAGTTTACACACTTAAGTGATAAAAAATAAATAAATGAATAAATCTGTGACTGTGTGAGCTACGTGTTGGCAGAATTGAGACTCATAAGCCAATAAGACATGAATAAAAAAGCATCCACGCAGATCACATCCATGCAGATTTAAAAAAAAAAAATTGTAGCAAAGTAGATCAAATAAGAGCTATCATAAAATAAAACAATCTAAATCTGAAGAAGCCATTAGGAGAAATCTTTGAACATCAAAACCTTCCAGAACCTTCCATTCGCCACTCTCCTCTCCCTCTCTTGTCTACCTCAGCACATAAAATGCTTAGCTGATTTTCTACCCTAATAGTTTATATGTTTGCTGACACACACTACACATGCTTCTTCTTATGTAAAGTCAATACTGGCTGGAGATACACATGTACTGTATATAGTGCTAGGCCTCTTTCCCCTAAGTCTCTAGGAGATATTTGATCCCAAGCACTGACAGAAGTGACAAACATTTAGCACTCTCCCTAGTCCCAAGTTCCACTGGTGAAAAAAATATTTCACAATGATCTGGGGCAAGTCAGAATTGAGAAAAGTAGAACATAATAATCAAGGGTAGTTTTGCTGCTGTGTTTTTTTTTTTTTTTTTTTTGTGTTTTTTTCCAAAGGCAAACATCTATAGCTGGAAGCACTCACCACAGTAGGAGATGGACTTAAAAAAAAAAGTTAAGTGCCTGTCCAGAGAGAGTCATGAACAATGTGTGCCATGGAAGGGTGTAGAAGAATTTGTGAATAAAAAAGACGTTTGACATTGTGAGAACCATACAAACCAGTTATCACAGTTAGTGGTATATAGTACTTCTGTTTCATCATGATGCTTCTATCTCTCATTCATTCTTAACACAGATAGAACCATATGATGTTAAGGTTTTAATACCTTGATTTAGCTTGAACAGTGAGGAAATTTAGGTTTATTTTAGATCATTTGTAACAAATTAAAACACAAAATTCTGTTTGTTATGATGTAAATGTATTATATAAGATCTAATAATTTCATAATTGCCACAGGTTATAATAATAAAGCACACTTTAATCGGTGTAACTACTATGGATTTATTTATCATGACATATACAATTATAGCAGTTTATTGCACATATCTATTTCACACAGAAGCTTATCTACAATCTCTTCTGCTAACCCAGAAGGACATGACAACTTAGTGAGGGTGTTTAAGAGTAGTAATGCATTGTGTATGTGTGGCCAGATGGTGTTAATTCTCCAAAAATGGAGTGTAGTTTCCAGCTCTGGATCTGTTGAATGATCGTGCTTCTTGATAAGATGAGGCCTTTTGGGAGCTAGTTTTACAGGGCCGCATTCTGCTGGCTTGCTTGTTAGTGAGTAAATGTGTGTGTGTGTGTGTGTGTGTGTGTGTAAAACCCCAGTAGCAGGTGTCTGTTGTCTCCTCCTCTCTCCCTCTTGATCACTGTCCAAGGACACATATCCCTTGGCTCACTTTCACACCTTCATTCACCTCCTTCGCTCTCTCTCTGTGTCTCTATCTCACTTTCTCTCTGTGTGTGTCCATTCCTCGATCTTTACCGCAGCCAGTATAATTGGACAGCTCAGCCTTTTTTTACGATAATGCAGACAAGATCATCACCTTTAATGAAGTGTATATTCCAGTGTAGCCAAGCACAAAACTAAGGAGATAATTTTCTCAAAAGCAGGGGTTTTTATGTAATGATCCCTTAATGTTTAAAATGTATTTAAAAACATTGCTGTTACCACCCTGAGATATCCCCCCCAATAATAGCATGTCCAGACATTCCTCTTATACCACAACAATTTGTCAACAATTACAAATGTTTTTATTGTTTCACAAACCCTATATGTTTTTTTTTTGTTTGTTTGTTTTTTAACCATTTACAATATAGTTAAATTTCATAGTGTGGCACATCAATTATTACATAAAGTTATCACTTGTAATATAACAAGCTCTGTCATGAACACTTTCCCATAATGTAAAACATAACTGTTATGAAGCGCTGACACTTGAGACTCTATAAACAACGTACAATCCTGGTGAAAACATTACAATATCAATTAAGTAATTTTTTGTTTACAATTTCCCTTATTAAATAGCAGCTTTTTTTTATCCCTTTATTACCATATTTTATCCACAATACAACTTCCTGGGAATATGCGGTTACTATAGAAACGATAACATACTAGAACAAGCATGTTAATATAAACCAGTGTTTTACCTTTTGATCAATAAGAATTACAAATTCAATAGCGCTGTTGTACAATGCAAATTAATACACAAATGAAACCTTTTTGTTTGTCATTTAAGTTATGTTGTTTTCAGATCATCTTGCACATCTACACAAACTGTATACTAACATATATAAATAATAATATTATTAATTGCATGTATGTTATAATTCATAATGATTTCAGAGCATATTAAAAATAAATAAATAAATAAATTATTTATCTATATATATATATATATATATATATATATATATATATATATATATATATATATATAATATGTATGTACAGTGGTGTGAAAAAAGTGTTTGCCCCCTTCCTCATTTCCTGTTCCTTTGCATGTTTGTCACACTTAAGTGTTTCGGAACATCAAACCAATTTAAACAATAGTCAAGGACAACACAAGTAAACACAAAATGCAATTTGTAAATGAAGGTGTTTATTATTAAAGGTGAAAAAAAATCCAAACCTTCATGGCCCTGTGTGAAAAAGTGATTGCCCCCCTTGTTAAAACATACTATAACTGTGGTTGTCCACACCTGAGTTCAATTTCTCTAGCCACACACAGGCCTGATTATTGCCACACCTGTTCACAATCAAGGCATCACTTAAATATGGAGCTGCTTGACACAGTAAGGTCCACCAGAAGATCCTTAAAAGCTACACATCATGCCGAGACCCAAAGAAATTCAGGAACAATTGAGAAAGAAAGTAATTGAGATCTATCAGTCTGGAAAGGGTTATAAAGTCATTTCCAAAGCTTTGGGAATCCAGCGAACCACAGTGAGAGCCATTATCCACAAATGGCGAAGAGATGGAACAGTGGTGAACCTTCCCAGGAGTGGCCGGCCGCCCAAAATTACCCTAAGAGCACAGCGACGACTCATCCAAGAGGTCACAAAAGACCCCACAACAACGTCCAAAGAACTGCAGGCCTCACTTGCCTCAGTTAAGGTCAGCGTTCATGCCTCCACCATCAGGAAAAGACTGGGCAAAAATGGCCTGCATGGCAGAGTTCCAAGGAGAAAACCACTGCTGAGCAAAAAGAACATCAAAGCTCGTCTCAATTTCTCCACAACACATCTTGATGATCCCCAAGACTTTTGGGACAACATTCTGTGGACCGATGAGACAAAAGTGGAACTCTTTGGAAGGTGTGTGTCCAAGTATATCTGGCGTAGAAGGAACACTGCATTTCATAAAAAGAACATTATACCAACAGTGAAATATGGTGGTGGTAGTGTGATGGTCTGGGGCTGTTTTGCTACTTCAGGACCTGGAAGACTTGCCGTGATAAAAGGAACTATGAATTCTGCTGTCTACCAAGAGATCCTGAAGGAGAATGTCCGACCATCTGTTCGTGTACTCAAGCTGAAACGAACTTGGGTTCTGCAGCAGGACAATGATCCTAAACACACCAGCAAGTCCACCACCGAATGGCTGAAGAAAAACAAAATGAAGACTTTGGAGTGGCCTAGCCAAAGTCCTGACCTGAATCCTATTGAGATGTTGTGGTATGACCTTAAAAAGGCCGTTCATGCTCGAAAACCCTCTAATGTAACTGAATTAGGACAATTCTGCAACGATGAGTGGGCCAAAATTCCTCCAGGACGCTGTAAAAGCCTCATTGCACGTTATCGCAAACGCTTGGTTGCAGTTGTTGCTGCTAAGGGTGGCCCAACCAGTTATTAGGTTTAGGGGGCAATCACTTTTTCACACAGGGCCATGATGGTTTGGTTTTTTTTCCCTTTTTAATAATAAACACCTTCATTTACAAATTGCATTTTGTGTTTACTTGTGTTGTCCTTGACTATTGTTTAAATTGGTTTGATGTTCCGAAACACTTAAGTGTGGCAAACATGCAAAGGAACAGGAAATGAGGAAGGGGGCAAACACTTTTTCACACCACTGTATGTATTGAATAATATATATTCTGTCTTGCTTTGGTTTCATGCTGATTGCTAAAGTTCTCTTTTGGCAAAAAGGCTGATTGTCAAGGGTCAGTCCTTACTCTAATAATAATTCCTGAATGGCTACTGAGTTAGGAAACTGAGGAATTGGAGCAAAAATTGCTAGACTGTTTTTGTCAGGTTCTGTAAAACAAAATGGAATTAGACCTTGTTATATATTGTTCATCACTAGTCTACAGTGTCTACTGCAATAATTTATACAAAGTCAATACCACAAAAACTTACCCAGTATGCATGAATCATGTGTAGACACTGAGTCTAACATGTCCTTGTTAGACACAAGGTACAAAGACCATGTGAAAAGATCGCCACAATATGATGTATGTGAATGTGGCTTCTTAAAGGCGCAGGAGGTAATTTTATTAATGCTTCTAGAATTATAACAAACATATCAATTCAAATGTTTCAAAGGAAAACTGAGGTACATAAATTAGCTATGATTGAATGTTGCTAGTTTCTTTGTTCCAGGCTTTTCAGTGTTTTTTTTTCAGGTCCAGAAATGAAATGTACTCAGCTCAGTGGACCTCAGCTTCCTTTTTCCTACAAGGTTACTTACAAGGTGTAAAATGTTTATTTCTCATTGGATTCAAAACACATTACATCGAAAATATGAATAGTTTTCACTTTTACCGTATATGTGCACTATTGCACAACTAGTAAGCTTTTTGTTTAGGTTCATAATGTAGTTTATTTTCATGATCACTAGTTTTAACATGGGTGATGGAGATGTCTGTGGAGAAAAGGAGACGATGCTGTTTTCCCCACAAGTGACATAAGTTTTTAAATATTGGATACTGTACACAACTGCTACTTTAACTTCCTCACTCCAGTGAACACGCTGAATAAAGCAAGAAAATGAGAGGGAAAAAAAAATGGAAAGCTACTTTAATGGCCAAGACTACAGACCAAGTGGACTGGAACTTCACTCACTCATTAAAACTGCTCTGTTTCATACTGATCAGGAGTCAGTTCTGTGATTTTCCCCCAATCAGATTTAGGAACTTTGGCTTGTGGAACTGATTCTAGATCTGTGTGAAAAGATCCATCCAAAAGAAAGAAAAGCACTAACCAGGAAATCTACCTGAAGATAATGTGAGAGAATCACATGGAGGGAAAGCAAATTATTGGAAAAGACCAAAAAGATCCATACAGAGGTGCATTTTAGACATTTATTCAAAATTGTTTTGTTTGTTTGTTTAATTTAGATGAATATTTTAGGTTAACGGATGAATGATTAGGTCTGATGCATTCCCCAACAACACCCCCCAAACCACTGCCCCGACACAGTTCAAAGTTTTCAATGTTTATTTTCATGTTGTAAATTGTATTTGCACTATGTTCACCCACAGCAACATTACAAACTACAGAAAACAACAGAATAGATACAAACATCTATCTAAATATTAAACAGTTACTCATGTGATTGGTAAGTGACACAATATTTAAGATACATTGGGTGTCGGATGGGTCAATTACATACCCCAGTATCAAGATAACCCAATGTTGGGTGGTAACTGTGGGTTGGTTTCAGAGGACACATCATCTTCCGATATGTTAATTATTATCTATTAGCATAACACGACAACAATGTAGAAGATAAGATAAGATAAGATATAACTTTATTAATCCCCTGTGGGGGAAATTTAGGTCGACATAGCAGCACGAAGGAATATAAAAGAATAGAACAGATTCCCCATTATAGAAGTATTCACTCACTATTTACACTTTACAATCAATAATAATTATTTACAGCCAGATAATGTCTCACATATGATCAGGCAGAAATTTGTCAGTTTGATGCTGTGGTGTTGTGGAGCCTGATTACACATTGTACCATTACAGTTGCACAATTAAGGCCAAAAGTTTGTGGACACCTGACCATCACACCCATTTGTGGTTCTTCCCCAAACTGTTGCCCCAAAGGTGGAATAGAATGTGTTTGTATGTTGTAGCATTACAATTTCCCTTCACTGGAGCTAAAGGCTCAAACCTGTTATACTATGACAATGTACCTGTGCACAAAGCAAGATCCGTGAAGACATGGTTTGCCAAGAACTCTAGTCGCCTGCACATAGTCCTGACCTCAACCCCACTGAACAGCTTTCAGATGAAATGGAATGCTGAATGCACCCCAGGCCTCCTCACCTCACTAGTGCTCTTGTGGCTGAATGAGGAAATCCCCACAGCCATGCTCCAAAATCTAGTGGAAAGCCTGCCTAGAAGAGTGGAGTTTATTATAACAGAATGGGGAACTAAATCTGAAATGGAATGTTCAACAAGCTCATATAGGTGTGAGAGTCAGGTGTCCACAAATGTTTAGACATATAGTGTACTACTGACTGTTACAAAGAATGCAAGACTCTTTCCACAAATGTTAAACAAGTGTTACCTCACAGAAAACTCCATACTTTCTTAAATTACACACTTTTAAAATGAATTTATTATCAATCTTAGATTATGTGGAATGTCCAATTTCACCAATTTCCTATAAATCAATATTATCTACAGTTCAGTATAGTTTAAAAGGGGTGGGGATTTTCCTATGTCAATATGTATTTAAAAAAAAAGTTCCTTGTAAGTGGACTGTAACTATTTCAACAGCAGTGAACCCACCAGACCCAGGATAAAAATCCATGCAAGCTTTTATTTGTATATCATGGCTTAGCACAATCAGTTAACATCAGTTAAAGAAAACAAACAACACTGCAGCTTTTCAGCTCACTCGCCACTTCTGTTGCTTGGTTTCACATTGCTCATTGCTCAGGGAGAGATGAAGACAACAGGGCTCAGGTGTGCAGTGTTAGTTATTACCACTGTAACTCATCCCTGAACACCTCCTTTCCAGAGCAGTCCAGTGCCACATAAAAAAAAAAATACACCCTCACCTGATACTCTGACAAAGTAAATAAACTAAATAAAATCACTGGAAAATTATAACCAAAATCTAAGATTGTTTAGCCTATTTCTAGATATATGTCACTAATTTTAAGTGTAACATTTTCTTATTCTATTAACAGATAGTTTTGCTTCATTCTAGATCAAAAATACTTAAAATTAACAAAATTATATGCCAATAGAACAAGACTATTTCAAGCTTGAAATTAGCAAAAATATCGAGAAATAGACATTGATAATGAAATTTTCAAGCCTTTTCGTATATATCTCTACTTTTACTTACCTTCTTTCCTGACCTTTCACTCCATAGTGCATTTGAGAACCACTCTGGATCAAAAAAATATTAGAAGAGAACATCAAATTGGACCTTCTGCAACAATGGAAGAAAACTGCATATTCAGCGGATCAGAGGGATTAAAGGATAAATGGATCAGTGTAGACTTGCAAGGGGGCTTAAACACAAGGTAGGTCTCATGGTTTCACTGACTGCTTTTTGACTAGTGTTTGTAGCATTCCTCTGTTCTAGTTGTGACTCCCACTCTTTTATTCCAACAACTATCCTGCACTTTATTCTATTAGTTAGGCAACTCAAGTCTGCCTCCATTCTACATTTGGATAAATCTGTCTGTTCAATCAATAAATGGAAATAAAAGTGAAGTTAAAGTGTGGTGACATAAAGAGCTACATAGATGTAGATGCCATATTATCTGTTGTTGGTAGGGGCGAGAATTCTCATACACTCTACCCTGATCAAGTTAGCTGTCACTCAGATTATGTTCAACAGATTTTTGTTCAGCTTTATGCTTAATATTCAACTGATAATTTGACTCTTACCTGCTGGAAATTTAGGCAAACAAGTGGCATGTAAGCTAATGCAAATGCACACTGAGACTACACTGATGATAAACCAATAGCTATCTCTCATGAGCAAGTGTTTTAAATGCTGTTAATACTTCAAAATCTATTAATGCTTATTTAAAATTACCATAAAGGTAGCAAGCATCAACATGCGATCTACAGGGTCCAAATAGCCTTTGTGAAAAGCTGTTCCAGTGCTCAGTTCCTGCCAAATTACAACCGTAAAGAGATCATATATGAAAATACTGTTCAAATTAGGTGATTATAGCTCAGTGCTAACTCTGTGAAATGTCTGCTAAACACTAATTGATTTATTGTAGCCATGGTTTTTAATGCTACAGTCAACTAAAACTTTTAACTAGGGAAAAAAAAAAAAAAAAACACCCCTCAACATTGAATTTCTACTCAGACAGTAGGGAAGGTTTAATAAATTGATGAAGAGGAAATATACAGCAGAGTTAGCTTGCTTACACTCCTGATAGAATTGATTGTCATGTAGTGGCCATTTTTGTTTACAAATCTCAATGTTTTGGATATTTATTGACTTTCAGACTGTACTGAGTACAGTATTTTGTGGATATGCACAAAATCCTAGGACTAGGTTCCAAAAATATGCTTAGCATATTATGCAAATCAGCTCAAAATACAAGTGTGTACTTGATGTTTTTTTTTGTTTGGGAGAAGCCACCAAATCATGGAAAAATGGGAAATTTCACATTTAGGGCCAAAACATAGACTGCTGTGCTGTGGCATAACCACACCACATCACCTTTTTTTTTTAGTAATGACAAATGATCCCTTGATCTCTTGTTTTGAAATGTCAATGATTCTTACATTCAAAGGTTAGAATGGCAGCACTTTTGTTAAAATGATCTTCAGCTCATAGGGATATCAAATGGGTGTTGCCTTTGACCCATCAATCTTAGCATGAAAAAACATCTATGTTTCGTATCTATGTTTCGTATCAGATTTACCCTTCATTATATCTCAACCTTCCGATATCTCAAACTAAGTTTACAGCTAGCTGATCAACAACTCAGCAGCGCACCATCTGTGAACAAAGGCCTTCAGTATGACCCACTTCTGCTCCCATTCAAAATTCATTATCCGCTCTCTCACTCTCTTATTGCTCACTGTGAAGCAAACAGACTCTGAAGAGCATAGACGCTGAAACAGTCAGAGTTGTGACTAACAATTTGGGAACTTAATTTAGCGTCTTTCTGTTCTGCACACGGTGGCTAAACATAGCCAAACGTCTCGAGCCATATGGCAAACGGAAATAGTTTAAAGTATAAACAAAGGAAACAAGGTAGGCGCCATTTTATATAAGCAACTTTATTCAAATGAGAAGAAAAGAGATTTCATAAAAGCATTTTATATCTTCCACCGAGGACCCTTGCTGCCTGGTGCCTAGGAAAACGTTCCGAAACCTCCAGAAACAGCAATGATAAAGAGAAAATAGAAAGTGAAAATATGGAGCAATTCCCAAAGGAGAAGTGGGATCATTATTTGCAGAGTGTGACAGCCAAAAAAATGGCACTGAGGAAACACAAGTTTATGGGATGAGGCACATTTCAGCTCTGAAACTGGTTCCAAACAAGGTTATAGCAGCAAATTTTTTCATTAAATGTTCCAACCAATATGCAGTGGGATGTAATAAGATAGCGCAGTGCCCAAAGCAATGTACCTTGGAATGACAGAGTCAGGCTGCAGTACATTTCTGAAAATAATAAAGCAAATAATATCAGAGTTATTACTCTGAATTTGACTACATACTACTTGTTTGATACAGATAAACTAAAGTTACATGACAAAGAAGAGTACAGTAGTGATGTTTCCAATTGCGAAATTTTGTTATTTATTATTATTTTTTTTATTATTATTTTTTACAATTAACACACTGGATACATGTACTACTAGAAAATGTGACTGAAAAGTAATGAACCAGGCAAGATAATTTGTTTTGTTTTGTTCCACTCTAATTTTACGTAGACATTAATGATCCAAGGGAAATTTTACAAACAAGGCTTAGTCAGTCCACTTTTTCAAAAAGAGGGTTGCTACATAGCCAATTATTTTAAACTTAATCTTCAGTACATCAAACCATGGCTTGCTAGTTATTCCGATATCTCAAACCAAACATTAATAGTCCACCCTAAGTCTTGTTGGTTAACATATTATCACAACCCTACCCTTGGTAGTTTGTCCTCAATTCCTTTTCCAAATTGTAAATGGTGATTCTTACCATAGTAAGAATAAGACAGTTGTAAGAATGTTGTGTACTAAAAACTCCTAGGCTCCTTTTAAAAGTTACATCGTCTGTGATGGCGTAGGAAAACCTACTTGACGAAAACATGACGTTCACTATGTGAGGAAATCAAAGCTAGCAATGTTTTAGACATGTTTAGACAAATTGACTTTTTATTTTATTTTTATTATTTTATTTTTTTTAGCCACATTAAGGTTAGATAAGGAGCCAGATTAACAAACATGGCTCCTTATCCAATGTTATTCATGCTCACAGTTCACTTTATTACAACACACCTATACATCTGCCCATTCCTGCAAGAATCGTTTCAAATACCTTCTGGTCTTTTTCCATTCTTCACCTGTCCAGTTTTGATGAGCTTTTTATCTGCTCAGCAGATATAAACCAGTCTGGCCATTCTCCTCTGACCTCTCTCATCAACAAGGTGTTTCTGCTCACATAACTGCTGCGCACTGGATGTTTTTTGTTTTTCACACCATTCTGTGTAAACTCAGCAGTTGCTCAGCAAATACTCGAAACAGCTTGTCTGGCACCAACAACAATCAAAGTCACTGAGATCACATTTTTCCCCCTGTTTGTTATGAGGCAAGGCCAATTCTATTGTTGATGACAGACCAAAATTTCAGCTTTAATTTTCTTATATTTAAATTTAGATATGTTAATCTAAATGTACTTAGAATATGGCACCTTTTGTTTGAACCCACCCATTTTTTCCAAGTGATCAAACATATTGGAACACATGATGTATAGGTGTTCCCTTTCAAAAGGAACTTAATGTGAGAACTTCACGCTGTGGGAAGCCCCCTTCCACCTGACCTGTAACTAAAGTCTGTGTGAAATCACGCCTGTTTATTGGCCTGCCGTGGCCTGGTGACGTGGCAATTTTGCGAGTTGCATGATGATAAAATGACATCTGTGAACCATGTCATCAGCCTTATTATCAGCGAAAGACTGCATGCTGGTTGTATGTGTGAATTCTTGCATAAACGATTCTTCATTTCCACTCTATTTAAAAAGAAAGCAATCTTTCTTTACATTTCGGTCCCTTTAAAAAAAAATGGCATGCTCACCACAGTAGTCAGCACAGAGAAGAGCCCAACATTAGTGCAAGAATTAAGACCTGTCTTGGACAAAGGGGCCATAGTAAATGTACTCTGTTCCCTAAGGGGGGAGGTTTTTACAGCCATTATTTCCTGGTAAGCAAAAAATATGGGAGTATGCGGCCAATTTTAGATCCCTACTCTTTGGACACACAGGTGCAAGGTGTCGATGCATAAACTTATTGTTCCACAGATTCAGTTGGGACTGGTTCGTGACAATAGATGTAAAAAACGTATATTTCCACATAAAAATATTTCCCAGTCACAGGAAGTTCCTGAGGTTCGTGTTTGGAGGCAACGCATACCAATATTGCGTTCTTCTCTTCGGTCTAGCTTCACAAAGTGCACAGATGCCGCTCTGGCCCCCTTGCAACTCCAGGGCATTCATGCACTAAACTACCTGGATGACTGGTTAATTCTAGTACGATCCATGGAACTGCTGGTTCAACATTGAGATGTTGTTCTCGCCCATATGAGGAACGTGGGGCTCAGTTTCAACACCATGAAAAGTATGCTTTCTCCAGTGCAGAGGACAACTTTTCTAAGTTATATGGGATTCTACCATGATCAGGGCATTTCTACACCCCAATACATGTAGGGTCAATCAACATTGAGCAAGATAAAGTTGGATCTGGGCATCCATTCCAGTCTCTACAAGAGACTGTTGGGGCTTATGGCAGCAGCAGCCAGTGTCATGCCATTGGGCCTATTTCATATGAGACCATTTCAGTGGTCGCTGAAAAAATTGTGGGTTTCATCTGAGGATGAAATGCCTGAGAGTAATCAGTGTCATGTGGCGATGCCTACATGCTCCCAACATTTGGAGGTGTCCCCAGTTTCTAGCCTTGGGTCACACTCTCAGTGCATCTCCTTATTGCAAGACAGTAATGACAAATGCCTCCCTCATGGGCTGGGGTACGGTTTTAAATGTAGATGGTTTTGTCCAGCTCACGATCTCTGGAGTGGCCCTCATCTGGAGTGGCATATAAATCGGCTAAAAATCAGGGCCTTATTTGTAGCACTGATATTCTTTCTTCCTCAATTGAGAGGTCACCATGTGTTAGAGGTGACAGGCAACATAGGGTGCTCTCATATGTCAACCACCAGAGAGGGTTACATTCACGCCCCCTGTTCAGGAAGGCGCAACTAATTCTTCTCTAGATGGAGGGAAAGTTTTTGACAGTTAGTGAAATGTAAATTCCGGGCTAGTGGAATGTGGGGACAGACATTCTGTTGAGGCAGGGGCTGAGGCCTGGGGATTGGAGGCTCCATCCACATGTGGTGGTGTCCATATGGCGTAGGTTTGGCCAAGCAGAAGTGGATGTGCTCTCCTCCAAGGAGACAACACACTGCCCGCTATGCTTCGCCCTCACTCCTCCTGCACCATTGGGACTGGACGCCATGGTGCACACGTGGCTGAGGTCATATCTGTACGCTTTTCCCTCGATCGCTCTGCTCCCACAAGTTCTAGCGAGAGTTCGCCAAGACCATCTATGTCTGCTGCTAGTAGCAACTTATTGGCCAGCTCGAATATGGTTTTTAAAATTAATAGTAGTGCACTTCCTGGGAGATTACAATCCTAACGAATATACTGTCTCAAGCCAGAGGGTTGATTTATCACAACTGGCCGGAACTATGGAAACTATGGGTATGGCCGCTGAGGGGCACCAGATCATAGATTCATAGAGACCATGACAAATGCTAGTACATCATCCTTGAGAAAATTCTATGTACTCAAGTGGCAACTTTTTGTCCCATGGTGTGAGGAACATGAGTGTCCTGGGGTTCTTACAGGGACGTTTCTCAGCAGTGTTGGCTCCTTCTACAATCAGGGTCTACATGGCCACATTTTGGCCAGCCATGCCCCTACGTATGTGGTGCAACACCCTCTAACATCGAGGTTTATGCATGGTGACAGGCAGCCGAGGCCCATCTGCAGACCATGCATACGTTCCTGGGACCTTTCTGTTGTCCTGGAATGTCTGTCAGACACCCCATTTGAGCCCTTAGAGTCAGCCTCATAGAAGCTTCTGACTTTAAACATTGCTATTCTGCTGGCCCTGACATCTCTCAAACTCTCCTCTGTTGCCCCTTCCTGCCCTGACATTACACCTGGATTGGTCAAGGCCTTTCTTTATCTTAGGCCAGATTACATTCCTTAAGTGCATACATCTGCTGCCTAGACGGTAGTGCTGCAGGCTTTCTTCCCTTCAGAAGAGAAATTGCTCTGTGTCCAGTAAAGGTTCTCTGTACTTATGTCCACTGCTCCAGCCAGTGGTGTAACTTGGAGAAGTTGCTGGTCTGCAATGGTGGGGACAGATGAGATAATGCTGTGTTGAAGCAGTGCATCTCTAATTGGATATTGGAAGCAATCTTTATCTCTTATGAGTCATGCAGTCTCGCTACACTTCTGGGCATAAGGGCTCATTCCACTAGGGGGGTGCGACCTGACGATGGCAGGCCTATAAATAGGCATTTAACATAGACTTCAGTGCGAAAGAGCTTTCCACAGCGTGAGGCTCATGCAACATCTCCTTCTCTTCTCAGGGAACAGGGTTACATACGTAACCCAGCCATTTCTTGCTGCTCAGGTGTGCCCTGTTAAATTGACTGTTTAAAAGAATTAATAGCTCTGAATGTCTATTTTCTGGTCTAATGTCTGGTCTGAGCCCTAGGTTTCACCTGTGAAGACTGCATTTGTTGTTAAAAAAGGATAAACCAACATGAAGACCAGAGAGCTGTCAATGGGAGAAAACCAAACCATTTTGAAGCTGAGAAAATATGGAAAATCTATCAGAGCCATTGGGAATAGGCAATACAACAATTTGGAATGTCCTTACAAAAATTAAACTACTGGTGTACTAACAACCAGGCATGGAACCGGTATGCCAAGGTGAACATCAGCAGATGATGATAGAAACATTGTGAGAGCTGTGAAGAAAACCCCAAAACAACAGTTAGTGACATCACCAATAAATTTTATATAGCAGTGGTGAAGGTATCATAATCTACCATTTGTTGAAGACTTCCGAGATACAGTGCTGAAATATAGAGGCCATACCACAAGATGCAATCACTTATGAGCATAGGAATCAGGCCAGATTGGAATTCAAAAACAAATGCAGAGACGAGCCACTAAAGTTCTGGAACCAAGATTTAACCTCTACCAAAGTGATGGGAAAACCAAAGTATGTGGAAATAAAGGATCTGCTTTCCAAAATGTAGAAACTCATCAGTCAAACATAGTGGAGGTAGTTTCATGGCCTGGGCTTGCATGGCAGCTTTTGGGACAGGCTCACTAATCTTTATTGATGATATAACTTATGAAGGTAGCAGAATGAATACAGAAGTATATAGAAACAATTTGTCTGCCATTTTACAGAGAAGTGCATCCAATCTAATTGAGAACTTCATCATGTAGCAAGACAATGACCAAGACAATGATAAAGGACATCATCCAGGGGATGTCTAAGGTTTTATACTGGTTAAGACAGTCACCAGACCGTAACCCAACTGCGCAGCATTTCACTTCCTGGAGAGGAGACTGAAGGAAGAAATCCCCCATAACAATCAGCAACTGAATGAAACTGCAGTACAAACCTGGAGAGCAACCAGAAAGAAAAATACAACAGTATGGTGATGTCAGTGGGAAACCAGATTGATGCAATTATTGCAAGCAAGGGATATGCAACCAAATATTAAGTTTTATTTACTTAAATGTATTTAATTTACAAATAGACTATCTGTTCCATTACTTTCGCTTCCCCACAAAGTGGGCGGTCTGCCCCAAGTTCTAAGTTGTTTAACGCATATAAATGTAAATATCAGGAAATGAAAGCTCAAATGAAATGAAACCCAAATGTGTTCAGTTTATAGCAAAAGCAAAATAATTGGCCTTGCTGTTACAAATACTTTCAGATGGACTGTATATCTGCATTATTTTATGCATTGCACTGATGTCACATGATGGACTGTTTTTCAGAATTCAGCTGCAGCAATATCCAAAGGGTTTTCCCAGACCACCACACACAATCAAATAGAAATGTATTGTAAAAGTATATCAAGTTATATAACTATAAAAGTATTACTGTGAGGCAAAAAGCAAAGAACAAAATCAACTTTTGAATATCTAATATCTGCTGCAATCTTTCCCAAAACCCAAATAAGGCATGTTTTTAAAATGCCAAACTGTTCCAGATGTAAAGTACTTAAAGGCTTCATTTATGAAACATGAGAAAACAGTGTTTAATGAGGAAGCAAAAATGAAGATGTAAATGCTTCAAGCAAGATTATGTTTTATTTCTCAGCGTCAGATGACTGACCCTTAAGAATACCAAATGAGGAAACTTGAAGTAGGAAACCACTCTAGGTCAAAATAAACTAGGAGTGAATCAGAGGTTTTCAAGGATCAAGGAAATGGGTGGAAACATATAATGACTGCAGGAAACATATAGTAGTCTGCATAGTGTAAATGTGTATGCATAAGTACATGCAATAATACATACAGTATGCATAGTCCAAAATAGGAAAGATTATTAAATTAGAATTGCATTTAAAATGTATGTTTTTCATGAAATATAGATTATAGATTTTGGCTTGTTATTAATGACAAGTTTCTAATCCATGTGCATATTTACATGGCATACCATGTAAAAGACGGGAAGATTACAAAGTTTTAAAAAAGGAGGTTATTTCTTCAAAAAGCCCTGTTGAAGCAAACATACATGGATCTTAGAAGGGATGACACATACATACATACATACATACATACAAACACACACATATATATATATATATATATATATATATATATATATATATATATATATATATAATTAGAGATGCACCGATTAAAAATTTCTTAGCCGGCAACGATAACCGTTTATTCAGAGTGATATCGGCGGATACCGATATCTGCCTTAATTAATTATAAGTAATTCAATAATTCTGAAAGAAGTACAAATAAAAACTTTATTAACATTGACACATGAACTAAATTCTGAAGATTAAAGTAAGATTTCTACATTTATTGAATATTAATTCATATTAACAGAATTGACTGAATTGTAAAAAACCTCCTGTTAGGCTCACATTCACTCACCACAAACACAAGCATTTCTACTTCATCTTTGAACAGCAAACTAGTAATACATGGGCCTAATTTAAACCTTTTTTTGATTATATTAACTCGTATTAACATTAAATGGATATGAAACATACTACTCTACAAAAAAAAATTCTGTGAAATATATACAACTTTTTTGTCAACTAATCTTCATTTAAATCTTTCAACAGTGTACTGGCGGTTTAATTCAGTGCAAGCAGCACACCAAAGCGTGAAAAAAATGTTGTCGTAATTTTTTTTTTTGCTGTACAGTTTTGTCTTCATTCCACACAAGAAACATCATCTTTACATACAGCTCGAAATTGATGTGTTTTCCCACCTTCTTTTGATTGACAGGATATAATTGACCCTGATCATCGGATGATTTTAAACTATTGGCCGGTAAAGGCTATTTTTCCTGCTACTGGCCAATAGTTTAAAAACATCCGATACATCGGTGCATCTCATATACAGTACTGGCACCCTGTCCAGGGTGACCCTGAAAAGGAGTAAGTGGTAGAAGGTGGATGGATATATATATATATATAATATGTATATATATATAATATGTATGTATATATATATATGCGTAGGTATCTGAGGAATGAGTGACATTTTGAATTGAATAGGGGATCAGGAACAGAGTCAACTCAAAATCGAAACAGTCACCTTTCACCTTACTGTTAGTATATGCTCTGGTAAGGACAGAAATAGAGTGGCATAAAGGCAGCCAAATATTCATTTAGAAAAAAAGAGGAAACAAAATTAAAGGATGAAAATGAAAGAGTGAGAAGCAAGCTAAAGGAAAAACACATAAGAAACATGGGAGAATTAAACAGACAATACAAGAATGAGAACGAGAGATAGAACGAAAATGGGGGAAAAAAGCCTCATTAATAGCCTGAGTGCTTCTGCTCTTTCAACCAGTCTCTAAGAACAACCTCCCTAATGAAACCAAAGAAACAAACCAAAGCCATTAACATGAGTGCAAACACATCTGCTTTACTTACAATTGATAAATGAATACAATGGCGTTTGCTTTTTAATTTCACTTGACCGTAATGTTATACTGTGAGCAGTGTGATTTATTTTCACAGATTGAACAGCCAGCCGGAGTGTCAGCCAGACTCAGAGAGAGAGAGAGAGGGAGAGGGAGAGGTTAGGGGGTTCTGGCTGCAATCTTTTTGCCCTGCTTCAGGCTGAAGCCTCCCCCTGTAAAACGGGGTCCTTCAGTGCGTTGAGGCACGATCAGGGGTTGCCCAGCTTGCTCTAGAATCCTTTCCTTTTCCCTGAGGGAAGACAGAAGATGACAGAAAATAAGTTAAAAGGTGCAGTAAGAAAGATTAGTAATTTATTTATTTATATTCATTTATTCATCTTTTTTGCCAGCCCTGGGCACAATTGTGTCTGTCCTACCTGATTAAAAACAATACAAGCCATAACAAACCATAAGATAACCATAACAAAAAAAGGTACATAATGCCCATAATTAGCTTCATTGTTGCAAGATAATGCTTGCTGAAATGTCCCAATACCAGAAAATTAACAACAGGAAAATCCAGTGTTCTTTGCCGCTGTATTGCCATTATGCTCTTTGGTAGTTATGTATACACTATGTGTTATATCTCATACATAGGTCAAAGAAAGTTCCTTTTCACCCCCACTAACCACCCGAGGCAGTGAGCATCATCTTGATACCTTTTTGTGCATATACATACACATGCATAGATCTTTCAACAAATAATGAAGTGAATGTATGTAATGACATGCTTGTTAGAAGTACTGCTGTCCTTCCATACTATGTTCTCATCTCATACAGATCAGACCTGATGTACACCATAGGGAGCTATCTGCTTAACAGCTTATAACTACAGTCTACAGTCATAGTTAAATAAGTCTCTCATCTCACCAAGCCTGCTAAGATACCTGGACTCCACTAATGTGCACACATGGGATGGTGTCAATGGGTCCATGTTCCCCTCTTCTCCCAGCGGGGTTGGGTCTCCTAACTAATGAGTCTATAGCTAAGCCTGCTATTTGACTGCTACTGTGGTACGACATGGCCAATTTTGCTCCCTTGGCCCTCTGTTGAAGGCACTAAAGTAAAATGTTACCTGGAACTTTAATATACATTCTAACCGAAATAACTAAAATTATTCATCTGATGCAGGTCTGAGTTCCCAGGTCATCTGTCTATTGTCTATCTATTATTGCTTAACTATCAATCTAATACCATATAAACTGGCAATTGTAAATCCAAAATATCAAAACAGTGATTTTTTTAACACATTATAATGTTTATCCTATGTTCAAATTCAACATACTACACTAACTACGTTATTATATTTGTATTGTTTGCATTTTTGTGGCTTAGTGTCCTTCAGTGTCAGTCAAGTCATAATACAGTCATGATCCATTACAAGCTAAGGTTGAAACACGTGCACATGCTCAATTTCTCAGATGTCTCGGACTGACAGCAATGCACACTGGTCCCGCCTGCACACACGCGCACACTCCCAGAAGAGAACATCTGCCACCACCCAGGTTCCTTTCAACTGTTCTCCAGTGAACGCAAAGCCCTCATTTCTCATTCAGTACACCACTAGCAGCAGGACATATAAACACACACACACACACACACATGCACGCACAAATGTGCAACACACTAATGTGCACACTTCACTGCTTTCCTTCTTGATGCCACAAACTTCTTTCTTTCCCTCTCCATCTTAATTTCTCTGCTGCTCTTTCTCTCTCGCTGTGTTTGTCCAATATCAAATGCCATCAATTAAAATTCACTGGCTGTGTAATGAGATTTCACGCTGGGAACGATGAAGACATTTGGCAACAAGCTTGAAACAAACACACACACACACACACACACACACACAATCCACCTTTGTTTTTCTCCTCCTAAACAGCCCCAGCTAAATGAATATTATGTAGAAGGGCTTCAAAAGTGACTTTTGGACAGAACAGCAGAGATCTGTGAAACATGCTTTGATCGAAACGCCATTCGCTTGACTTGTAGAATCAGCATCATGTGCAGCTAATTCCTTCTGACAATCGCAAAATCAAGCCACATAATTACATTTTCAGTGCTCAAGGATGCTGATGAGTGTTATGAGATGTGTGAAATAATTTAGCAAGAAGTATGAAAGAGTTTTACTTCCTCTGCTTCAAGACGTAAAATGAACTATGTGTTGAAATTAGGTTGTGGCCATGTTTGAACCATTTGGCAGAGATAGATAGAGTAACAACTAGTGACAACAACAAAAGCAACACCAGGCACAACAACAATAAATAGCAGTGATGGGGCCAAGCTATAAATTAGCTTGTGGCCATGTTTGAATTATTTCGCAGATATAGAGTCAAAATAATAAAAGCAACACCAGACACAACAATGCAACACCAGACACAGCAATTACAATAATAACCACAATGTTGCAAACTAACAAACATGGCACTACATGTAATGAGACCAAAACCCTGTCCAGTAGCAATGGCAGAAACAGCAACTACATAAGCACTTTCTCCACCAAAAGCACCAGTAACTGTTGGACCAGTCATCCACCAAAAGGACCAGTCATCCACAATAATAAATATAGGAAACAACAGGACGACTTGAAAATTATTCTTCACCAACACGGTCCAACTAACAATAACACCAACATTATCTAATCTGACAGAGTGTGACAGGTGAGCTCTCCACCATACTGAGTAAAAGAAAACACACGTTACAAGAGCTTTAGCAATTTTGCCTAGAACAGGCAAAAATATGTGAAATTAAGAAAGATGTGCAAAGTTGGTAGTTTGCACATCAATTTTGGTGGTTATACCAAGTTTTTCCAAAGGGGGTCAATATGCATCCAATAAATCTCCTTTTTATTATTTTTTATTTTTTTATTGAAAAACAGTCCATCATGTGACATCAGTGCAATGCATAAAATAATGCAGATATACAGTCCATCTGAAAGTATTTGTAACAGCAAGGCCAATTATTTCGCTTTTGCTATAAACTGAACACATTTGGGTTTCAGATCAAAAGACAAATATGAGCTGATAGGTCAGAATTTGAGCTTTCATTTCCTGATATTTATATTTATATGCGTTAAACAACTTAGAACTTGGGGCAGACCGCCCACTTTGTGTGGAAGCAAAAGTAATGGAACAGATAGTCAATTTGTAAATGAACTGAAGTTTTATTTTAAATGTCAGGCGGACATTTGCCAGCCTTATGCAAGGATTTACTGCACAAGTTATTTAAAATAATTATAATAATAGACTAGCTATTAGTCTTAGACTAGACACTAGTGTTGTGTCGGAGTCCACCTATGTCAAGTTTGAGTCAAGATCAAGTCTTAATGGAAGAATTCGAGATGAGTCCGACCAAGTCCAGAAAGTAATTAAATTGAAAAAAGATCTGAAATTGCAATTGTAAACTTAACACTGAGCTGTTAAATTAATATTTAAAACTTCACAAACCAGTAAATGTAACAAAAATACCACTATTACATCTGGCCATTGCCATTTAATATTTTATTTCATGTCATCAACACCTCAACTAGTTTCCTATCAAAAAATATTTCAAATAAAAAAAAGAGATATAGAGGTGTATGTAGAACTTTTATTATATTACAAGTGTATGAAAATACAAATGACCCAGTTTTGTTATTGTATCACACTATATTGTGTTCTCCAGTTTGAGTTGACATTTCATTATTTGCTACCTCTCTCCCCACTGTTATACAGGCTGAGAGAGAGAGAGAGAGAGTATAGAGTAGAGTTACATTTAGCAGCATGTCATAACAACAAGCTTCATGCTTTAATACTGCTTTTAATCTGTCTATGAATCACTGTAAACTCATTTCTGAACACAGCTCTGTTCTTGTAACTCTGTTCTTATAATTCCTAAAATAAAAATAAAAAAAATCCCTGTCAGCAGGGTTTATGATATTTACTACATGTAGAAGTACAAATCACATTTTACATGAAACTGAAGACTAGAATCACCAAATGCTAATGTTTAGGGGCGGGCGATATGCCTACAAAATTTGATGAAAACATTGCATTTTCTCAGGTTACCAGTAGTATTCAAGTAAGAAATACTATGGAAATTAAATAAAGCAATTAAATGTAAAATAAAATGACATACACTGATTCTTATTAAATTTACTGACGTTATTCACTCATAGGAGTGACTGAGTGATTTTCTCTTTGTCGTTTGTTGTTTGATTACCATTAATGACACAGACAGCAGCAGGTTTATTAGACTGATGTCACTTTAAGACCTAATGCACAGATCTAATACTGTATTGAGACACCTCCGATTTTTACCTCAACTGTTTACATTCACTTAAGACTTAACCAATGGTGTTTGCATGAATACTCGGCCTTAAAATTTTTTTCTTAAAATTTTACATTTTTATATTTTTTTGCATGTAAGGGCTAATTGCTTAACAAAGACTATATCACACCACCCTGTCTTGTATTATTTCCATACAACCACACAGTTTTGTGTTATACCATGGTCTTTCTGAATACTCAAGTCTTAAAACCATTTGTGTGTTAACCATATATACCACCGGTAGTTCCGGTCAGTTTAATCACCATTCTAAATTAATGTGCTGCCTATAAACAAATGTAACCATAGTAACATACAGTTAATCTCAGTAATTCACACCACAGTAATTCACAGTAATTCACTCTCTTTCTTTCTCTCATAACTATTTACTATCATTCATTGAAATAAATATAATCTTATAGCACTACTTTAACTCGGTGTATGATTAAGAGTGGTCAGAATTCTAAATCTAATGGCCAGTGTATAAAATAACTAATAACCATTATTTTAATATTTTCAGTCAAATTTTGCACTGTAAACATCAATGACAGCTTTAAGTGACTATGGTATAAGCGGGATAATCCATGGCTAGGTGTCCATTACACAATTTTAATGCACTTTTTGCATCCAGTGGTTCTTGTCCTCCACGATGTGCATTAAAATCATGTAACACACACATAGCCATGAATTATCCCTTACTAAACAAGACCAATAAGAATCGAGAATTCATTATGGTATATAAAGACTGCTCAATATCTTGCTATTTTTTGAAAATCTTATTTAATGTATTAAATTCAATTTAAGCTAGATGTTGGTTCTGTTAACATGCTCAGTCATGCTTAGTTCAGGATTCATACATTATAAAAGTGCTATATAAAAAAGTTAAGTGTTATATTAAAAAGAAACTGTATTGAATTGAACTTTAGACCTGTCCTTTTTTTTTCATTGCCTAATCCCTTAAACCAGAGCTTCCAATTCAGTGCATGGGAAGCCTCAGGTAGTCCACATTTTGCTTTTATTCCAGTCAGGTACTAAAGTTCTAAAGAATGTGGAAACTGGCTCAGGTATGTTAGAAAAGAAAAAACACTGGCACTGCATTAAAAACCTGCCTCTGCTCATACAGCTTTGGGAGCTAACCACTAATCTCCACCATCATTTCTCCGACTGGAGCTGCATTCTGGCCCAGATTAATCTTAGTCAAACTTCATTCATTAAAGCTTCATTCATTAATTACTTCACTAATTCATAAGGCCAAATTAATCTGCGTGATGATTAGGGTGCGATAATAGAGGCTACGTCTCTCTGCATTAACAGGCAGAACATGGCTGTTTCAGATGCCACTACGGCAAGAGTAATGATGATGCGTGCAAGGCTGTTGATTTAACATGTCCATATGGCTGTGATTGTAATCAAGTTCAATTAACTGGCCAATTCATTGGTTCTGTGTTGGAGCGTATATTACTGCTACGTTTCTTTGTTTTATGAAAACATACTTATGCCTATACTATGCATACTCATTACCTGTGGAAATACAAATTTAGGTGATGATTTATAACTGTGTAGGTTTATTACTGAGGAGAGTGAGAGAGAGAGTTAGAGAGAGAAAGAGAGAGCGCTATTACTCAATAGTCCTGATTGATTTGTGTCTGGCTACAAACCAGGCAAACAGGCTGCAAACAAACTGCCAATAGGGAAAGTGTGAAAATTTCTTGACTCTCACTTGTTTTGCTAATGGAACAAAAAGAGATGTCAATCCATTAAAAACACATCAACAGCTCCCCCTTCCCGACAGAGAATTAAAAAAATTAACTGGCTCTTGTTCATCAAAGCTGGATATGATCAAATGTGAGTGTAAAATTAATATATGCAAATTTTTGTGCTGCTAAATACTTATCCACATCACCATCATCCTCAATTTATCAGTCTGAAGAATAAGGAAATTTAAAATAAAACTTTGTCTGTCCATTCAATGCCAGTTCTAGTGTCTTGAAATGACTTTGGACAACAGCACTTTGAGCTTCAGTGACTTTGCTTTCAATTCCACTCCAACAAATGGCTACAAATTTGGTGTCTGTAAATAACTATTGATTTCTCTAAGATGGCTTTTCAGGGACACTGTTAAAAATGTAGCCTATTTTTATGGAAAGTTGGAACATTTATAAAAACGCAAGTTGTAAGGTGTACAGCTTAAATGCTAGTTGTAGTAATCAGCAGTTCTGAAACTGTCCACATTACTTCTAATATCTCAATTCCCACCACTTAAAAATTGATGACAGCTACATTAAACTAAAACTTTAACAACTTTATGGATTTTGACACTTGATGGCAGGTGATGTTTTCTATTTGCATATGGTATATCCTTGAAATTCTGACTTTTAATCATGCTGTGGGTTTATTCTAGAAAGATTAATTTTTCAAACAGCATTTTATTCCCACATGAAACAGGGTGTGTTTAAATGATATGCATGCATATGCAGAAATAGTGAATGTAATTAAAGAACAGCTCATTTTGTTGTCAGACACAGCGTCATTCATCAAACACAAAACAATTTTTACTAAAGGTGTTCATGGGATTGTTTTTTATCATAATTTTTAATCTCACTCCCTCTTCTCACTCTTGATCAGTCCCAACCACTCCTGCATAATATTTGACCAATACCATCTTCTCCATCAATTATTTTTGTTTGTATCTATCCGTGATATTTTCTCTATTGGTTCTCTTTAACAGCACAAACAGCACCACAAGTAGTTTTAATAAAGGAGGATAGGTTACACATGAATGCTTACATACATCGTGTAGGCACTCCCATCTCTGTCTTTTATATAAAGATCTGTTATCTTAAGTGAACTGTTCATAAAAATTTTAGACATCGTCTGGCAACATTGATTATACCACAGTGTAGCTGAATGCCTAAATCTGATTAGTCAGAAGGTGTGCATTATTTTCACTTAACAGCACATGTAGTTCCAGCTTTATTATCAAAAAAGTTTAACATTATCCCTCTTACCCCTAAGTTCCCACAGTATTATGTCCCATAACCCTATATTCCCCAGAGAAACAGCATGCCAACCCTGAGTTCCTGGGCCAAAATCAACATTTTAACATTTTGAAAATTTTTAGGCCTTGAAACAACTTATAATAATGTATTTGTGTAATATTACTTTGAAAATGAAGCAGTTCAGTGTTTTTACTAAACTTAGAGCACAATTCTCAACTAGAGAAATTACAAAAAAAATCCTTGCTAAGATCCTTCTAGTCATTTAGAAGTACCATACGAGCATCAGCGTGGTCAATGCCTTTGAATAAATTCAAGTAAATAATAAATAAATAAATGCATTTTAGCACCAAAAGTCAAGTTTCTGGTGATAATCAGACCAGCAGGTATTGTTTTCACTAATGCACAGAGATGGTCATGTTATGACTCGAAACCCCTGCAGTGTCAGTTGCACTGGTTGATGCTAAAGATGAAGACGGATGAGGGTCTGAATCAGGAGAGTTTGCGTCACTGTCAGTTTCGGTTTTGGTTTCAACATCACCTGAACTTTCACTGCGATAACTCGCCTGTGTAACTGTGTATGTTTTTTCTTTTTTTTCACTGTTTTAGATGTACCTGTGTTCACTGTAGGTGTAACTTTAGCTGGAACACGATTAGCTTTTCGCTTTGGCATTTTTAGTTCACTTCTACTATTACATCAATATTCACGCTTGGATCAGCTTCATCGTAATGATGGCATAATAACGTGATCACATTGTGACGTCATGACGTCATCAACCTTCCGGGTCAAATAATAATAATTTAATATGTAAGGAATCATAGTAGAGTAATACCAGTATACCGGACTTACGGGGATAACATTTACCCTGTAAATGCGCTATATCTGCCTTACGGGGATTTGACATAGACGACCAAGTCGGTATATCGTCCTTACGGGAATAGATCAAAGATGGGCAAGCCGGTTTTTCGGCCATATGAGGTAAGAGGGTTAATGCGCTTGTTCTAAAACTTCATCGTTTCTTGTGCTGTGGCGGCGATGTGCATGGAGAGCCAGAGGGCACACGTGCATGAACCAGAGCGAGCTAATGCTCGCAAGTTACATATGAACTATGGAAATATAAATATCTAGAAATTACATTAATTATTTAAACCCCTCACGTTGCTGTACACTTCATGCAGTATTAAATGTTTAAACGATAATTGTGATAATTGGGCTAAGCGGTAGCATTTCCATATCTTGTTCTAAAGTTTCATGTTTAATGCCTCAGATCTAGTTTATGTTTAGACCTCGTTTTCCATTTCATGTACATTGACTTTAGTTGTAACTAAAGACTTTCATCTGCACTTGCTTCCATTTATAGTCTCTATAAAACATTTTAGTAACAGCGTATACACAGGGACTTGTACGGCCAAATAATAAACAGATTATTAAAATGGGTTATTGTTTAACAAAGTAATTCTTATAATTGTTGATTTGGTGATTTTATTATAGGAGAGATTTATGGAACATTTATATTTACATTTATATATTTATAACATTTATGGAAGGAGTCTCGGGTGTAAACTCTGTCTCTGCAACTCCTTTTACAATCCTGGTTTTGTTTTGTTGTTAAAAGTTGTTTTCCTGTTTTGCAACTAGGATATAATAGAGCACTTTTGTTATTTATTGACTTTTATTAGTTGCACCCCACAGTCACATTCCGTGCCCTGCAGTTCCGCAATCAACAAGTGAACAAATACAAAAGAGTTTACAGAGACAATGATACAGGCAAGAACAAAAATAACTGTTACAAAACTGCACAGCTTCATCACACTATTGCCTATTGATCCATAATAACAGTCTGAATTACCCAGAAAGATGGATTTGTCATAGTGGCATGTTGGTATTTCAAGCAGAGGCTCCAATTTCAAAAAGGAAATACGATCCATATTTTACTTGAGGCAGCATGAAGTCTCAGTGATACATGTTGCAATCATATTCAAATGAGGGCCTAATTTGGATGTAATGCTCCCATATAATACGACAAGAAAATGCAGATGAAGTCATCATGGGGCATCATTTCAGTAAGTGCCAATACAAATAATAGAAATTCTAGGGGCTAATAAATATACCAGACACTAAACTATTCATAGTGCACAATATCAGACAATATTAGATTCTGAATACAAAATAAATTAGATGCTTCTGTTTTTTGTTTTTTATGTTGTTGTTGTTTTCTTTGAATATCATATGCCAAAAGTTATAACAACCAACATGATTTTAGGTAAAAATATTGGTAGAATTAAACTGTAGCAATGTTTGACAATGATTCATCTAACAATGTTTGACTCTAACAGATTTTGAATATAACACTAGCATACATTCTAAAACTTGGTGGATCCACATGACTATCAGAAAGATTTTCTGTGACGGCTTCACACTGTACAATCACATGATGCAACAGCAGACAGCAACAGCACAGAATGAGATCTCATTATTTGAAGTTGCATCATACTCCTATTCAGCATGAATACTCTGGTCATTATTTGATTTATTTTTTTTTTATTTAATGGGAATAATGAGAGCAAAATAAATAGTCTTTGTGATTTATTGAGGGAAAATTGGCTAAATTACATTAGCTTGGCTGTATGTGTCGATTTCCTTGTACTGTATTGAATTTAGTTGCTCTGTGCATGGACTTCTGTGTGTGACTCAGTGTTCTTGCAAAACCCCACCATGTCTCTTTGTCCAGACAAAGTGACTCTGTCTTGAACTGCTGCCTTTACCTGTTAAATGACCTCAAAGCCCAGATCATTAGATCAATCGCCCCTTCTTATGCCTATTCTGGATCAGGCATGATCTCTCTGCGACTCTCTGCGACTAGCGTGTCTGACGGGCATTTTAGCTGGCAGAGGACTGACAACCACCTCTACGGGTGCTCACTCCAATAAAAATTGCCTGGCATATAGTGTCAAGGCAAATTCTCAATGTGTAGAATAGTGGATAGAGGCAAAGAACCAATGTAAATCAGTAATAAATGTACTATATGTGTATGAGAATACCTAGAAATAATGCAAATTCTACTTAACAAAATAAGACACAATAATATATTTTAACTGAGAAGAGTTACAAATAGTTGAGCTAGCACTAATATTCTCTGGTAAGAAAAAAAAGTCATATATTGAAGTGCAGGTGGGTTATATTGTTTCAACCAAACCATTTAGAGCTTTAAACATCCTGAACAGGACTTTGCGATCGATCCTGAACTTAATAAAGAAATGTTGACCAAAGTGCTGTACAAAAGCTAAACTACAATAACAAATTGATATAAAAGGGGAGTACTGATATAAAAATAATAATAATAATGGTAGATAAAATACAAAATTGAAGAAAATGTAAAATGCTCATTGACATCATCATAACATATCTCACACCTAGGCAAAGGCCAAAGTTAAAAGATGGGTTTTAAATGAGACTTAAATGTGCAGAGATTTCGGGAAAATCCGATAGACTATTCCATAATCTTGGGGATGTAACTGAGAAAGTATGGCCACCCTTTAACTTAACCAGGATTGTGGACAGAAGAGCTTGCTTTGATAAACTAAGAGGCCTAGAGGCTGTGTGGGGACTAATTCATTCTGAAATGTACAATGCTAATACCTTAAAAACAAATAATAGCAGTAGTCTAATCTAATCAATAAATGCCATTTATGTAATGTCATTATAGATCCTGTAATTGAGGTTTGTTTATGTAAACAACAACAAAAAAAACTTGGAATGAAGAATGTGTGATTTTCTGGCAGGATGCAATTTGGAGAAATCTGGTAAAATGTCAAGTTAGATTAGATGTCAAGTGAGATGCTTCTCAGTAGCATTAAAGTTCAGAGTGGAAAAGTCCATCTAGCAACCTACTGTAAAGGTTCTTCAATGTGTCTGTCAGGGTGCACACTTACAAGTTTTATGTAGAATCTAGCAATGGTCCCAATGAGAACCATTTTAGAAAACCATCCAAAGAATTCTTGAAAATCTTTATTTTCTAAGAGTATAGAGTCCTTCTGCATACTGAGGAAAAACTTTAGAGAAATAGGTTCAGGGTGGTAGTTTTCTTTCAGAGATTTGGGAAACGCTTGATGACCCAGGAACCCATTTGCCTTCTTGTGTAGATTCTAGGTAGCGAATCTACAGTGAAACTTTTAGACAAATAGGATCCCCAATGGATTATTAAGGATTCTTAGCTTTCTAAATGGGATTTTCTTCAAACCTTGTCTGATAGGAAACCTACTGTATAAGATTCTGCATATACTGAATCATTTAACGATTTCATAAGTGAAACTCAGATAAATGGACACCCCAGTGATCCTTTAGATTAAAGGTTCTAAGCTTTCTAAGGGGTTCCAATTGGAACATTCTTTGATAGGGAGACACTGTAGGGTTCTGCATAGAGCATTGCAAATTTCCTAATAGGGTTCTAGCATTTTTTCACCTTATAGCCTAATACTATATATTGTATTTGTTATTGTATTAAGAACATACAGCTTTCATCCTGGAAATATTACAACTTGTTACAGAGCAAATAATATTTGCTCAGCAGTGGGGTTTTTGGTACCATTCCACCAGTGGCTGGAAATAATGTGGGCTGACAAAAAGTGCATAGCAACCAATGGCCTACAGTCAATAATAGTGCACATAAACAGTGGCATATAGACAGGTTTATCTGATAAAATGGTCATTGAGTTTAGCTATAATGTAGCTGTGCCTGATAAACTAGTAACTATGCATTTATTAATTGAGATATTATATTAATAAAGAATCATGCAATTTTATTTGAGAAATTAATCTAAATATTGTTGGTAGTACGTTCAGGTTTTTTGACTTTTGTATGTGTTTAATTATAGCTTATACCACAGCACTGAGTAATAAATTCTGATTTGTCAAAAGGTGTTGATAAATTTTCTATTACAGCACAAATCCTAAATTACTTTCAACTGTAATTAAAATGTATTATTTTATAATGTTATAATATTATATTTGTAATGTTTGTTGTAGTACGTTATCATTTCTATGGTAACAACTCATTCACAGGAACTTGTATGGTGGCGGTGCTACATAATCTAAGTCTAATGATAAACAGAATAAAAATTGTTTGCTATTTAACAAAGTAAACCATATAAGCTATGTACATACAGTCTGCTTGTATATTTCCATTAGATGTTTATTTAACATTTAGGACATCACTTTGAAAAACTTAGTAAGATTTCCATGATGAAAAATATCTTCACTACAGAAGCTTGTAGAGTTCCTGTTTTTTTTTTTGTTTTGTTTTTTTAAATTAACTTCATAAGAAATGAAAAAAGATAGACTGGTGAGGGAAAAGCTGCTTGTAGTTGACATAACGTATGTGAGAAGAGACTAACTTGTTTTGCACATGTTCCATAACATTTTCATTTGTAACTATTAACAGTTTAAAACCACAAGTTACATGTCATTAATAAAAATATATATATATAATAGCAAATCACTGTGCTATCTATATATGTATAATAAAGCACTTTGCTCTTAAGGGAAAATAATTTCATTTCTTGAAATTATTTACCTATAATTACACTCAGCTGCATTATATTCCTTATATGTTCATGATGAAATAATGACACAATGACATTTTCTATGCTGTCAGAAAGTAGATAAGTAAATAAATATTTACTCTTCCAGTGAGGCCTACAGCAGTTACCCCACAAGCATACACATCCATGTCCTCTTTCTCTCATACACACTTGATGATATCCTTAGAATTATATGTTTGTCCCTCACCTCGGTGCACCCAGAAGATTCTTACAACCAGGATCACACAAAAACATTATTGAACCAAAACAAATTATGACCATGAACCATAATTAGCTTAACAGTCATGCGTGAACACATTTCCTCTGTGGCGTTGAACAGACAAACTTTGACTAGCAGCACGTATGAACTGGATGTGGAGTCTTTGGTGGACACAAAGCTTATAAAGATGGAGGAAATCAGAGCTTTAGTTGAAACAGATCTGTAGACAGATTGGTCTCCTGGGCTCGCCTGACAGTGATCAGAATTCTTTTAAGCTCCTAATTACATTATCAGTCAGTTGGTAGAGGATAGAGAGTGCGTTTGCAAGAGATAAAGGCATTGATGTCCAGCAGACAGCAGGAAATAGAGATATTGTAAAGATGGTGATCTCATAAGGATTGAAAGAAGGATAAGAAAAATAAGGTCAATGTCTGATGGTGGTGGAAGTGAATTCTTTCAGTTTTTCTATAATTACATGTATGCTTTGCTCTGCATTGCTTTGCAATGAACGATAGCATTTATTGCATTTATTGCAAACAAAACTTTCTCACATCTAGCAAATAACAAAGTAACAGGCAACAACGCATCTATGTACTTTCACAATATGGAGCCATGATTTTATAACAGCAAGCAGTAAAGCAACTAAAACACAGCATAGCAACACCCTGAATGATTCCTCAGGTGTCAGCACGCCTGGAGTCTGGTTAAGAAAACGAGTTTGGAGGTGTGGACTACAGTTACTTTGACTGATAAAAACCCCTCAAACTTTTGGAGTTTGCTCTGCACAAGAAGCACACACTTATGTCAACCCTGCAGTGCCAAAAAGAGCTTTCAGAGGATCTACGTTCAAGAATTGTTGATTTATATAAAGCTGGCAAGGGTTACAAACTGATTTCAAAAACTTTAGAAATTCACCAATGTACAGTTAGTCAAACGTACAAATGTAGACACCTTGGTACTGTTACAGTGAGGGGAAAAAAGTATTTGAACCCCTGTTGATTTTGTACGTTTGCCCACTGATAAATAAATGATCAGTCTATAATTTTAATGGTAGATTTATTTGAACAGTGAGCGACAGAATAACAACAAAAAAATAAGACAAAACGCATATCAAAAATGTTATAAATTGATTTGCATTTTAATGAGGGAAAAATGTATTTGCCTCATCTGAAAAACATGACTTAGTACTTGGTGGCAAAAACCCTTGTTGGCAATCACAGAGATCAGACGTTTCTTGTAGTTGGCCGCCAGGTTTGCACACATCACTGGAGGTATTTTGTCCCACTCCTCTTTGTAGATCTTCTCCAAGTTATTAAGGTTTCGAGGCTGACGTTTGGCAGCTCGAGCCTTCAGCTCCCTCCACAGATTTTCTTGGGATTAAGGTCTGGAGACTGGCTAGGACACTCCAGGTCCTTAATGTGCTTCTTCGTGAGCCACTCCTTTGTTGCCAAATCCCAAGATTTGAAGGTACATGGCCCGTCCATCGTCCCTTTGATGTGGTGAAGTTTTCCTGTCCCCTTAGCAGAAAAACACCCCCAAAGACCTCCATTTTGGTCTCATCTGACCACAACACTTTCACCCAGTTGTCCTCTGAATCATTCAGATGCTCATTGGCAAACTTCAGACGGGCATGTATATGTGCTTTCTTGAGCAGGGGGACCTTGTGGGTGCTGCGGAATTTCAGTCCTTCACGGTGTAGTGTGTTACCAATTGTTTTCTTGGTGACTATGGTCCCAGCAGCCTTGAGATCATTGACAAGATCTTCCCGTGTAGTTCTGGGCTGATTCTTTACTGTTCTCATGACCATTGCAACTCCAAAAGGTGAGATCTTGCATGGAGCCCCAGGCCGAGGGAGATTTACAGTTCTTTTGTGTTTCTTCCATTTGCGAATAATCAAGCCAACTGTTGTCACCTTCTCACCAAGCTGCTTGGCAATGGTCTTGTAGCGTATTCCAGACTTGTGTAGGTCTACAATCTTGTCCCTGACATCCTTGGAGAGCTTGTTGGTCTTTGCCATGGTGGAGAGTTTGGAATGTGATTGATTGATTGCTTCTGTGGACAGGTGTCTTTTATACAGGTAACAAGCTGAGATTAGGAGCACTCCCTTTAAGAGTGTGTACCTAATCTCAGCTCGTTACCTGTATAAAAGACACTTGGGAGCCAGAAATCTTTCTGATTCTGAGGGGGTCAAATACTTATTTTCCTCATTAAAATGCAAATCAATTTATAAAATTTTTGACATGCGTTTTTCTGGATTTTCTTGTTGTTATTCTGTCTCTCACTGTTCAAATAAACCTACCATTAATATGATAGACTGGTCATTTCTTTGTCAGTGGGCCAATGTACAAAATCAGCAGGGGATCAAATACTTTTTTCCCCTCACTGTACTACTCTACCAAGAAGTGGGCATCCAGTCAAAATTACATCAAAAGCAAAACGAAGACTCATCAATGAGGTAAAGAAACATCCCCAAATGACAGCGAAAGATTTGAAGGCATCATTGGAACTGTCTAACATCTCTGTTCATGAGTGTACAATACACAAAACATTGAACAAGCAGGGTATCTATGACAGGACACCATGAAGGAAGCCACTGCTTACTAAAAAGAACATTGCTGCATGCCTGAAGTTTGCAAAAGAGCACATTGTCACTCCACAGCGGTATGGGCAAAATGTTTTGTGGACTGATGAAACTAAGATTTAACTATTTGGAAAAACCACACAGCACTACATCTGGCATAGAAAGGGAATGGCAAATCATCATGAAAACATCATCACAACTGTATAGTGGAGGAAACCCCATGATTTGGGCCTGCTTTGCTGCATAAGGGCCTGGCCAGCTTGCAATCATTGAGAGGAAGATGAATTCCCAAGTGTATCAGACAATTCTTCAGGATAATGTGAGAATGTCTGTACGTCAGCTGGAACTGTGTGGAAGTTAAGTGATGCAACAGGACAATGACCCAAAACACCGGAGCAAATCCACAACAGAATGGCTTCAGAAAAACAAAGTCCAACTTTTGGAGTGGCCAAGTCAAAGCCCAGACCTCAACACAATAGAGATGCTATGGAATGACTTGAAGAAAGCCTGCGCTGCTTCAACGCAGCATCACCTCTACTGTCGCCGCCAAAGCCAACCAGCAGCTGCTCTGACTTACGCCACTGGCCAGAGTGGTGGATGTAAGTACAGATAGCCCTCCCTGGACACAGTCAGTACAATTTCTCTTGTTCCGGTATGAGGAACGGAGGAGGGCAGAAAGCTTGCACTTTAGGAATATAATCCGGCTTGGGATACAGGAAGGCCTTGGCTAATCCAGGGATAAAGTCAAGGCAGGATGGGGCAACAGATAGCTTGTAGATCTCCTACTCACTTGAGAGATGTGAGGGCTAGCAGAAGAGCTACCTTTAGAGTCAGAAGCTTCACAGACGCTGACTCTAAGGGCTCAAATGTGGCATCTGATGGAGCTTCCAGGACAACAGAAAGGTCCCAGGAAGGTATGCATGGTCTACAGATGGGCCTCTGATGCCTGATGCATAAAACTATGCATAAACCTCGAAGTTAGAGGATGTTGCCCCACAGAGGCTCCATCAATAGGGGCGTGGCTGGCCGATGTGGTGGCCACGTAGAATCTCTGAAGCAGTGCCGTCTAAAAGGGATTAGAACTTCTGGAAGCAGAGCGATCAGGGGAAAAGGATGTAGATGTGACCTTGGCCACATGTGCAAGATGGTGTCCAGCCTTAATGGTGCTGGAGGAGTGAGGGCAAACCACAGTGTAGTGTCTCCTCGGAGGCGAACACATAGACTTCCGCTTCTCCAAAGCTCCGCCATACGGACTCCACCACTTGTCGATGGAGCCACCAATCCCTGGGCCTCAGCCCCTGCCGCGAAAGGATGTCTGGGACTTGGGATTCACTGACAAAAACTTTCCCTCCACCCAGAGAAGAATTAGTTGCACCTGCCTGAACAAGGGGCATGAAAATAATCCTCCCTGGTGGTTGATATATGAGACCACCGGTGTGTTGTCTGTAAACACATAGTGATCCTCAATTGAGGAAGAAAGAATTTCAGTGCTAGAAAGATGGCCCGCATGGAGCCGGACCTGGAAGACAGAGCAAGGGATAGAGCCACGCTCATCTCCGGCTCCTCTTCCAGATCCATACAAGATCATCAGGACCTGAGCCAGCTGGCTGCCTTGGCAGCCAAAAGGTAGTGGCAATGGCAATGTGCAGTCAACGGGAGCAAAGCTTAACACATTTCCTGAATTCTCTATCACATACTTTTCACCTTTTCTTTAAAGTGACAGAAAAGAGATTTTTCTTAAAACAAATAAAAAAAAAAGAGAGTTACACAAATGACCGACATGCACTCTTGCTGAAGATAATAAGGATGATGGTGCGGTTCACAGGTGTCATTTATATATCACACGATGCGCTTAATTGCCATGTCACCTGATCAAGGCAGGCCTATGATGTTACAGGAGGTTCAGACACGGGTGACGCGTGATGACACTTCCCACAGCGTTCAGCTAATGCAATGTGGAGTTCCCTTTGAAAGGGAATAAGAGTAGAGGTTGCTAAATATCTACAAGAGACAAACTACAAACATGAGAATCTTCTTAGTGTGAATGTAGGATTACTTAAATCAAAATATGCCACCCTTTTATAGTCCCCTAGCTTCATTTGCATGCAATTTGTTGCTACCTTGTCATCTATCCTGTTTCTCAGAGTGTGAGGAAATCAAGATGGCATCGCTCGTCTCATGCCTTCTGAAGCTGACAGTTTACACAAACAAGCCAGCCATAACTGACTGGATTCCACAGCACGAGTGAGAAAACACTACAATAACAAAAGAAAGCTTCCTCATGCAAGACTTAATAACACGCCTCAAAAACAAGGAGATGAGGCCCATATATTTATGATTATACCACAGCACTGTTGATTTCTCAAATCTGATTGGTTAGAATGGTGGATGTTGAACATAATTTAAGGCTAATAATAAGTGGATTAAAATGTGTTGCTATTTAACAAGCAATTTGAAATAGTCATTTGGTTTTCAGCTACAGGGAAGTCTTCAGGACATTGTGCTTTCTATTCTTTTTTTGTTAGTTTTTTCTCTAATTAACTTGAAAAGAGAGTATAGAGATACTGGTGAGGGAAACAACTGTTTATAGCTGATATAACATAAGTAATAACAGGAGCTAGCTAGTCTCATGGACATTCAACAACATTAAACATGAAAATAATTAATTCATGATCTGTGTGACTTTGAGATGGCGAAATTGGGATGGCTAGACGACTGGGTCAGAGCATCTCCAAAGCGGCAGGTCTTATGGGGTGTTCCCAGAATTTAATGGTTAGTAACTATGAAAAATGGTCCAAGGAAAGACAACCAGTGAACCAGCGACAGGGTGATGGGTGTCCAATGCTTGTTGATTTGTGAGTAGAACAAAGGATAACCTATCTGGTCTGATTCCACAGAAGAGCTACTGTAGCACAGTTTGCTGAAAAAAGTTAATGCTGGTTATGATAGAAAGGTGTCAGAATACACAGTGCATCACATGTTGCTGCATATGGGGCTGAGTACCAGTGGTCCCAGTCTCTAAATAACTTGTTCCAAGGCACTCCGATTTCAAAGAGAACTGTTTAAATGGTCTTAATTGTGCATTGATTCACTGGATCGAGTTATTCCAGCTCAAGCCATTACAAACATCCTTCATGACTGAGGAAGATAAAGGGAAGTATGGGGGGAAGGGGAAAAAAGTTAAATCTATACAGATGTGTCGATTAGCCAAAGGCTCATGCCTCTACCTTTTCCAGGCAATCAATTGAGAAAGTGCTTAGAGCTGATTAACTCCATTTCAGGATTTGAAAGATGGGAAAGGAGTGGGTAAATGCTTTTAACAAATGAGTCTCAGGAAAAAGTCCAAGATTAACACTTAAGAAAACTACTAGCTTACCTTGAAAGGGACCTGTTGAAAACAGTTTTCCTAAAATTGTTCATTTTCATAATAATTTTATTTCTCTAGACATGAACATTTTCTGATCCACAAAACAAGATAATGTGCCTCATGGGTTCCTGAAGAGAAATGGGAAAATTCAAAATGGCAAACCCCAATTACTGAGTTATGGTCCATAGCAGAAGCGTAATGGGCCAGATCAGGCTCTGTTGAAAACACTCTACTTCGAACTAATAGAATGGTGCATAAGTGGGACTTCAGATTGACAGACAGCTGTCTGGAGATTGGAGAGGACTATTTTGAGCCCCATATTATTGCAGTCATCTATAAAAAGAGCTGGTAACTGCTGATGTTCATTTGACATTTGCATTTATGCCAGAATACATGATATGGCATCTGAAACACATAACTAAAGGAACCTTTAAACTAAGCCTATGATATAGCATGATTTTAGTTCAGCAGGGATAAAATGATGGAACTATCTATTAAAGTATATCTGACAGTTGGATTCTATTTCCCAGTTTAAAACTCACATTAAAACTTAACTGTTTAGAATAGGTTTTACTGACCTTATTGTTTGATCTGTGTGTTTGATTTGCATTGTAGGTTTGTGTTTTTGAATTTTGTATTTTATTCATTTTTATGCTGTAAGGTGTCCTTGAGTACCTTGAAAGACAGCTAAAAATAAAAGGTATTATTGTTAATGTTGTTGTTGTTGTTGTTATTATTATTATTATTATTATTATTATTATTATTATTATTATTATTATTATTATTATTTCTATTATTATATTTTTTATCGTGAATATTTTAGAATATTGCTACTACTCCCGACTTCCTTTTGGAAGGCGTAGGGAAATGTCAAATGTCACATACCCAAATTAATAATGCTTGTATTGTATGATGATAATAAAACTGAATTTAGAATATGTAATTGTCAGTACCAGGCTGTATCAAAAACTGAAGATCCCCAGCCAAAATACAATAACAAAAAGTGCTCCACACACATGTTGCTGCTAACCCATGAAGTGTATCCAAAAATCTTACTTCTCAGGTTCCGTGGCTCATTTATTTTGCTTTACAACTCAGTTTAAACTTCACTCAGCTCATCATGCAGTCAGAATGCCTATGTGGAATACTGGCGCTGTTAAACTAAAAGGTAGAATGAATTAGTGTACTCTCACAACCTAAACAGCAAATAAAGACCATCAGCGAGCCAAAGTAACTCCAAACACTGACCCAGTACAGTGCTACAGTCTCACCATTGAGAAGCAGTGAATGAGTAAAGTCCACCTGAACCTGAGCCAAGTTTATTTAGACAATTGTTTACCCTGTAAATTAACAAATCTTGGAAGCATGTTCCCACAGATCACAAGAGCACAGGGAGGGAAGGAGGGAGCAAGGAAGGAACAAAGGAAAGAAAGAAAAAAATTAAAGAAAGGAAAATAAAAGGAACCCCCCCTAAAAAAAACAGCCAAACCAGAGAAGCAAGCAAGCACGAAAGATTAAAAAGTAACTAGAAAAAACGAACAAACCAGAAAAGCAAAAAAGTAAAAAAAACATGAATGAAAGAAAGAAAAAAATAGAAACCAGAATAAACAGACAAGCCAGAAAAGCTAGAAAGAAAGAAGATAAAAAAGAAAGCAAAAAAACCAAACAGACAAATCAGAAAAGTAAAAAGTTGAATGAGAGAAACCAGAAAAAAAACAGACCCACCAGAAAAGTAAGCAAAAAAGACATGCGCACACACACATACACACACACACACACACACACACACACACACACACAGGGCTGTTTAAACTCCAGCACTGCTTGGTTACTGGATAGAGGAATAAAGCAGGGCTACTATTTTTAATCTGAAATTAATTAGCAGGATTTCATTTGGCAGCTGAGGAAAGCATGTGCTCATTAACTTTGAGGGAAATTATGTTATGCCAAGCACTTTGATCACCAGAGACTGCCATTAGGAGAACAAAGTAGAGCATGCACTTCATTTCTGTTTCCAGCCTTCTTGCACTTTTAAATGCCACTCACCTGTTTACGCTTCACACACTCCAGTCTGGAGAGAAATAGCCACATGTAGGTACATGCTCTGGGAAATTATGGAGGCAGGACAATAACTCTCAGAAAGCTTAATGAAAGGGACAGAAGTGGAGCACACTGTCTACTACCTTGTTAAGTGTGTTTATACTGAATGTGTGTACATCTAAGTGTAATTGAGCTCACACACACACACACACACACACACACACACACACACATCCTATGTCCTTCTATAAAAAATAAACACAACTGTAAATTCTTTGCAGGAGCATTTACACAAGAAATGTGATATTCATGAAAATCCAGTTAGTTCAGAAAAATGTACACAAACAAGAGTGGAATTTGTGTAAATTAACATATGAAACAAATGTATCAAATTTACAGAAATGTAAATCTGGCCAGACATTTTAAATTTGGTTTGGCTTGGAAAAACATTTACACACAACTTTGCTAAAAGATTGATAAATGAAGCCTACAGTTGCCAAATCATTTGGCTTAAACGTGACTAAAATAATCATTAGTTGCAGCCCTAGAACTAATTTAGCCCTTAACTAAATTCTATTGTGGAAAAGTTAATTTCTTTCTGTAATTTAATTTAAAAAGTGGAACATTCATATATTCTAGATTCATTAAACATGCACTGAAATATGTCAAACCTTTTTTGGTTTTAATCTTGATTATTACAGATTACAGCTCATGGAATAAAAAAAATCCAGTATCTCAAAATATTAGAATAAAGAATTTATAATACAGAAATGTTGACCTTCTGAAAAATATGTTAATTTATGCACTCATTACTTGGTCGGGGATTTAATTCATTTTTGCAAATTACTGTATCAATGTGGCGTGGCATGGAGGCATCAGCCTGTGGCTCTGCTGGGGTGTTATGAAAGCCCAGGTTGCTTTGATAGCAGCCTTCAGCTCGTCTGTACTGTTGGGTCTGGTGTCTCATAGATTCTCTATGGCAGTGGTCCCCAACCTTTTTTGCGCCATGGACCGGTTTAATATCAGACAATATTTTCACGGACCGGCCTTTAAGGTGTGGCGGATAGATACAACAAAATAAAATGATAGGACCGGCATAAAAACTGGGGTATTTTTAAAATATAATAATAAACGTGAATCCAATGTGAAATCGCAACTTGATTAGCAGCGTCCTCGTAGCATCCTCTCTCCCCCTAACGCTCTCTGGTCTCTATGGTAAGGTTTTAATGTATCACGTGACCGAGACAAGCGTCTTGACATGCGTCAAGAGTGAGTCGTAGAAGGATGTAACGGAGAGAATCCGGTCATTTTTCAGATCCAGATAATAAATAAAATTATTATTTATTCTTTCTGTGCGGCCCGGTACCAAATGACCCACGGACCGGTACCGGTCCGCGGACCGGGGGTTGGGGACCGCTGCTCTATGGGGTTCAAATCAGATGAATTGGCTGGCCAATCAAGCACAATAATACCATGGTCAGCAAACCATTTACTAGTAGTTTTGTCACTGTGGGCAGGTGTCATGTCCTGCTGGAAAAGGAAATCAGCATCTTCATGAAGCTCGTCAGCGGATGAATGAAGTGCTCTAAAATCTCCTGGTAGATGCTGCATTGACTCTCGATTTGAGAAAACACAGTGGACCAACACCAGCAGACGACATGGCATCCCAAATCATCACTGACTGCGAAACTTCACACTAGACTTCAAGCCACTTGGATTCTGTGCCTCTCCATTCTTCCTCCAGACTCTGGGACCTTGATTTCCTAATATACTGCAAAATTTACTTGCATCTGAAAATTGATTGTGGTTGTGTGTACTGAATCAAACTGAGAGATTTGAAATATTTCACTTTATGTGTAATGAACCTAGAATATACGAAAGTTCCACTTTTTGAATTAAATTACGGGGAAAATTTTATTTTTCCATTCAATGGAAGGTCCTGACAAGGATAGTAAGACAGAGGCCTTTTCACATCTTTTCCTAAAGACACACACACACATACACAGTACGTACATGCACAAACATGTATATTGTTAACCTGTTAACCTCAGCCTATGATATTTACAGCTAGACCCTGTATTATTTATGCCTGCTTTTACAACTGGTTTAAAATCTGAAACCTGTCATTATCGATTAGCTTTGCCTTAATTGCTGCTTTGAGCTCACAAAGATTTTCCGCCATGTGATTACAAATTTAGCTGTTTGCCGGATAACATATGCTAATTACATGCACAAAACGTCTATGCAAGCAGGATTTTCATTGTCCTCCGGCATCGACAGCCGACATCCTGATAAGATACTGGTGGCTTGGATTCTAGAAATCCCACTATTAGGAAGAAGAGCAGCAAATTGCCTTTTAATGCCTCTTAAGATGGACCTGTTGGAGACAGATTTTAAATTAAACATGTTAATTCCTTTATCTCATTCTAATGTGGGGAGTTCCCAATTGACAAAGATTTCTGGTGAATTGAGCATAAAAAATGATATATAAAGAACAAAATGAGCAATAAATAAAAGCAAGAGTAAACAATGGCTAGCATGCAAATGCACATTTAACATGCCCTGACTTAGCAGTGCTTCAGGTGATTGAGGCTTGTTGTTGTGCATGTAGTAGGGTTGTATGGTATACCACTACTACAGATGTGGCCTTAAAAAATTTGTATTTTTTCATGCAGGATCAGGAAGCCTATCACACAGAATTCCGCAGGACTAGTCAGACCAGTTTATTAGACTTAAATGCATTTGTAACACTTCACAGAATATTCACCAGGTTGCGCATGGACTCAAGTGCAAACGTTTTCTGCATCATTTAATAAAGATAAAGTTAAATCGTTTGTTTGTTTTTTTAAAGTAAACTACCAGTCAATTTGTTCATTCTTTATCATCAAATACTAGCTAAACAAAGCTATGAAATAACCACCAAATAGATATGGTAAAAGATATGATTACAATACCAGGTTGTGGGTTTGAATTCGTCCCCTTATGTATATATTTTCATCACAATAAAACCAAATCTACATCAGTGAAATTTGTTACCATTTGTTTTGTATTTAAATACAAAGTGGTGATCAGGCGCTGCAATATGTTATTTTTGAAATCATCCTGAGTAAGCTTTGCCGCTGTTATCACACATGAAAAACTCTGCTAGATAACTGGAGATGCTTCCTTTCTATTAGATATATCCTTGCCGGATGCTATTTAGTGGTGGGGACAAAACCGGTGTAATGGATTCTGTGTTAACTTGTGATTACTTACTGCACTCACTCTAACTTCAAATGTGAACGATTGGCCGCAGATTTGTCAATTCAGAAAAGCCTGTACCCAAATTAAATTTTAATTAAATATTTTGCTATCCATTACATGTAAACTGTCCCTCAACATGATGTTGGTATCACTGTAAAGATGAAAAATTATGGTTTGATTATGCTAATTCAGACAAAGAAAAAACAGAGCCTGGCCTATATAAAATTTTCCATTGTCACGAGGTTCAAATTTGTTGCTAAATAATTTTTTTCAAGGTGATGATGAACCGCATTATCATGTTGAACTATGTGACAGTGAAACTTGCTAGATGGATCTTGTTTGTACCAGACTTCAGTCCAACCTGACAAAGTTTTTGTTTAAGCAATAGCCATTTACAACCCTAACAAAAATGTATATTGTTGAAATAAATTCAAGTTAACATAGGCAGATTTTTTGAGGGGATGAGATGGAAAAACAGGGGGGCTGAAGACAGGTAAAAAGGTTCTAGCTATGCCTACAAGACTGTGTATGTAAAACCACGTCCTCAATGTGGGAATGATCTACAATCCCATGAAGCATTGCAAATGACGTAGTCAAATTGAAATCTATGGAGAAATATAATATTGTGGGCTTTTTTTAATTATTATTATTCAGTACCAATATCCATTTATTTGTTTCTTTTAATTAAAACTTTAGTTTTGTAATTACAGAAATGAATATGCTGGCACGATTATATTTTTGTCTGCAAAAAAGTGATGTTTCGTAATGTTGTATTAAGTATAGACAAGAATGGTTTGCAATTTAAACATGCAATATAAAATAATGCTGGAATGTATTTTTGTGAGCACTACTAATTCTTTCATTCTATGTCTTTGGTGCTTTAAATCGCCCAGCCTGCTGTTAGTTTTTTCTTCACTTTGATATCATACAGGAGAGGGCGGGGAGTCATTTATCCCTGAGAGGTGATAATAGTGGGGAAGAATGTGACATCCATCAATAAATAAATAACTGGCGAAAATGTAGCAGGATTCATCCTCTTCAAAAACACAAAGAATTTCTTTGTTGCTGAAGCCAATCCTGAAGTCATATTTAAATAAATCCTTGACATCCATTTCTTGCATTGATTAAGCATGACATAACCATGACATTTTTCTACCATTAATGTGTTATTCTCAAAATGCTACTTTCTTTTCTTAATGCTATGAGTTTATTCTCAAAATAGTTTGACCTCAATCTCATAATGCTGCAAATTTGTTTTTTTAGCCGTTCTGAGCAGGGCATGAACCAACCTGAACATGTATGGGAGGCGGCTGCACTTACTAAAGCTCTAAAGTGTACAGCCTATAGCGTACTGTAGGTCGTTAGTACATCTCTTGAGGCCAGGGGCATGACGTACCAGCTAGGCTCAGTTACTGTTGAAATTATGAACTTTAAAAAATTACTGTCATTATAATATTTCTATAATAAAACAGTGGTCAAATATCAGAGCCTTAGCTTTTACATTTATGGAATTTGGTTTTTAAATAACATATTGTCAATCAAGATGAGGTAATTTGTTTAATTTTCCAATGTAATGTAATATCATGTTCACTACCCCTTCAGAAATGTTTCACCAGCACTGATTGACTGAGTGACATACCGCAGCATACCGAGGCATACTGCAGGATCACATTCTCTTTCTCATGCATTTTAATGGCCACATCTGTAGGGTAGTATCGTGATGCTAAAGCTTCGAAATAGCACCATTGGCACTGTATATTTTAAACTGTATTATCGTCAATACATTAGTACTGTAAGTAAAACCACACATCCCACTGCCTTTGCACAATACAAAGAGAATGCGAGAAGGCACCCTTCAAATCTGAGAGACCTGGAGCAGTTTTCAAAAGAGGAGTGGTCCAAAATTCCAGTTGAGGGGTATAGGAATCTTGTTGATGGTTATAGGAAGCGATTGGTTTCAGTTATTTTCTCCAAAGGGTGTGCAACCAAATATTAAGTTGAGGGTACCAACAATTTTGTCCGACCTAATTTTTGAGTTTTGTGTAAAATGATGTCAAATTTGCCTCTTTTCTTCTGCTTTTTTGTGCTGTTCCAATGCACTTAAAGGTAATAAACATGTGTATACCAAAACATTTGTCATTGCAACACTTTTCTGGGAGAAATAGTGCATTTTCTGGAAAAGTTCCAGGGTTGCCAATAATTTCGCCCATGACTGTAGATACTAAAATTAGCTGTGTTTGCTAGTGAGCGAGCTAACGTTCTGAATTTTTTTTTAATATAAATTCTGTTATTTATTCCTAATGATGTGTTTATTCTTAATACTCAGAGGACAATAGATGAAATATGTGGCACATTTAATTATTTACTTGCCAACTGTATGATTGTTCCTGAGTTTTCCAGTTATTCATTCTCATTAATAAAGTATTCAGAGGAAAGTTTGGTTTGTCTATTTTCATTTATATGTATGTGTTTCTGTAAATGTAATCGGAATGTGTAGCAAAAGGCTACTATCTGAATTTGTTTAGTGCTCATAATGTTCTTATTTGTTTTCAGAAGTGGGTGAAGTCTTGAGGTTTTTGAGCCGGATCAACTAGAAAATGCAGTTTGTTATAAGTGTAATAAGTGTTGCTTATTGCAGATACTTCAGATAAATCAGAACTCTGTGCACACCAATGTTAACTTGTTCCCTAAACAAACAATGAGGATAGAAGAAAAAACACATCTACATTTTCCTATGCCTGAACATTTAATGTGGTTTTTGAGCTGAAGCAGTTGAAGTGGGAAACCTGGCAACCCTGTCCATAAGCTTCAAACCCACACCTCTCAATCTCCAAATGAAAGTAAAATCCTATTGTGCTCATGCAACGTTTTTTGTTTTAGTTCTGCACACACCTATTATGAAGCTATTTGTCATGAAGAAAGAAAAATAAGACTAAGTGCATCTTCTTTTCATATCTGTATTTGTATTCATTTAGAACACATTATCTGTTCAATCCTAGTAATGTATTCATATTCGGTTACATCCCTAGTATGTAGCAATCCAATCTATAAGCTGAGCTACAGCCATTGTCCTGAACACACTTTGAACACCATTTCTTTTAGCATCTTAATCTATAAAATGGCTTTATGTTTCATTCAACCCACTTTTTGTTAACACCAGCCTCCATTTACAATCAAGCCATATGTTTAGAAGCTGCTGATAGGGATTTGTGTAACTCTGAGCCATTACTCGCGCCGACAAGAGAAAAAGCAATTGATCGGCTGCACGTCAGCTGGGCTTAGATGCCGTCCATGTGCTCAGCAAATTTCCAGCAGCAAAACATCAGTGAAGCTAGAACTACCCAGGACAATTCAGGGTCAAACGCCAAAACATCTCTCACTGAATAACTGACTTTCACACAAGCGTATTCTCCTGCAAATGTATGCAATTATTGTTCTGGTTCAATGCAAACTGCTGCCTAAAGCACATTTCCTGCAAAAGCTGTAGGCAGAAAATAGAATGTAGCATGAACAGATATTGATTAATGAAGTGGTAAAGCTTATTGGGGTTTCCTAGTATGGTGTATTTCATTACTTCATATAGGTCAACACTGAATCGCTAACTGATGATATACTCTTAGAAAAAGGGTACTGTACTAAATTCTGCTATTCTGTGCTGTTAGGGTTGTACCCTGAAGTATCCATCCTTTGTACCTTTATATTAAAGGTATATTAAAGGTGCTTATTAATAATAATTTGAAAAAAAGCACCAATTAAAAATGTTTCCTAAACTCTAAAATAAAGATTATTACTAGTAGAAACGTTTGGCTGCTAATGTCTACCTGTAAATTAATTTTCATATGATACACAGGCCAGGCAGGATGCACACATGCATCGCATTGGTTGGTCGCCACGTCTGAAATCCGTCCAATAGACCAACAGTGGGACCTCCAACCAAGCAACAGGAAACAGCACCGTCATACTAGTACACCAGATGGTACAGACTGGCTAATCAGAGCCAAGCAATCTGTGGCCATTAGTGTGGGTGTGCCAGCTTTTCATTTAGGAGCAGTATGTGATAATCAGAGAGCCATAGGTACAGAGAAGACAGTCAATTAACAATGCTCTAGGACAACATGACCTCACGACTGTGAACTTGCAAAGAATTCAAACAAGTAAAAAATTTTGGAATGTATCACAGATTTCTTACTAATTCAAAGACATGCTTTTATTACTACTGTTACGTCATCTGTGAGAGCCAACTCGGCTGGTGGTGTGTTATGTTTTGTGTGGTACTTTCAAGTAAATTTCTTGCTCTTTTTCATGTTTTAGTTGATTACTCACAACACTGCAAAAATATTTGGTTGCTCAGATTTACGATAAAAAATTACATATAGTTAACATAAAAATATACATCTTCTCATCAAAAAATTTCTTTGCTTATACTACACTTAATTTAAACACATTTCTAATTACTAGATGGAATTGGCATAAGCATGATCAATTCATTTAGTATTAACATAAACCAATTATATAATGAAATCTCGTGAGGCTGTTGGCACTGCCGGGAATAAATAAATATAGTATTAAATTAACTTGATTAAAACGGTGCAGAAGAATATTGCAGTGTTAATGTGGATAGTGCAGCACACTAACAATCTGGGTTTAATCCTCTTGTTAAGTGAGAGGATTGATTTTTGAGTTTGATTTTATTCAGGGCTTTAAAAATAAATGCTCAAACAATGTTGCATGCAAATATTGTGTTAGTGTAGCACAATTTAATCACGTGGAATCAATGTAAGTGTTTAAATTAAGTAAACTCAATGAGCCCCCCCAGTGTATCTTCTATTAATTATTTGCACTTGTATTTGAGTAAAAGTCTATACAGTCTTAGTCTAATAAGCTTTATTGGTTTACATCAGCAACTGATGCTGTTTATCAGGATCATTCCTATGTTTCCAGGGCCCTATGTTCTCCAGTTCGATATTCTGTTAAGACACATTAAGCAAGCTTTTCCAAGGGTTTTATGCAGTCAGGACTCAATTTCCCGGGGCCTTAGTAACTTTATTACCTTTAACTTTAAACACCAAAGGTACTTTGGTGTTTAAAGAATAACAACATACATTAGTTTAAAATCGGTTCCTTCATCCGCACTTGTAATTTATGAACATTATGAACTTGGTAAATTAACTAGATTGCACAGGCTGAACCCTCATTTGTGCTGCTGTAGTAGCGGTTAGTCTTCATACATTCATACCGTGCAACTCCATACTAGAACAGTTAAATGTATACACTAAACTGAAGAAATGCCATACTGTAGCCTATAAAACATAGTAAATAGAACAAAGGAACATAGAAACATAGAACATTATTACTCTCACTTATGCTGAAGCCTGATTCCAGCTTTAAATCACCATGTGTTCATTATGTACCATATAAATCTCGGGAACATAATTATGCTCCCATGATTTGGCTATCACACATTCTAAATTTATCTGGCAATGACTTTGAGTAGATTAGGTGTGTGTTTATCACATGCTTGTGTACTTTGTTTTTGTTTTAGCATTAGGTAGCTAATCAAAGCACTGAACCTTTATCATTTTTTTTAGCTCTAACTATTTTTTTATCTGCAATATCCCTATAAAATAAGAAATTTATACTCACGACTGTAGCAGTCATAGGTGCAGTTAACTTGTCGGATTGATTAAGCTCTTAGATGTACTTTGAACAGTGTAGCACTACCTCATGTGAGGAAAAACTATAATTAAAAGCCTGATTCTTTGGTACAGCGAACAACTGCACGTCCTGAAAAAAATCTCGACAGTGTGAGTGATGATGGTGGAAAAATAAGATTGAGGGCTTCCATATAGCTTACAGGGAAGGTATCAATAACTACCATCAAACCCTTGTCTCAGCCAGAACAGCTTACTTTTAAAACTTGACAGAAAACAATATGAATAATATTAGTTTCTATACAAATAATCATGTATGAATGATTATATAATAATTTGAAATGATGCAAATAAATGATTACAGAAATTTTCAGCCCCATAAAAGATCAAATGTAGCAGTAGGCTCTTTATTTATTTAATATTTTTTATTAATTATATTTATTTTTAAATGACTAATTAACTAATTAGCCCTTATAATATTTATGTTAATATTTATGGGCGATATTTATGTGTTTGTGTGTTCTTGTGTGATTGTAAGGAAAGTCATCAGACCTAGATGCCACCATAGGTAAATAAAGCAATGCAATGATGATATAGGAAATGAAACTGTACCTCATTGAATCCCCACTCACCAAAAGGGTTAACTTTTAGGTTTTTAAGTTAACTTGCAGGTTATCTTTTATACTCGACCACTAAAAAGCAACTTAATCAGTGATAATTTAATTAGACTGTAAAAGGTCTACTGCTGCCATTGTGTGAGCAGTGTTAATGTACAACTGATACGTCATTCATTTTTCTGTGTAAAGGAAGATCATCTGGCAGTGTAGTTCCAAGTAGACTTGCCTCTCTTTTTATATTAAATTATAGCCAAATAACAGCACAAAACAACCTTTCAGCTTTGCATTTCTTCAAGAGAGGGAGTTTAATCCCAGTACAGTTCAGATCTTAAATTTTTTTTTACATCCATTACTTACCTTTGTCTTAGCCTGAATTTTATTTTGATGTCGGGAATTGCCACTAATACTTGCTGGTGAAACTGAAGACCAGTTACAGTAAAACATACACATGTATTATGACCATGAATACTAATGAAAAAGGAATAATAATTGATTAACACCTTCAATGCCATGTTCTTTAGTCATACTCTCTCACCTGCATGCCTGCTCCTTGCGTTTCTGCATTAAATACTTCTTCTTCACGTCCTGTAGCTCACTGGTTAGTTGCTCAATCTCATTCTTGTATTGCCTTGCATGAGACTCGAACATGTTGAGTTCAGCTGTAACTGCCTGAAAACAAAAGAAGTCAATTAACCAAGGCATCGTCATTTACTTTTCTCTTCAAACAAGCAATATTGCAATTCAAAAATCATGATACTATTATTACTATTACTGGTAATGTTTTACTCATCATAAGTTGGCTTTAACATGAATGTTCTTTTTACTAGTTTGCATTGGATATACAATTGACTCAGCACTAAAACGTAATTATTGCCTACTTAAAGACTACAAATGATAAATAAAATTTCACCGTGTGTGTGTGTGTGTGTGTGTGTGTGCGTGTGTGTGCACACAACAATGTTTAAAGATTGAGACAAAGAGAGGATGAAGAAAACAGAAAAGGTCCCAAATGTGCTGCCTAGCTGAGGGGGCCTGTCAGGCATCTGTAGAATTGAATAGGTTTCTGTAACGCTAAGAGCCACTTCTGCCGATTAAAGGGGAAAAAAGTCTAACTAATTCAGCGAGTCCCATTTAACAGGTTTATTTAGGAGCCTCAGCATTCAGCTGGTAAATAAATAGGCACATAATGGAGCTCACAGCAGGAGTGCTGATGTAAGATCAGATTTAGCCATGGCCATAAAAGTCTCGCCGCAAAGCATAAAGCTGAGCCTGCAGTAGCACTTCTGAATGGGACTGAATGGGACTCCTGGGCTCATTCTTGGAACAAATTTGCTGATCCAGAATCAGTTTGACCAACTACATAAACCAGGAGGAAAGATGATCCATGAGCTGTGCTATAAAGTTGAGACATGTGAAGCCTAAAACAGCCACAAGTGAGTAAATTGTTTCAACATATCTTACATGTCTGATCATTTGAATATATAAACATAATACATTACAGCTCACAAAACTAGACAGTTGAAGATTGGAAAAAGAACAGGCAGGGCCATTTCTGAATATACAGGGAGACAGGAAGGACAGCTGATCATCCTTGCAGTGGAAAATGACATGTAACCATGTGTGTCCCCCAGACATGATCGAGAACTTGCAAACTCCTTGGGGGAAGAGTGGGATAACATCTCACAGCAAGAACTGACAAATTTGGTGCAGTCCATAAGGATGAGATGCATGGTAGTACTTAAATCAGCTTGTGGCCACACCAGATACTGACCGTTACTTTTAATATTGACACCCCCTTAGTTCAGGGACTCATTATGCCATTTCTGTTCATCAAATGTCTGTGTAACTTGTTCAGTTTATGTCTCAGTTGTTGAATATTTTCATGTTAATACAAATATTTACACGTGGTTCGACAAGTGGTTGAATGTGAGGACGTGTCCTATATATAAGAAATATTATATATATATATATATATATATATATATATATATATATATATATATATATATAATTATATACAGATTCTTCAAATTTAAAGGAGGCTCCACTACAGTTCACCCCACAAGTTTTCTATGGATTTCAAGTCAGGGGAATGGGATGACCGTGGCAGGACCTTGATTTCGTGGTCAGTAAACCATTTTTGGATCATTTTGTGCTGGAAGATCCAACCACGGCCTATTTTAAGCTTTCTGGCAGAGGCAGTCAAATTTTCCTTTAATATCTGTTGATAATTGATAGAGTCCCTGATGTCATATATAATAACAAAATGTCCAGGTCCTCTGGCAGAAATACAGCCCCAAAAGATTAATGAGTCACCACAATATTTAACCGTGGGCATCAGATACGTTTCCATATGGCTACCTCTCTGTGTGCGCCAAAACCACCTCTGACCTAACCCTGTTGTCCTCAATGTCTGCTGCTTAACCTTGTTCTTATAAACCGCCATCTTTGAAATTTTAAGAATAGAAGCAACCTGACAGTCACTGTATCCCTCTGTCAGTAAAGTCAGAATTGAACCTTTATTTTCCTCACTCAAAACTTTCCTTTTCATCTCTTCTGGCATGGTCAATAGTTATTTTTTTTTATTCCAATTGCTTTTGAGGTACTACTAGCCATCCAGCTGGTCCTACTGCAAGAGGTGCACAGCAATGGTTTTTATCCATCCATCCATCTTCTATACCACTTATTCTTTTCACGGTCACAGGGAACCTGGAGCCTATCCCAGGGAGCATCGGGCACAAGGCAGGGTACACCCTGGACAGGGTGCCAATCCATCACAGGGCACAATCACATATACACTCACATAAAAACAGTAAGATTTAAACACTCATTACTTAAAAACTCAAGGGAGATACTATTTAATGTTGATTTTGAAAGGGGGTGGAATGTTCTTTTGCAAAATAAAAATAAGAGGCTATTTTTCATTATAGCTTGTGATTTACCCACTACAGTACAAGCACCAGCTCACAATCCTGAGAGATTGTTGTTTAGTTCAAGGTTTGTCAGTTAATGCCTGTGGCTTCCAAGTCATTATGCTTGGTAATGAATTATAAGCAAATTAAACTTGAAGCAAGTTTGCCTTTGGGGATTGATGGTGTCTGTGTTCAGAATAGTAAAGTTCCAAGTAAGGTGCACACAATGCCGATGTGAAAATCTAAAAGATATTCTCCAATTTCCAACCCAGATTCATAGAAAACATGTTCACATACAACTTATTTACCTTCTATATGATACACAACAACATTCTGTCACCATCACACAGGATATCAACATATTTTTTCATTTGGTTGCTCTGGAGGTATGCTCTGCATCAGTGTAATTTAATTGCAACCGTATCTCTACTATGCTACTGTAATGATAGTATTATAATTATCAAACCTTAGATTAACTACATAGCATATATATCTATATATATATATATCTATATCTATCTATATCTATATATCTATATAGATGTAGATATAGATATAGATATAGATATAAATAAATGCACTTGCTCTGTGATAGTCTCAGGGTTCTGTTGAAAGCGCAGAGAGCATCATGAAGACCAAGGAACACACCAGGCAGGTCAGTAATACTGTTGTGGAGAAGTTTAAAGCCAGATTTGGATACAAAAAGATTTCCCAAGCTTTCAAGTATCCAAATCCGGCTTTAAACTTCTCCACAACAGTATTACTTACCTGCCTGGTGTGTTCCTTGGTCTTCATGATGCTCTCTGCGCTTTCAACAGAACCCTGAGACTATCACAGAGCAAGTGCATTTATACAGAGACTTGATTACACACAGGTGGATTCTATTTATCACCATCAGTCATTTAGAACAACATTGGATCATTCAGAGATCCTCGCTGAACTTCTGGAGTGAGTTTGCTGCACTGAAATTAAAGGGGCCTAATAATTTTGCACTCACCACTTTTCAGTTTTTTATTTGCTAAAAAAGTTTAAAATATCCAATAGATTTCGTTCCACTTCACAATTGTGTCCCACTTGGTGATTCTTCACAAAAAAAGTAAAATTTTATATCTTTATGTTTGAAGCCTGAAATGTGGCAAAAGGTTGAAAAGTTCAAGGGGGCTGAATACTTTCACAAGGCACTGTATATATATATAGACAGACTTTAACATAAATGTGTGGATTAAAAATAATACAATGCAAAATAATATGACGTGCTTGATCAAGTGCTATTTTATATGCTGCTGAATTATGAGGGTGGAAGCAATACTGTTATATGAAACTTTACAGTGATTCTAGAGATACTATAGTCCTATAACATCCAATCACCACACATAACATGGGCAGTGGTAGCTCAGTGGTTAAGACACTGGGCTCCTGATCAGAAGGTTATGAGTTCAAATCACAGCACCACAAGCTGCCTCTTTTGGGGCCTTGAGCAAAGCCTTTAACCCTCAAATGCTCAGATATATAAATGTAAGTCACTCTGCATAAGTGCATCTGCCAAAAGCCATGAAATGTAAAATAAAATAAAAAATGGCATTACATAATAACTTTGTATAATGTAATGCTGCAACACAATGCTGCATTCTGTCGATTTTCAGGTACATTGAGACCTTGAATTGTGTATACTAGATTTATGCTAGCTTTGTACATAATGTACATAAGTTACATGCTCACATATGTTTTTAGCATTTTCTCAGATTCTTTGTATATATAGCTATAGATTTCACACATCAGAAAGTTGCAGTCTGTAAATACTAGATAACAACTGCCTGAACATGGTAGAGGTGAGTGCCTTAGGTAGGAAGAAAAGGACGATATTGTATTTTTCCTTTTTGTCAAGATGAATCAGAGAAAGGTGAATGTTATCAGATATGACATCCTTTGGTGAGCAATTGGGATGGTAGGTGTACCAAAATGGGTCTAGGGTGGTGGGAAAACTGCTTTTTATGTGTTTCATGACTAGCCACTCTAAGCACTTTATAATAATAGGTGTGAGTGCAACAGGCTGGTAGTCATTCAGGTAGGACACAGAAGATTTCCTTGGCACAGGGATGATGGTGAACATCATGAAGAACACAAGGACAACTGCAAGACTCAGGGAAATGTTGACAATGTTTGTGAGGGCATTTACAAGCTAATCAGCACATTTCCTGAGCACCTGGAAAGGGTTAACTCTGGACAGAGTTTCCCTGATGTCTACTGCAGACAAAGTACTTGGTCAGTGGGAACTGGTGTGGTCTAACTGACTGGCATGTTGTTCTGTGCGTCAAACTGTGCGTAGAAATCATTCAGTGAAACAATGTTTCCTAACCTTCAAACCCAAGTGTCTTTAACTACAGCTGAGATGATGAGAAATTAGGCTTTATTTCATGAGCACAACTGGAGTGAAAGCAATAGATAACAGTCCTTATGTACCTGTGTTGTGATGCAGGACTCATATATCTCCTCAAAGATTTATTTGCCCAGTGTCCAGAGTCTACATGTAACATTTTTGTAATAAAATTATTTAACTCTTTTTAGTATCTTATAATATCAGTTACACATTTTCCATAAGGGACTATCAACCCTTTGGTTCTATTATCGGTTTCTCATACTTTTGATATTATCTGGCCTTCAGAACCTACATTCTCCAATGACAGTCTTGTCCAAGTATTATTTTGCTAAAGTGCTCATTGGTGCATCCTTTATGCAGGTCTTTTTTAATGATGAAGGAATTAGTCCATCTAAAGCACACAAAAAGTTACAGCCGAGACTGAAAATCCCAGACGATGTTAGTGCTAGCCATTTGTGACCAGGCTCAAGAGCTCTTAATTAGGCAGAAGGGTATCTAATTATTCATACCCATGATGGAGAGAGTGAGGGGTGAGCTCAGAGCGGGGGAAAAAAGTGGGAAAATGATTTATAATCTTATAAAAGCCCTCATGTGGCATGGCATATTTGGGTGGGGGAATGAGTGGGAGTGCAGCTCAGAGTGGATTGGCTGTCCCTTCAAAAGTGAAAGAGTAAATCATGGAGTTGCGAGAGAGTGAGTGAGTGCAAGAAGGAGAGACTCAGTAGAACCTTGAGCTGTCTGGTCTTTTTCTTCAGCGTTTGCTGGTAGATCAGAAGTTGTTCAGCTGCCTCTGGACCGGGCTGACGAGCTAATATGCACTTCAGTTCCACATACAGCTTCTCCTTCTCCTACACATAGTGAGTTTTCACACACATCCACACAGACACACACACACAACACAGTGTTAAATAATTTTGAGTTAATAAGGTACAAATTTACATTAAACACTCCCCAGCTCCATCAGATGGATATTAACACCCTCATTTCAGCTATGATTATTCTTCCATTAAGTATGCTCAAGAGTGTAGTCTGTGCAAACATACAGCATTAAAATGAAAACTTCAGAGGACTGCTGGTGAAGCAGACAGCCCCGCATGGCTTTCTAATTCAAATAGCAAATAATTTATTTGGTTCCAACTAGGCTACATTTTATTCTTGGTTATTCTTACACAGTAAAGATTTGTTTTCTTTTCTATACTTATAAAAAAACCTCATGCCAAATTAAAAGATGTTCTCACATACACTACTCAAGAAAATTTTATGAACACAGATGTAAGATGTAATGTCTCTCTCTTTTGTTTTATTTCTTTGTCACTCAAACCACTAAAGACAGGTTATATGATACATATGATGAAGGTGTGGATTCACTTAAAGTATTACATGTAATTTAATACATCAAAAATGTAATTGTTGGCAAATGACCAATTATATAGTATGTACACATGTTAGCACAGTTAGACATGCAAATAGAAAATGTTCTTTTCCCTAGTAGAAAGTATAACTTCTTACGTACAGTGTGGAAATATACACCTACAGTTCCTAGCTCATGTGAACACTGGAAATGTTAATTCAACTAACTACTTTTTTTGGGAGTTAGTATGTTAACCAATACAGCTGGTTAGGATAATCCAGGGAACAATGCCAGCATAATAATATAGTAAGCTATGGGTTAATATATTTCATTCACCTGAGAACCATATTTAGGTTGAATCCCAAATTCTGTGTGCTTTCATGTTTAATGAATATATTATATTATCACTATTGAGCATTTAGAATTAAATTTACCCCACAAAGACAAGCAAAGCATTGGAAAGAAATGATACCAGAACATTGCCACCTCAAGACTAATTTATCAATGGCACAGAAATATAAATACTTCAATAAATACTATTAAACCTGAAATGTGTCAGTGCAATACATAAACTATCAAGGGACTGTAAGGAAGAAATGAACAAACAAATAATACAATATTTTTGTTAATAAAAACAAGAATACCCTATACACCTTTGGTGCTTGGCACTAAAGCTGGAAAGCTGTGAGGAAGGACTGGAAGCTAGTTTGTTAGTTATATGATTTTGTATTGGCAGGATTAGTGACAGCAATTGATGGTTGTAATTGCCTTATCCCATGTCAGCACCAATAATGTAGGAAAGTTGTTGACCATTTAATATTGCTAAGCAGCTTAGCCAATCCTGAGGTCAATAGTGAGCACCTGTCAATACTAAGGACAATCGGACAAGCACCTGTCATGTAACTAAGCCAAATGTGTTCTGAAAATCCCCAGGTACACAGAACAGCTGGAATTCAAGTGTCAAATAATTGACAATTGAAGCATTCTATTTATATGAATAAACAGATAAAACAGTATTTCAATATATGGTAGTTCCAAAGGAATCCTACCCCAGATCTATGTCTAATTTCAGAGTGCTGACAGTTATTGGACTAATATGGCATATCAAAGACACTGCTTGTCATGCTTGTCAAATGTAACAGCATCATAGTGACAGCTATTATAAGACACCCTCAATGCATCGCTGAATCATACACATGCCTACAGCAAATTAAGCATGACCACACAAATAATAGGACATCCAAATGGGATCTGGGTGTCTTGATTTGAAACAAATAGCATCCTGTGGCTATAGAAAGTGGGATAATGCAAATAGATTACATGCTCCATCTTTCTTGACTTACTGGCTCTGACTGAGAATTTTGAGCTTTCATATGTATCCTACACCTCTCAAATCCTGTGCTTTGTCACCCTCCTTCCTAGCATACATGCACTCACTTTCTCAACTCCATTTATAAACATTCTGCAATAGCACCTACAATTATCCATGTATGTAGGCATCAACTTAATTTTGTCTTAGAATCACATTTCAAGCCTTTAGATCAAAATTTTTTATTTAAGATTTTCAGGTTTTTCAACAACCGGACATTGAAAGATTAATGTAGTTACTTAAGAACTGACTTCCCATTTACCTGGTGTTCCATCAGTAACTGTTCTTGCAGATGGACACATAAAAATGCAGTAGAAAGTGGTCCTTTCACAAAAGATAATGGTTAAACAGCACTTGGTAGTATACATCAGTCATCAGTAAAGGCCTTGCATTTTGCTGTGAAGGACCTCAGATATTACCTCACTAGCCAGTTGTTTACTTTATCTGCAATGGATGGCCAGGGTGTAGGACATAACCCAAGTGTTTCTTGACACTGTATGATTTTTCTAAGTGGGTTGAGCCTATACCACACCACTCTTTCATAGACTCAGGGCAGGTCATTCTTACTTGCTGTGAGACTAAGTCTAAGGTGAGGAGACTGCAATACTGGATACTGCTGACCCTTGGGGTTCAGCAATATGCAAGTTTAACACCAGGGCCCAGCAACCAACCAAGCCTCATAGACATCAACCACAAGAAATGCACACTGGCCCTCAAGAAGGGTAGCAATAGCTCCAGAGTGGCACACGTCTGTAGATTGAATCCCAATGATACCGCCTATGGCCAGGAGTCCAAGAAAGCAAAACTGGCTGTGCTCTGTGGATGGGAAAGATGGCATGACTTCCTCCCTTATCTATCAGAATAACACCAACCAATTGTGGTTGGGTGGGTGGTCATGCTTTCCTCTCAGTTTTTTTTAGATTCTTTGTAACAAAGTATGATCAGCAGTTCAAAAAGTGGTCGCCCTCACTCTCTCCAGTTAATAGTGGTTGTGTGGGAGAACTAGACAGAAGCTGCATATGTGTTTTGTCAAATGCACCTTAGACATGGTGCTCATCAATCCAGTCTTCCATAAGTCACTGATCTGGCAACTAGACACATCAAACAGAAGGCTAGGTGTGGTCCTTTCTTAAACAATTGGTACTAGAGCAGCTGGTAGTATCCATCAGTTGTACCTTGTCTTCTGCAGAGCAGAGTAGAGAGACAGGCCCACTCAGGACCTCAGATATTACATCTTTAGGCACTCTTGCTCCTTAGACAATAGACCAGCTTAGTTGCAATATATGGGTAGAGTGAATGACCAGAACATTGGCTTTTAGCACTTTAGCAAGTTTTTCAGCTTCATGTTTCTATGCAGAAAGTGTTCTAACACCACAACTTTTATTCCATGCAGTTGGGATCACTCCAGAACACCTGAAGTCAATTCTAAATTGTTATGTACAGATCAAAGTGAGTGAAAATGGAAAGTGAGGCCTAAGCAGAGATATTACTTAAGCAGGTGGTCATTCACCATCATATGGTCTACTGCAGTGCCTGGCTAGTGTGGAAAAACAAACAACCCAATGTTAACAGGTGATTCCCTAGACTGACTAGGTGGGGAAGGTGCCAAAACCATAATACAGATTACCTCAACACTACGGGGAATAGACTGTAAGGTCTGGCCCCTGACTGGAGTATCACCAACCCACACAAGTTCAGCACCATGGCTAACAACCATCCAAGCACCATTGACAGGCACAAATGCAAATCAATTATATCAAATAAAGATTAAACCTCCTTGGCTGGTCATCGGGATGGGATGGAATAAAAGGAGCCAGTGAGGAAGACAATGAAGGTGTCAGATGAAAACTGCTTGTGTTGCCATATGCAAATTATGCTTTCAACAGACTTTTCCACAGCCATTTTGCTCATCCTCCATCTGCCCAACACACTATTTCTAACTACATGAAACACTCCTAAACTTACCTGACGTTAACGCAATCAAGTTGATCTGAGAGTTGAATAAAAAATTAAAAACGGGTCCATCCAGGTACAATGTTGGCCTTTAAATATGCATATATCCTTTCTTAATAGTATAGCCTGCATGCTCTCCAGTTTAATTTTTATTGAACATTTCTGCTGAACATTGCTGCTGAACATTCCTGCTGAACATTTCTACTGAACATTTCTGCTGAACATTTCTACTGAACATTTCTGCTCAATATTTCTGCTGGACATTTCTGCTAAAGGCGCAGGGTGGTTAGTGTTTAGCACATTCGCCTCACACCTCCAGGTCCGAGGTTTGCCGGGGCCATGTGTATGCGGAGTTTGCATGGTCTCATCATGCTGCGGGGGTTTCCTCCGGGTACTACGGTTTCCTCCCCCAGTCCAATGGCATGCTTGGTAGGCTGATTGGTGTGTCTAAAGTGTCCGTAGTGTATCAATGGGTGTGTGAGTGTGTGATTGTCCAGGGTGTACCCTGTCTTCTACCCGATGCTCCCTGGGATAGGTTCCAGGTTCCCCGCAACCCTGAAGAAGGAATAAGCGGTAGAAGATGGATGGATGGATTTCTGCTAAACATTTCTACCAAACATTTCTGCTGAACACGTCTGCTGAACATTTACCTTTTCTCCTCTCTGCATGCATGCTCAAGGGCCAAAGCCTGCATGCTCAAGGGCCAAAAGCTTTTAACGTCTGCAGTAAATTCAGTTCTTCAACAAAAAAATTACCTTGTGTTTGAAAAATATGATAAATAACTTGTTTAAATAATACTTTTGTGAAGTTTTCAAAAAGGCAATCTAACTAGGTTTTTCCTTGAAAAAAAACCAAAGAGAAATCTTCAAAATTAATTAAAATCAGACCCAATATTGCAAAATAAAGTCTCAGATTCCTCTCTGTTAAAATGGTGTTATTTTCTAAACTGAAACCGCATAAGAACTGCAGATTCCTTTTAAACACTTGCTTTATAATTGGATTACCTTTCCCACTCTTTTCTGAAGTGATTACAAAAGCCTAGAGAACATTGGCATGTTGCCTTCACAGTTGTGTACTATAACAGTAGCTTTGTATATGTTTACCTTGCCAAAGATTAGATTCCACTCCACATGTTCCCCTCTATTTCACAGTAAACAATAACAACTATAGCTATAGCTAGATCTCTATGCTTATTCACTGAATGAAGCTTTACATCTTTTGGATTTTCCTCAAAGAGCCTATCACAGTGGTGCAGTGGATAGTGACGCCTCACAGCTCTACAGTCTCCAGTTCAACCCTGAGCTTAGTTTACGGTCAGTGTAGAGTTTTGCATGTTCTTCCTCCTCTGAAAATAGATATAGGAGATATACTGTGTATGTGTGTGTGTGTGTGTGTGTGTGTGTGTGTGTGTGTGCTCCTCATCTACCAGGACCTTGATCAGGATAAAACACTTAATGAAGACAAATGGATGGATAAACAAGTCACCAAGTGTAACAGCCTTGGAAAGACTGTTGACTCCATCATGAATTGGTGTTACTTTCCATTATGCCAAATTTCACATACAAAATTATGCACTTCAGCTTTTTTCTGATCATTAATGGCATATTCATGGTTCACATTTATTAGGAATGAATCAATATTAATAATGAGGAGTAATAATCTGATAATCATGAATGAGCATATGATCAAATCACTCTTACCTGGCATTAAGAATATACCAAGGCATATGAAAATGTTTCTGGAATATATTTTCATAAATATTGTTTATTTTGATAGCTATTAGATGTTACTAATTAATTAATCTAGCCCATTATTATTATTATTATTATTATTATTTTTAGAAATGCACTGTGTATATATAAACCCCAATGAAATGGCAAAGCATTGCTAAGTAGTGAACAGAAACTGAGTATTAAATAAAGTTGTTGTTCTTTCAAAAGCTTTGTTACTGCGAAATTCTCTTCGCAAATCGATTCACCGAATGACCCGACCCCAGAAGTGCTTGATGAGTCATCAGCGGCCAATAAGATGTGATGGATTGTTGCAGGTAGAGAATGAAGGCAGGATGTTTACCTGAAGCAGAAGCTCTTTCTCCACTACCTCCTTGCTTTTTTTTATCAGGTGTCGCTGAAGAGAGTGAATCTTCTGGATCAGCTCAAAGGTGCTCGGGTCATTCGCCTGCAGGGAAACCATTTAGCATGAGAGAGAAAGAGGGAGAGAAGAGAAAGAGAGAGAATTATAGAAAGGGAATCAGAAATGAGGCAATGAGATAGAATGAAAGAGACTAAACTCTGCCCTTAAATGTGGAGGCTGTAAGCCCCTTTTTCTATAACCTCAGTTTCTCAAGGAACTGTTACAAACAACTGATTTAATGGCTATCTTTTAGTCACCAATGCCCCTACAGTAAATAAAAATATATATAAATAACAATATAAATTGTGGTAGAAGACAGGGCCCGTGTATTTTGTATATACTGTAGCTCAAGCTAGCAGTATTACAATTTGACTATTAGTCAGATTAATGACATTACATTTATATTTATGGCATTTGACAGACACCCTTATCCAGAGCAACTTACATTTAACTAATTTATACAACTAATCAGTTGAGGGTTAAGGGCCTTGCTCAAGGGCCCAGTATTCGCAGCTTTGGCAGTACTAGCTTAGTGGTTAATATCGTAACCACTAATCTACTGCTGCTCCACTAAGCTTAACCAGCTACCACTGATCTTCTGAGTGCCATGCTTGTGACTTCTTCCATAAACGCCTATGAATTACATGAGAGTATTTAGCTATCAAGGTTTTAAGCATGATATCTAAATTGAATTTCAAATGAGACCCAATATGCATTCACCCCTCCCTGAATAATGAAGACTGTGTAAATACTTTAATTATGTTTGCACTTAAGAACTGCTGTTGCAATCATAAAGACTCATCTCAGAACTCTTATTCATGCTTTCGGCATACTGGTACTGATTATACACAGTACTGATTGTCTTTACAGTCTACAGTTGTAGAAAAGTAAAGATTTATAATCATTTACAATCATGGGAGGACCAAATCTACACAGCAAAATCCAGTGTTGATTTAACACCCACAGTGTTGAATTTACACCCTACAGTGTTTATATAAGTCCACTGAACATAAATTAACATTCTGGGTGTTAATTCAACACTAGGGATTTTACTGTGTACCCCCATATTAGTCATTTATCCTGAATTGTGAGCAAGGCAATCAAGGAGTAGGTGGTCACACTCCCTTCACCGACACTGTGAGGTGCAGAAAAGGTTTGTATGTATCAAATCGCATGATAACTGTTTGTGGATGAGCAGTGTCACATGCCCATAACATGTATTTAGGCTGTATCTGTGTTAGAAATTCAATAAACCTAAATCTTTCAAAAGTGTTGCGTCTCTGACAAGTCTTATTAAATGTCATCTATATTTTATTGTTATTCTTTCATTTTGGTTTTAGAAAGAGACAATAGAAAACAGTTGACTAAAGTCTCTCCATACAGCAAAAAAGGAAGGTCTTTTTCCACAAGATATATATCTTTAGGAACATGATAGTTCAGACAGGATGTAGTGTATGTTACCTGTGGTGATTTTAGAGATGGTAAAATATGATATAATATCAGGCCATGAAAAAATTAGTGACACGATGGATTCAGGTGGGACTATAATCCGAGAGATACTCTAGTAATAATTCCATGTTCCCACCTCCCCATACAAAAGTAGTCCAGACTGAATAGGCCTTTAAACCCACATACGATACATACTTCCAGTCTTCTCCAACGATGAACATTAATGGGATTTTCAAGTTTTTCTTGCAAGCTTTGACATCTTGCTCGCTCTTTAAGCAGGTCCTTGTGCATGTGGAACACCTCCCTCCTATGAACAAAACATAACACCATAAGACACACCAGGGGCATTAGCTGGATTGTTAATTATCTGGGACTAAGCCCAGATTCTTCTCCATCAAAAAAAACTACTTCTAAATAGACTGTTTCCATGTGTTGTTTTCTTGCATTTTTCCAGCATAGCTAGTAGCCTAGAGTTTTTTTTTTTGTTTGTTTGTTTTTTTGAGGTAACTTAGCTGTCAATGACATGATCAGAAAAAGTTGTCTTTATCAAAAGCTTTCTTAAAAGTTGCCTTGGGTGTCTCGGTAGTTTGTAGCAACTACCAGACTGATAAAATATTAAACTTTTCTAACTAGGCTAGTTTGATGTCACTAGCCAAGAGGAGGCACAACTAAGCTATCACTATATGGGTTTAGGTGCTACAGTGCCATGCAAAGTATGTTATCTGTCCTTATGCTCTGCTCATATCATGTTCACATAAACTGGAACTTAAATAGATATTTACAACTTGTTATCCTGGCTCAGCATCAGAGGATGTTAGTTTTTTAGTTTCAGCCCATTTATTGGTTACAAATAAATAAAAAACAAACAAATACATAAATAAATAAATAATATCTGTATTTATCAATTTTTCCTCACACTGACTTTGTGAGGTAGCATTTGGCAGAATTGAGGCCTGGCAGCCAATAAGACATGGGTATTTTCATGTATTTTCCTGTAAACCCTGTCTGATTGGTTTCGCCTCTGTTCACTGAAGATATAAAATTACAGGCTGTCTTCTTTTACTGACGTTCAGTTACATAGTGACAAACTTCTCCAAGTGGAGAATGAAAAAGCCCCGAATGCCGAGGCCAGGTTACGCCCCTGAGACACACAGTTACTCATCAACCAAAGCAATACACTATAACTGGGCCCTGATCAAACCATAAGAAAGAAAAAGTGAGAGATATAAAGATATATTATTTCCATGAATCAGGTAGCACTTTAAACCTCACAATCATCCAAGCATGCTCTGCGCAGCACCTACACATGCATACACACAAACTGGTGGCACTTGATGTAAATGCAAGGTCGTTCAGCATGCGCCTTTGACCTGCTACAGTGGCAATTCACTCTGCAGATAAACAACTTGAAAGCTTGTCTGGCAACTTATTAGCATCAGTGGCTTTGTTATAGCTGCTAAAAAAAAAGCGTAGAACTACTTTTTATCATCAGGAAAATGCCTCTGAGGCCAAAAGGGAGAAATAAATTCCATACTTGGTGAAAAGAAGTCTATTTAGCTTTGATAAGGAGATGGTGAGAGAATCTGTCACATTAAGGTTGAATAAAGAGAGAGAAGGAGCGCATTTGCTAAATAAGCTTGACTGTAATGCCATCTAAAAAAGAACATACACTATAAGTCCTAAATGATATTGCTCTGACACAGCCAATACATACACAAAAAACGTCCTTCATGCTGAGTTATTAAACCCATTCTGTCCTCTACCTCCCACCCTATTTAACGAAAGCACATAAATACTCTACCTCCATTAGACATATAGCAAGTGTAAGAGACCCACATGCTAACCAATTAGGTTGGCAAAAATATGTGGGTTACTCCCCATTTAAACATTATGTACAAAGACGTTTCCATCACAAGTTGAGGAGAGAATGATGATACTGCACAGCTCATTACATAAATGCATGTCAAGTTGAATTCATGGGGATTTTCGATGTTAGCATGATAAATCGGTCAGTGGAGACATTTTCAATGGATAAAACATGCTATTAGCAGAGCCTTTAAACAGGCATCATTTATTTAGAACAGTAGGTAAATGTAGGAGGATTTTTTTTGGACAACAATGTTGTTGAATTAACTAGGATATAAATTAGGTGTGTAAGACAGTGACACTATCTGTATCTGTGTAGTGCTCCAAATATCTATATCTGTATTTGTATTCTAAATTAAGCTACATTTACAGATACAGCAACTCGCAGCGACAAAGCAACTGGAGACCGTTCATTTTCAATGAGAGCTGGCGACTTCCAGTAACATAAGTGACAGTGACCATTGCGACTCGATGTGGGCGTGACCCAGCGACATGACAAGTTGAAAAAAGTTTACCTTTATGCAAATTTGGAGCCACTTTGTACAGTGACTACCAATAGGAGCACAGACAGTTGAGTTACGGGATCTGTGATCCACCATGCTGGCTGCGAGTTAAAATTGTTTTGTGGACAGTCTGGCACTTGTGCTTTCACCACAGATACAGTAGATGGCATTAATGGAAAAGAGCTCATACTGCTTCTCCTTCATCTTCTAGGATATGATGCATATATACAAAGATGAATTTTTATACAAACGCTTTCCCTCCAGAATGTTTCATTTTAGTGTCATGAAAACTGGTTTATTCTTAAAAGTGGAATAATAGTTGTGCCACCCACTGATACTATGGCAACCAGTGGTAGGAACGCCTACTGGCGACTTCATAGTACAGCGACTGGCAAGTTGCAGCAATAACAGTGCTGTATGTGTGAATATAACTTGAAATCTGAAGTGGACGTGACTTAAACTGTAAGGATTTTTTCTCTTAAAATAAAAAAAACAAACTTGTTTTTTTTTTGTTTTGTTTTTTTTTTGCAATTGTTTGATATCCATGAGAGCAGAGATTTTTTTGTGATTTTTTTAAATAAAACATCAAAATGTTGAACAAAAAAGATTATTTTTCACAGACTTCTTTCCTCATATTTACCAAGGCTGCCAATATTAGTGGAGGCCACTATAACTAACATTCAAATATTATAACTAACATTCAAATAATCAAAATAATCCAAAAAAAAATAAAAAATATATATATATATATATATATATATATATATATATATATATATATATATATATATATATATATATATAAAATTGACTGGCTCACAAGAGGACTGGCTTTTTGTTTTGCTCTTGGTTTGTCAACTATGAAGATAATTTATGCATTTTAATTGCACTGTTGGCAAAGTGCTTATTTTTCAGCCATCAACACTGCTGTGTCAGAGATGAAAACCTACTAAATACATCACTGCCTCCTAACTGAAAAGAATTCATCCATCTTTCCTTGTCAGTGTCATTATTTTTTGATATTATAAATAAATCAGGGTAGATGAGGGCTGGGGAGTTTGGGAGTGTATTCCATTCGTATTTCAGCTTTCATTTTCTATACCCTCTTCGATCTGTCATTTCGTTTCTTTCGGTAAGTGTTCACCTTGAAATGCAGAGAAATAAAGAAGGAGAAAGCGCGACTGAGCAAGAAGTAGTTGGATTGATTCATTGAGAATGGCAGGGTTCATATGACTGCCTTAAACTTCAATCAACACCTTTACAAAGTGCAAAACATAATGTGCATGTACCTACTCTCTCTCTCTCTCTCACACACACACACACACACACACACACTCTCTCTCTTTCTCTCTCTCTCTTTCTCTCACAGACACACACACACACACACAAATATACATAATCAATAGAGCAGCATAGAAATTTGTGTGTGTGTGTGTGTGTGTGTGTGTGTGTGTGTGTTTTCTTTTGCCCTGACCTCTTTCAACAGAAGCAGCAAGAAAAGCAGAAGAGGAAAAATATGTTTTAGCATATTGCAGAAACATCAATTAGAAACCAGAAGAACCATTCCATTACACCATTTAGCAGACTCCCTTGCCCAAAACAACTTACAATTAAGTGCATATACAAGCAATTGAAATCAGAGCAATCAAGTCTGAGCAAAATACTGGAAACCACATTTTCTGAACCCTCTCCTACTCAGCTTTCTTAATTGAAAGAACAACAAGCACTCGCTCTGAAGACATCAGAGTTAGAAAGAGAAAGCTCTGTGTGGGGGGAAGTCATGCTGACCGGAGTCAGTTATTGACAGTATAAATTGCTTTTACAAGATTATTACAAAACACCTTTGGAAAGCTATTTAACAGAAGTGAAGGATTTTCTTCCATCTTCATTTTGATTTCCAATCTTCAGCTGTCCAGTTTCATGTGAGTCTGTGCCCACTGTAGCCTCAGATTATTGTTCTAATACGTTAGACTTGCCATGGATTACAACTATGATTTTGGAAAGGCCACAAAGGAAAAAGAAGCACTGGCACTTATATATTACTGCTTGGGGAAATGGCACTTGCAAGACTATACCTATTCACTTTAAACTCACATGTCCCCATTTTTATTTCAAAGTCAGTCACAGATATTTGAACTTTGCTTTATTAGTCAATAAGGGTACCCAGTGAAGCAATGGAGTAAAACCTTTGGTATTTTTGTTGGTTTTAATCTTTGCTGAAGCTGTGTTTTGAATAAGCTGCAGTAGATTGATGGTCAATTGTCATATGCATCTTAACACCAATCAATAAACAATTAAACCCAAAAACACAAGTTTATCCACAGGTCTTGGTTACTGCACATTCTCAGCAAACAGATTTTAGCATTGAGATCTGGCCTTGAGAAACATGGTCCATAAGTAATTATGATGCTGTCAAAATTAAGATATATTAAGGTAATATAGGATTAAGGTATATAATATGAATATAAATATTCACAGATGAAGGATGTGATTCTCTCTCAAAATATATGATGATTTTTATTACCTGTGAAGCGGTAATATAAGAAACCTCAAAAAATGCTAAATGATAAGAGAACATTAGTATAGTAGAAGAATGGCAAAGCCACTGAGGAAATGAGGTGGAGCCTCCTTTTCCGGGTAATTTGAACCCTTTTGCAGATAAGAAGCAAAGCAATTAAGTACAATATTCAAAATAGACAAATAGCCTGCAAAAGATGGAGCTGATAGCAATATCTGATTACAAATTGTATTAAATAAAGGCAGATATATGTGACATTGAGTGTAAAAAAGCCAGACTGTTGATATTGAGAAATGCTATAGACCAAAGATTCTGTCAAAAATAATGAAATTAAATGTTTCTCTATTAAAAAAAAACTATAAAGAGCATTAAACAGTAATAAATGAAATAAAGGCAATATTTTGTGTGACAACCCTTTGATTTAAAATAAAATAAAAAAGTAGTCTCAGGCAGAATTAGTACAGTTTTATAGGGAAGTTAGCTGGAAAGTTTTACTGAGCATCTTGCAGAATCAGCCACAGTTCTGGAGAATTTGACTTTCGCACTTGCTTCTTATTTTTACAGAATAAGTCAGCAGCCAACATTATGTTTTTTGTCTGAAAAGTATCTCTTACCACATAATATGCTGCCTTCTTTACTAACATTTAATTTTGTGCTAGAAAATTTATGTTTGTAATTCTAAAATGTTTTTGTACTAACTCGATAATGTAGAAGTCATAACATAAAAATCTATAACAATGTTTGTACTAAAAAAAAGGGTGCCTAAGACTTTTGCACAGTACTGTACAGTAGACTACTGTTTAAAATATTCTGTTTGGACACCTGATTAAGTAACTCAATTCAATTTTATTTGTGTAGTGCTTTTAACAATAGACCAAGCGTCAGTCGCAAAACCATATTTTAAAGGGAACCCATCCGCTTATGGAGGTCACCGCACAGTGGGATTATAAATAATTACAGCATACAATTGTTAAAGAGTAAAGGATAACACATTTATGTAAGGTTCAGACCTGAGACAGTTCTTAGAAAGTACAAATTTACAATATCCAGGTGAAATTTTCTACTGAAACAAGGCTGACAGTCATCAACCAAAAGTGAGAAATTATGTAGCTTGAATGATTTTATTAAACATGCTTTATTGAAAAACTCAAAAGGAGGGGGTGCAATTTCAAAATATTTATTTATATAATAAGCATTATAATAAGCATATTAACAGGTTTGTATTGTATTAGCATGTGAGAAGCTGTAGTGTTAACAAATCCCACACAGCTCACATGAAAAACAACGATCCTTTTTTTTAATATACGTACTTAAGCAGCATGGCTTTGAATTATAAAAGTGGTTTGAGTTTTCCCTTAAAGGAACTGATTTCTTGGTCTATTTTTATTTTCATTTCCTACATGACCAACAATACCGTTCAACTACTAGCTAAAAGTAGTGCCAGTGGGAACTAGCTAAAGATATCTAAAGATATTAAATAGTATCAGAGATGAGAATTAGTATGTCCCAAATTGTAGAATGCTGAAATGAGTATTCCACAGGTACCCAGATTGTCTACTATCTCTGGTAGATTTCGAAGTGTGGATCTGTGGACACTTTTTCAGCTAATATTTCCGACAACTCCTTGCATGTGGGAGTGAGAAGGAGCTTTGTGACTGTTTGCTTTGGGACACAGGGATAGTGATCCAGCAGCACTGTAGTCCTTTAGTCTGTTCAGCTCACTTGATATTCTGCTCAAATGGAAAAGATTACAAAGCTAACATTTTTATGCCAACACCATTGATGCCATTGTACTCATCTTGTAGATCACTAACTCACTCTACAGTAACTCAGTGCAGCTGTGTCATACTGGTGTACTGCAAACGTTGAGTCCACCATTTGCTGTCTCCACTACTTCTGCCTTGAATGTCTCATGAATATGACAATGAATGTTGGTGGATATGGTGAAAAAAGTCTGTGCTCTTGTTTTAGGAGCTAACAGCAAAATCTGACTGGTTTTCTCCTATTAAAATATATTGTAACTATGCTAGCAATGTACCCCTTTGATGGTATATCAGAACAACCACTAACTTCTAACTGGAATAACAAAAATACAGTAACAACCGACAAATTAGGACCTGAATTACTAAAAACTTCACAAATATTCCAATATGGACATTTTTAATGTGTTTCATGGTGGAGTTTTCCTTTAATTAAAGACCTCCCAGAGCAGACCACCAGGTTTAACCAAGTTTAGCTAATGCATATTCATTGCTAAAGCTGATATGAGTAAAATCGAGCGATTGCTGGGGATCCATCTGGCCGCCTGCAGAATGTGAGGCAGTCGCAGAGTAAGTAGCTTGGCACCTAATGAGCCAGGAACTGGGAGTAACATATGGTGTATTTTTAATGGTTCACCTAGCCCAACTAGTAGTGGAAGAGAAACTGGGAAATAGATAGAGAGATGAGCAGACCGGTAATTAAAATGGGAAAGTGATGAAAAAATAAGATTGGTATACCTATGCAGTCATGGGGGGAAAAAGAAAGTAAACCCTCCTTCAATTCTGTGTTATTATTTATCAGGGTATAAATAACGATTGTGTGGTCCTCACCAATTTCTATAAACAAACAAATAACCTCAGGTGATTTCAATATGTAGTATTTTTTTCCCATGACCCTTGTCCTTCATTGAACCACTTTTGATAAGTACTAATGTGTGTACAGTGCATCCGGAAAGTATTCACAGCGCTTCATTTTTTCCACATGTTGTTATGTTACAGCCTTATTCCAAAATGGATTAAATTTATAATTTTCCTCAAAATTCTACAAACAATACCTCATAATGACATGAAAGAAGTTTGTTTGGAATCTTTGCATATTTATTAAAAAATAAAAAACAACAAAAAAAGCACATGTACACAAGTATTCACAACCTTTGCTCAATACTTTGTTGAAGCATTTTTGGCACCAATTACAGCCTCAAGTCTTTTGGAGAATGATGCTACAAGCTTGGCACACCAATTTTTGGGCAGTTTCTCTCATTCGTCTTTGCAGGAACTCTCAAGCTCCATCAGGTTGGATGGGGAGCGTCGGTGCACAGCCATTTTCAGATCTCTCCAGAGATGTTCAATCGGGTTCAAGTCTGGGCTCTGGCTGAGCCACTCAAGGACATCCACAGAGGTGTCCTGTAGCCACTCCTTTGTTATCTTGGCTGTGTGATTAGGGTCATTTTCCTGTTAGAAGATGAACCTTCGCCCCACTCTGAGGTCCAGAGCACTCTTGAGCAGGTTTTCATCAAGGATGTCTCGTACATTGCTGCATTCATCTTTTCCTCGATCCTGACTAGTCTCCCAGTTCCTGCCGCTGAAAAACATCCCCACAACATGATGCTGCCATCACCATGCTTCACTGTAAGGATGGTATTGGCCAGGTGATGAGTGGTGCCCGGTTTCCTCCAGACATGATGCCTGCCATTCAGGCCAAAGAGTTAAATTTTTGTTTCATCATGGTCTAAGAGTCCTTCAGGTGCCTTTTGGCAAACTCCAGGTGGGCTGTCATGTGCCTTTTACAGAGGAGTGGCTTCCTTCTGGCCACTCTTCCATACAGGCCTGATTGGTGGAGTGCTGCAGAGATGATTGTTTTTCTGAAAGGTTCTCCTCTCTCCACAGAGACACACTTGAGCTCTGTCAGATTGAGGTCTACATACAATTCCTTCAACTTTATGGCTTGGTTTGTGCTCTGACATATTGTTAACATGTATATATATATATATATATATATATATATATATATATATATATATATATATATATATATATATATATATATATATATATATGAATACATGCATACATCTGCCACATTTTTACTATTCAGATTTCAAGGAGCATGCAATTATGTAAGCATAAAGATAAAAGAGAAGTGATCGGCAGGGGGTGGACATGGAGGAAAAACACAGCGTGTCATTGTAAGGCTGGCAGAAAAGCACTAGGGTAAGACTGGCAGGATAATGCTTGTTATTCACAGACATTTATTTATTTATTAATTAATTAAGAGCACATACAGTATAAGAACGCACTGAACGACATTCATTCAACCATCATTTTCACACCCAGTGAGCCAATTTTTCAAATGCTACCAGCTTCTCATTAAATATAGACATGCATTTAAAATCACTCTTACACGTGTGCATAAGGACATGCACATCACACACATGGATGAACATGAAATCGTGAGGACATATAGCTAATGGTTTATACAGCATGGTCTTAAATATATCCTTCTAATTTTAATCAGCAAAGTGAATGCAGTGGGCCAGTAGAATAAAGGTGATGAAATGACATATCATGCATGATGAGATGTGGAATATCATAACACAAAGTATCAGAAAACTTTTGGAAACGAGAAGCTAAAGAAGTTACTGGAAATTCCAAGGCACACGAAATGGCCTGGGTTAAATTCACAATCAATAACTTCTATTACAGTGAGGGAAAAATTTATTTGATCCCCTGCTGATTTAGTACGTTTGCCCACTGACAAAGAAATGATCAGTCTATAATTTTAATGGTAGGTTTATTTGAACAGTGAGAGACAGAATAAGAACAACAAAATCCAGAAAAACACATGTCAAAAATGTTATAAATTGATTTGCATTTTAATGAGGGAAATAAGTATTTGACCCCCTCTCAATCAGAAAGATTTATGGCTCCCAGGTGTCTTTTATACAGGTAACGAGCTGAGAATAGGAGCACACTCTTAAAGGGAGTGCTCCTAATCTCAGCTTGTTACCTGTATAAAAGACACCTGTCCACAGAAGCAATCAATCAATCAGATTCCAAACTCTCCACCATGGCCAAGACCAACAAGCTCGCCAAGGATATCAGGGACAAGATTGTAGCCCTACACAAGTCTAGAATAGGCTACAAGGCCATTGCCAAGCAGCTTGGTCAGAAGGTAACAACAGTTGGTGCGATTATTTTCAAATGGAAGAAACACAAAAGAACTGTCAATCTCCCTCGGCCTGGGGCTCCATGCAAGATCTCACCTCGTGAAGTTGCAATGATCATGAGAACACTGAGGAATCAGCCCAGAACTACACGGCAGGATCTTGTCAATGATCTCAAGGCAGCTGGGACCATAGTCACCAAGAAAACAAGTTCAGAGGACAACTGGGTGAAAGTGTTGTGGTCAGATGAGACCAAAATGGAGCTCTTTGGGATCAACTCAACTCGGAGTCTTTGGAGGAGGAGGAATGCTGCCTATGACCCCAAGAACACCATCCCCACCGTCAAACATGGAGGTGGAAACATAATGCTCTGGGGGTGTTTTTCTGTTAAGGGGACAGGACAACTTCACCACATCAAAGGGACGATGGACGTGGCTTTGGGTGAGAATCTCCTTCCCTCAGCCAGGGCATTGAAAATGGGTCGTGGATGGGTATTCCAGCATGACAATGACCCAAAACACATGGCCAAGGCAACAAAGCAGTGGCTCAAGAAGAAGTAAATTAAGTGGCCTAGCCAATCTCCAGACTTTAATCCCATAGAAAATCTGTGGAAGGAGCTGAAGGCTCAAGTTGCCAAACATCAGCCTCAAAACCTTAATGACTTGGAGAAGATCTGCAAAGAGGAGTGGGACAAAATCCCTCCTGTGATGTGTGCAAACCTGGTGGCCAACTACAAAAAAACATCTGATCTCTGTGATTGCCAACATGGGTTTTGGCACCAAGTACTAAGTCATGTTTTGCAGAGGTGTCAAATACATATTTCCCTCATTAAAATGCAAATCAATTTTTAAAAAAATTGACGCGTTTTTTTTTTTGGATATTTTGTTGTTGTTGTTGTTATTCTGTCTCTCACTGTTCAAATAAATCTACCATTAAAATTATAGACTGATCATTTCTTTGTCAGTGGCCAAACGTACAAAATCAGCAGGGGATCAAATACGTTCTTCCCTCACTGTATATTTATGCCTCTCAAAATATTATACAAACACTGCAGCTATTACTTTCTTTTTCTTCTTTGCATTCTTTATGGGACATAGCCACAAGATTGCAAAAATACAAATGGTTTTATAAATCTCTCATTCTGTATAATGTCCTGCCTTTTTTTTTTTTTTACTAACTAACCAAGTCACAGCTCCAGGGATAAGCGAAGTGAAGACAACCATATTTAAGGTATTATGTAAACTGAAGGGAAATGCTTAATTGTGCTGAATTCAAACACATGCAACTGTGTTTGCTCGAACAAAGATCATGTGGTAAGGAGGAAGGCCATTTTGAAATCTACCAATAAGGGATATTCACACACGAGCTGAAGTTACAACGGAGAATACATGAAAAATTAGGCATATCTGCTGATAATTTGAAATGGCGCAGCAACTGTCCGTGGGTAGTTAGATGTAAAATATGTTTTGGACTAAATATTGTTGCAATATTGGGTTGTTTGGACCTTTGCCAGTGTAATAAATCTTTTTTTGCTGGGATGATATGGATCAGTGGACTACTATGAGGCTTCATAGGAAAGTTGCCTCTGTTTCGCAAGTGTTTTTTTGTATGTTGGTGGTCTGACAGAGATGTTTGTTTGTAGCTGCTGTTGTGATTGTATCTGGAAATGGGCTATATTAATCGAATCACAAGAATCTTAGCTTTCCAAAGCTATATCAGATGAGTACCTATGTACACACAGAAACTGTGTACATAACATAGTTTTGCAGCGGACCATCAAAATTTTACCAGGTTAAATCTTGTATGAGCTAGACTGAAATAAACAGACAACATTCGTTATATTACTTTAAATGAAAAACTTTTGTGGCAATGAGTTTTGATTTTTACTTTGATTGCCCTTTGCTGCTCTGATCAATCAACACTTCTACCCTGATTTTCTGGGTACAAATTTGGGATTTAGATTCTCAATAAAAGGCTCAGGCTTACGTCCAACTGCTTCATATTTATGACAGCAGAACAGTAGCTAAACATAAAAAAATTAAAACTTGCTATCTAATAGTGCCGTTGAATAGGTAATAGGTAAACTAGTTGGTTTCTTTGTTAGCTATTACCATTCTATAAAATTAATTATCAAATGTTACAACATTCACTGCATTAGTATAAATGTAAGCTAGTTCTACCTTCTTTTAAAACAGTATTCATGCTACAGAGTTCTTCAAGTCTTACTGTGATGGCCTTGCATTCTTTTTTTATGATTTAATGCTTCATTAGGCATTTTCAAGGCAAACTATGGTATGTATACAGACTCAATGTTTACATTTGCAAGAAAGTTCATGTCACATATCAAGTGATCTCTACATGACATGTACTGATGTGACTTTTGGCCATCCACTGTCCAACATTGTTTTTTTAGTTCTGATGAGAAACTCTAGTTAAAAACAAGTAAAATAATGCTCTACTCAGTGTGGGTTTGTACTAGCTTCCTTGGCATATTAGCAAAGCAGGTTAACTGTATATTTACCAGAAGCACAAAGAATCTCTGCTACCTTCCTCCTAGCTTTATTTATCTTATCATATCTCTATACATATTTAATGTGAGGTTGTACTGTATGTGATAGGATAAGATGAAATCATAAGCATATGTTTTTCTTCCATTTTTGTGCATTAAACAGTAAATGGGAACTAATTGCAGGTAGGACACAATTATTTGGATCTGTTGCTTGTTTGTGTTGTATCTGATTTGCATAGACTTAAGAAAATCTAAATACAAATGTAGTTTCACATGCTGCCACTTGCTAGAGTCACTGAAACCATGGCTCAAGTTCATGCACATAGGTCCTAGGGGTTAGGGTTAGGGTTAGTTAACCCCTGTCACTTTGCCACTTGCTAGTGTAAACTTTAAAAAGTGTTTAGGTTTAGGTGAAGGTTTAGGCCTCCAGTGGTAAATTATAAGTTTATCCAGTCTGCTTTGGGAATAAGTAATAAAAATTATTATTATTATTATTATTTAATTATTATTATTATTTATTTATCTATTTATTTTGCTAGTGGATGGATCTCCAGTAAAGGTCTGTTATATACTGGAGCAATGGGAGCCCAGTAATGGATTCAGTATAGTCGTGATTGATCACTGGACAGCTTTATAATGCCAGTGATTCCTCTTACTGGAATTTCCAGGAGTTGGGGCTGTTTCAATTTAAATTTATTTCATTTAAGATGCCTTGCATTATTAAATCTGTCTATGATTCTGTCTAGTACTTTGTTTAGTATAGGCGTAGTCAGCTTGTGAACTGTAGTTTAGATGCTGAGCCAGCAAAGTATTTGAGCAGAACATAAAAAAAAAAAAAACATGAACCAGTGTGACTTCTGTTGAACAGAATTTTATCCAAAAAAAACCTAACAAAAAAAACAAACAAACAAAAAAAAAACATTGGGGTTACGCATGTAACCCTGTTCCCTGAGAAGGGAACGAGACATTGCATTTAGCATAACAGTATGGGAACGGCAATACCCACTCCATCATACCAAGGGTACAGCCTGTTAAAAAATACCCAAGCCCGATGGTCACTGCAGGACACTCGAGCCCGGGGAGGTATGAATATCCAGGCTGTAATAACGAATGACTGTGTGAGGCATAGACCACCCTGCAGCCACACACACATCCTGCAAGGATACCCCTTTGGACAAAGCCTTCGAGGAGGTGACAACCCTAGTGGAATGAGCTCTTATGCCCAGAGACATGGCGAGACCGCGTGTCGTAAGCCATAGATAGTTGCCATCGCTTCAACTATCCAAGTAGAGATACGCTGCTTTGACATGGCATCATATTTCCTGTCGCTGCCAAAGCTGACTAGTAGCTGCTCCGACTTACACCACTGGCTGGAGCGGTGGACGTAAGTACAGAACGCCTGCAACACCACAGGGTGGGCAGCCAATGTAGGTACTTTAGGAATATAATCCGGCCTAGGATACAGGAAGGACTTGGCTTATCCAGGGATAAAGTAAAGACAGGAGGGGCAACAGAGAGAGCTTTTAGACATCCCACTCGCTTGAGAAATGTCAGAGCCAGTAAAAGAGCTAACTTTAGAGTCAGAAGCTTTTCAGAGGCTGACTCTAAGGGCTCAAATGTGGCCCCTGACAGACCTTCCAAGACCACAGCAAGGTCCCAGGAAGGTATGCATGGCCTGCAGATGGGCCTCAGCCGTCTGACACCACGCATGAACCTCGAAGTTAGAGGATGTTGCGCCACAGAGGCTCCATCAACAGGGGCATGGCTGGCCAAAACAGTGGCCAAGTAACCCTGATTGTAGAAGGAGCCCAGCCCCTCTGAGAAATGTTCTGTAAGAACTCCAGGACTGTAGCTATTGCGCAGTTCACTGGGTCTAGCTGACGTTCCTCACACCACAAGACAAAAACTGCCACTTGAGTGCATACAATGTCCTTGTGGATGGGATCCACTCTAGGGGCTCGAAGGGGCAGCTGACAGACCTTCCAGGACCACAGAAGGTCCCAGGAAGGTATGCGCGGCCTGCAGATGGGCCTCAGCCATTTGACACCACGCATGAACCTCGAAGTTAGAGGATGGTGCCCCACAGAGGCTCCCTCAACAGGGCGTGGCTGGCCAAAATGGCAGCCACATAACCCTGATTGTAGAGGGAGCTCACCCTGGTGAGAAATGTTATTGTAGGAGCTCCAGGACTGTAGCTATTGCGCAATTCACTGGGTGTAGCTGACGATACCTGCGGACAAGAATCTCCCAAGAAGTGCCATCTCGCAGAGATATTATCTCTCAGAACCATGCTCGAGCTGCCAAAAGGGTGCTACTAGCAGACTTTCTTGGCTAACCCTCACTAGAGCTTGTGGGAGCAGAGCGATGGGGGGAGCAGCATACAGATGTGACCTCGGCCACATGTGTGGACTCCACCCCAGGCTACGAAGATACAGCTTTATCTTGCTCAGTGTTGATAGGATTGACACTACGCCTGCTTGGGATAGAAACGCCCTCATAGTAGTAGAATCCAACTTTTCTGAGATTCAACCTGAGCCCCAAGCCCTTCACGTGGGCAAGAACAACATCTCAATGTTGAACCGCCAGCTCCCTGGATTGTGCTAGAATTAACCAGTCGTCCAGGTAGTTTGGTACACAGATGCCCTGGAGTCCCAATGGAGCCAGAGTGACATCCATGCACTTTGTGAAGGTGTGAGGGGATAAAGCTAGCAATATTCCTATGCGGAAACACACACCTTTTAGATTTATTGCCACAAACCAGTTCTCGAACTGGATCTGTGGCATGATAAGTTTGAACACCAGCCTCTGAACCTGTATGTCCGAAGAGTACAGTTCAGATGATGCAGATCTAAAATTGGCCGCATACGCGCATTTTTTTGTGGAACAGGAAATAAAGGTTGTAAACCTCCCTCCCTGAGGAAACATTGTCCAAAAGGGAGCTTACTTCCTGCGCTAACGTTGGGCTCTGGTCTGTGCTGACTTCTGTGGTGAGCACACCTGTGAATGGGGGGGTTGAGCTATAACTGGACCCGGTAACACTTTCTATGGTAGACAGAACCCATGGAGACACATTTGGTCATAGCTTGCACGCTGCCCGATGGTCTTTTAGTGACATTAGCTTTACCACATTCTATTGGAGGGAAGCATCAGATTTCCATTGCCCTGGGACAGCTTGCTGACCAGGGGACATGAAAACTTGGGGACCGCCTTGGCTAGGGGAGGCCCTACAGTAGCACTGGGGGCTACCTGCCCTAACAACCTCATGTCCCGAGATACATCCCTCCACAATCCCTCAGGACCGCTCATCTTTGCCTGCTTGGCCTTTATGACCATTCTCAGATCAGGCCTAACAGCAGACCACGACTGTGGCCGCCCGGTTCCCCTGGCTGTCTGCGGGGGTTGGCGGGTTGCCATACTCGCCTTCTGGGTTTCCCTCACACTAGTGCTGGTCGAGGCTCCACTCATGGACACCCGGATGAGCTTGAGACAACTTTTTTTTTGCCATATGTCGAGCTCACTCAGCAGGTCTGCTTGGTAGGCCTGCAACCCTGTCATTGTCTGCAGTGACCCACAAGCAAGACTACTACTGCATAGGCTTGCCCACCAATGCCAGCTTGGATGCAAGCCGGTCGCTGTAATTACCTGCCGTCAGTGGAGAGAGGTAGCTAGCAAGCGCCTCCTCCACCTCGGGCATAGCTAAATAGCCATGCCATTCATTCCCACAATGGCCAAATAATCCAACATCGTGGGGTTATGAATATGGCTTAAGCATGATTTTCCCCCAGAAGTTTGAGATTTTGTCATAACTTCTGGAACACAGGGGAGTTTCTGCAGTGTGAAGTATTTACTTTCACTGGGTAATCACTTCAAGCAGCTCTTTATACCCTGCTCTCAGTTTTTAACACATCCTTCTAACTCTTCGGAGTCAGAGAGGAATTATTATCCCTTTGGCTTTCTATAGCGGGAGGAGGAGTCGCGACGCAAACTCCAAAATCCTGCGGAGAGCCGAACCCGGAAGACAGAGCAAGAGATAGAGCAGCGCTCGTCTCCAGCTCCTCTTCCGGATTTAAGAGATCCCCCGAACCTGAGACGGTTGGCTGCCTCGGTAGAAATGAAGATTTCTAGAGTAGAAATGAAGAGTTTTTGTCACACAAACAACAGACATGCAGTCTCGTTGAAGATAATAAGGCTGGTGGCGTGGTTCACAGGTGCCATATATATATCCTGCGACGCACTTAATTGACACGTCACCTGATCATGGCAGGCCTATAAGTAGAGGCATGATTTTACACAAGCTTCACATACCGGTCACACGCACAAAGCGTTCCCATACTGTTATGCTAAATGCAACGTCGAAGTTCCCTTTGAAAGGGAACCTCTATTTACCTTCTTTGGTCTGATTAGTAAAGTGAGGACATGTCCTGTTAATAAAACCTGACCATGAACACATATTTTTTAAAGATGAATGGGTAGGGAAGTATGCATTTATTCTTCCCTCCAAATTTAAAAGTTTTCTCAGCTGTTCAGAGACCATGACACTAGTTAAAAGTGGTAGCTGCTTAATTAGCTTATCACTAATTAAGCATTAAATGTAACTGTTGTTATCTTTCAGTCATGCTAGTTAATTTATTAGAACTTTTGTAAGCAAGGAATTATATGTAGCTGGACCTTTAGAACATTTAGCTGAATAGGCCTGATTTAGAAAAATAAATAAATAATAATAATAAGATTAAACCTCCCACTTTGCTGTTCCATAAATACCCTACAATTCTAAAAAAAAAAAAAAATAAATAAAAAATAAAACATGACAGTTCAACATTAGGTTAGAAAAAGTCTGCACTGAGCTGTAAACACAAACAAAAAAATGCTTTTCAGTCTATTGGGCAAGCTGGCCAAACCTAAAATTACTTGAACCTGGCAACCCATGCAGAACAGCAAAGCACTGGCAGTATGAAACATCCAAAAGGCTCATTGTGTTCCTAAAATCTCTAGGGCGCTGGTCTCGGATCAGATTCCTCCCTATTTCTTGGAGCATCAGAAAACCCAACCAGGTCAGCAGTTCTTTTACAAGCAATGCCGCAGTAGGGAAGGCACACCATGCTGGGAGTAGAAGCACAAAAAAGCTTACTCCAATGATTTATCATCAAGCTCTGTCAGGTTTAAAATGTCCCAGAGCCAGCGAACGTGTTTGGGGTCTTGCCATCAATCCATGCTTTTGTGCATGCTTTATTCTGTAACATTCATTGACCCTCCTCTGGTATATTAAAAATAACACCTCGCTCACACACACCTTGGCTGTTATACATCTGGACCTATGCTAATTGGCTGAACATGAGATCAGAAACACATTTTAAGTGGTTTTGTGCAGAACACAACAGATGCAAGATCATGCAGAGCTCAGGAAGAAGCAAAGTATCATTAAAACATGCTGAATAAAACTTTAAGACTGTATGCCGAAAGCAGATGGAGAAGGAATCTGCATTAAGAATCTCAGCATAAGAGTTAGCTAATCTAAATTCAGCTATTTATATGCATATAATAGTTTGCAAAACTAGGTGGCAAAACCACCAGGAAAAAATATTAATTTGTATTAAACCTCCTTTCAGATATCTTGTCAAATGTCTTATGTTCAATATCTGTCTAGTGTTATCGTTGAGTATTTAGTAGCTTATTATGGCAGGGGGTGGGAGGGGGAAGTATACTTAAGTAGTGCTAAACTAGTTACATACATACGATGCTTTATTCTGCACGTTTTTGTACTGAAGTACTACTAATTTGTAGTTGGAATATATTGGAACCACACTATATATACTAAGTATACTACTCAATGTTATTTTGTCAACCATTATGATATAATGGTGAAAAGTATATATAAAAGTATATTATTCCATGTCACCAAAGTGAACCCCAGAATACATTAAAAATATCATTAATTTTTGAAACGCTATACATGCTTTTCGATTATACAATTATTATATCAAGTTAAATACACCAACTACATTACTACTATATTTACTAATAATTTAAATAATATTTGCACAACCTTTCATGTGATATTCATTACCCATTTGGTATATTAAACTGTGTTCCTGTATGTATTACAGTATACAGTAAATAAATGGTTAGTAAATCTATTCATATACATCTGGTACAGGGGTGTCCAAAGTCTGGCCTCAGGGCCAAATGCGGCTCATAGACAAATGTTAACTAGCCCACAGCTTTTCTCTCAGTATGTATGATAGATCAGCAGTCCCCAAACGTTTTTGTGCCACGGACCGTTTTAATATCAGAAAATATTTTCATCGTCCGGCCTTTAAGGTGTGGTGAATAAAAGCAACAAAATAAATTGATACCCCAGTTTTTATGCCCGTTGTATTTTTTAAAATATAAAAATAAATGTGAATCCAATGTGAAATCGTGTCTTTAGTGGCGGGAAGGATCAATTCTTCATCAGTAGTTAACGGCTTCTTAGCCTTAGCAATACGGTAAGCCACCAAGTATGATGCTCTCAGTTCACTCGAATTTGTTGATGTGGCCCACAGTAATTGCTTCTGTCCTTCTTGTTCACACTTTTTTTCTTTCAAAATACTCAAAAGGCTTGTCTTTTAATACAGGGTGCTTGGTCTCCAAGTGGCGAAGCAGTTTTGAAGGCTTCATTGCCTCATTAGAGAGCTGGTTTCCACATATTATGCAGAGTGGGCTTGGTGCGTGGAAATCACCTGTCACGATAAAACCATATTTCAAGTAGGACTCCTGGTATTGTCTGTTAAATGCAGCTTTCTTTTTCTTGGAAGTCGTAGGCTCTTCTTCTATTACCTTACAGGGCCTTTTCCCCTTCACAAAGAAACTTTCCAGAGACGTTTGTTTTTTTTTTACAAATTTTGCTAGCTTGTAGGTTTATTTTTAGCAGTAATTTATTTCATGACCGAGACAAGCGTCTTGACATGCGTCAAGAGTGAGACATAGACGGATGTAACGGAGAGAATCTGGTCACTTTTCAAAATAAAACATCGTTCAGACTCAGATAATAAATAAAACGGAAATAATGTAAGTTATTTATTCTTCTGTGCGGCCCGGTACCAAATGACCAACGGACCGGTACCAGTCCATGGCCCGGGGGTTGGGGACCCCTGTGATAGATGGCTCTCCAGCAAACATGTTGCAATTTTACCTTTCACCTGACTGTGGCAGCAGACTGTGTTAGCAGTCTTTTTTTCCTCTGACAACAGCAGCAAATTCGCTTACTGAAGGAAATTTAGTCATGGCTACAGAGAAAAAAATGCAGTTAACAGTGAGAAAGGTGAACTGGTGACAGGGACATGGGCGCCTAAAGGCTCACTGATGTGTGTGGCAGATGCAGGCTATTCAGCCTGGTCCAATCCCAAAGAGCTACTGTAGCACAAATTGCTGAAAACGTTAATGTTGGCTATGATACAAAGGTTTCAGAATAAATGTGTCAGAATACAAAATACTGACAAGGTGTGAGTGCAGTGTAGCCATAGACTGGTCAGAGTACCCATGTTGACCCTTTCCCTGTCAAAAGGGCCTACAGTGGGAACGTGAGCATCAGAACAGGACCAGGGAGCAGTGGAAGAAGTTGAACTGGTCTGATGAATCACGTGTTCTTTTAAATCATGTGGATTTCTGGGCACATGTGCATCGTTTACCTGGGAAAAAGATGGCACCAGGATACACTATGGGAAGAAGGCATGCTGGTGGAGGCAGAGAGATACTCTGGGTAATGTTCTGCTGGAAAACCTTGGCATTCCTGGCATTCATCTGGATGCTACTTTGACAGGTACCACCTACCTAAACATTGTTGCAGACCAGGTCATGGCAATGACATTCTCTAATGGCAGTGGCCTCTTTCAGCAGGATAATGCACTCTCCCACATTGCAAAAATTGTTCATGAATGGTCTGAGGAACATGACAAAGAGCTCAAGGTGTTGACTTGGACTCCAGATTCCCTAGATCTCAATCTGATAGAGCATCTGTGGGATGTGCTGGAAAAACAAGTCCGATCCAGGGAGGCCCCACACTTACAGGACTCTTACAGGGTCTGCTGCTAACCACAGTACACCTTCAGAAGTCTTGTGGAGTCCATGCCTCGACGGGTCATAGCTGTTTTGGCAACACAAGGGGGACCTACACAATATTAGGTAGGTAGTTTAAATGTTATGCCTAATTGGTGTGTTCAGTATCTGTGTGGAGTTTAAATATGAAAAGAAGGAATATCTTTAACACAAATACATTTTCATACATTGCCAGTGAATTTATAATCTAATTATAAACTTTTTAATGAGCTACATCAGACATTAACATGGCTTCATATTCACACTCATACTCAAACTCATAATAAGCTCCATGACTCAGTTTGTATGAGAACCTACAGAGATTAAGGTTAGGCTTAAGGGTGTGGTTTGCCTTTTCTTACAACTTAATCTGTAAGCACATCAACTTTGCTTGTTCAAATGTGATCAGGTTGGACACTATATTATGAAAATGAATTGTCATTTTCAACAGTGTTTGCTAATCATGTAGGTATTGAACTTGTTTTACACTATTTGCCATTTGATTAAGGATGAATATAGCCTTAGCATACACTGTTTGATTTATATTCACAGAAATATATATATGGAAAGTGTGATAGGATTGGATGTCTCAGACGGTCAATCGTACTGTATCATTTATCACATATTCCATATTCTAATCAGGAACATCATTCACTGATTACTCCGTCTGGGTTACAATACTCCATATATTCAGGTTATCCTGTCATTAGCAAGAGAATATTAAACTTTACTTTGAAATTATGTGCTCTCTCTCTCTCTCTCTCTCTCTCTCTCAATGTGGAAAAACCTCAGAGAATCCTTTCTAGCTGAATTAATGGCGATGTAAAATCAAGAGGACCGCCTGGAAATATTAGTGCATAATTCGGACTTGTAGGATTTTTTTTACCATGTTAGAGAGAGAGAGAGAGAGAGAGAGATGGACAGCAAGCAAAGCCCAGTGCTCATATTACTTAATTAACCATGGAGGAGTATGAGATAGCATGCATTATGGTTTGGCATCACCAAGGCAGACAACAAATTACTTTTTTTTATTTTATTCACACCTTCTTCCTGTATCTTTCCACAAAACATAACAATACAGATTCGGCCAGAGACAATCCCTCTTTCATCTCTTTTTTGTTTTCATTCAATGAAAACCAAAACCATTTAGAATCTGTTCCAAACTCTTGGCCGTATGCATTTATATAAAAAAAAATTTCCACAAAAATTAAATACATGGATTATGCATACATGACTTTTCTAAGTCTAATCCAATAATAAAAATAATGTTATTGTTGTCTTCTCATTTCGCATGTAAAAAGTTTGATAAGAAGTAACACATTCTTCTAGAAAACAGCCTAATCATTGGCGCAATGCTAGTATGAAGTCAGCTAATTGAATTAAAGACTTGGCGTCAAAAAGGATTTGATGCTTTTCAGACTCGGCCAGTTGTGATCTTGGACTTGACAGTGGGAGCCTTGACTACAGCCTAACTATAAACAGCTAAAAAGTAATAAAATTGTTAGTGATGACAAATTGCTGTGTTATTAGAGGAATAAAAATCTTTGACGCATGCTGATATTAGAGAAAAAATTGGAGGTGACTTATTTTCATATAACAGCACGCACCATTATGTTTTATTTCTTACTCAATAGAGCACACATTTCCTATACTAGTAACTGAAAGTCGGCTGATACACAGCCATGTGTATACATAATCCAAGCCTACCTGAGGTCTTCCATGTTGGACACAGTCTTGTTGAGGACTGTTTTCTCCGACCGCAGCTTCCTGATCTCCAGCTTGAGCAGGCGGATGTCCTCTACCCTCTGGTTGTACTGGATCTCGCCCTTGTTCAGGATGGACTGCTGGATCTTGATCTTCTCATAAAGCAGTGCCAGTTCATCGTTCCGCCGCACCAGCTGAGTCCCGAGAATGTCCCGCTCACTACTTACCTTAACAATAAACACCAGAGCAAGCAAACATAACTTGAAAAATGTTTAAAAAGCATAAACATTAACAAAACTACCCAAAAGCAGTATAAAACAGGTTTGGTAGATGTTGGATGGCACATATAGCTTGAGGAGCAAATATTAGAGCAGCAAATATTAATATTAAATACTTTGAATGATATAAATATGTAAAAGTCTTCATAGCTTTCACTAAAACTTTTTTGAAGCCACAGTTTCACGTTTTACCACATATGGTGGAAAGAATGACTCATCTTGCCACATTGCATCATCTTTTATATTTGGTCCCAGGCTTTGTGCAATGGCAGTTTCTTTATGTGGGAAGGTATATGACCCACACCTACTGAGAGACACAAACATTGCTCTAATTTTAGTTTGGGATAAACTTCAGTCCATAAACCAAGAAAGCGCCTTTTCTTCTGAAGATCAAATATCTTGATCGTCCATTTCCAGCTTCAGCTGAACTCTTATCTAACTCCTGTGTGAGTGCACCATTCTATGCAGTTGTATGACATTATCTTTCCCTTTACATAATGTAATGCAAACTCAATGAAGGGCTGCATGTCTATTTAAAACCATCCTCTAAACCAAACATAGATGCACACAAAGTGTAACTTAGTCTGACATTAAATTTAACAAAACATGTAAACAACAGTAAATGCCTTGGACACATAGAACCTGATATAGTAAGCTCTTTGCGTTTTGTTTTAGGAACAGCTAAAAAAAAAAAAAAAAAAAAGAAAAGATAAATAAATGTAGAAAACTACCCTCTTATTTTAGACAATAAACACAATAATAACAATGAATTAATAAATTAATTAATTATTATTAATAAATATTAGAGTCTAATTAATTCAATGGCATATTATTAATAAAAACAACAGCAGCAACAACAATAATAATAACAACAACATGAATTATTGTATGTATGTATGTATGTATGTATGTATGTATGTATGTATGTATGTATGTTATTGCTGTTGTTGTTTTTATTATTAATATGACATTGAATTAGGCTCCAAAAAATTTTTGATAACAAAATTCAGGGGCATGGTTTAAAAGACAGCATGAATCTATAGTCTGGGCAAGAAAAAAAATCAGCCACAGTTTCTACTTCATACTATTTTTTATTTATGACAACACTGTGTATAACTGTTTCTTAAGTTTTGCATCTGGCCCATAATGTTACTAGGTACAGTGTAGTATGTGTGAGTGTGGTCTTGTGCTCTTTTCAAATATAAATACTTTTTAGGGACATTTCATCAAGCAAAAGGCTAAACCAAAGAATAAAGTATTTCTTTAGTCTGATTTAAAACATCTATGAGCACATACTAAACTATGTATTTGTATGATATATTTATAAATAAGGAGCTGTTGTCAACATGGTCCATGCAAATAAATTGCCCTCAGGATATGGATATCCCTGACCTTATGAAAAAATCTGCATCAGCTCTCTTTGCCACTGTATATATGCCACATATATACACATATACAGTATCTCACAAAAGTGAGTACATGCCTCACATTTTGTAAATATTTGATTAGATCTTTACATTTGACAACACTGAAGAAATGACACTTTGCTACAATGTAAAGTAGTGAGTGTACAGCTTGTATAACAGTGTAAATCTGCTGTCCCCTCAAAATAACACAACACACAGCCATTAATGTTTAAACCGCTGGAAACAAAAGTGAGCACACTCCTAAGTGAAAATGTCCAAATTGAGCCCAATTAGCCATTTTCCCTCCCCAGTGTCATGTGACTTGTGAGTGTTACGAGTACTAGACTGGTATATAGACAGGTAATATTATTAACCTAAAAGAACTCCAAAAGAATCAGGGAACAATTAAATGATTTGTTCTGAGCACATATGTGGGACATATTACTTTTCAAATTAAACAATAATTGGTTGACTAACCTGTGTAATACTTGATCTGATGTCTCCACCATTGTTAATTTTGAAATTGACAGGTCAGATCATTCCCGATGCACACACACATTCTGTCTTTCTCTTTTTCTCATTATTGAGAACTTGAGCCAAGGTCTTGCATGGTTCTTTCTATCACCAAAGTGAAGCTGTGGCCTCACATACAGACAGCACTTGTAAGAAATTTGGAATGCGCCCAAACCCGAATCTTTTTTTACTGGAAAGATTGAACTTGGCATCTCTTTTAGCATGGTGAATGGGTGGCTACTGAAGCAAAACCTTCATCTAAATACACACCCACACACATCCTTTTCCTTCTGCTTTACCTGATCCAGTTCTTTCTTCAGCCTCACTTTCTCTGCATCAGCGTCTGCTATGATTTTCTGCAACTTCTGCTCTTCTACCTCCTGATTGTCCATATACTGCTTGGTCTCTTGGGCCTGCTGCTTCATCTTCTGAAGCTCAGCCTACAGGAAATACGAGGAGAGAAAAGAGAAGTCCATTTAAGAAGATGTGTTGCAGTAAAAAGCATTTAAGAAGCACTATTTGCCTATAAAACACAATTTAGGATGCCACGGGGAATTGCAGTAAAGTTGACATTGCTGGCAGCCTAAAAAGGAGCCAAATAAACAATAAAAGAAAATAGAGAGAGAAGAGAGAATAGGACAAAATGGGAAGTGCATTGTATGATAATAGTTTGCACCCAATCTGCCAAACGAAAATAGGCAGACAAACTGAGGCGCACACAAAAAGAAACAGCGGCAAAGAGAAAGAGGGTTCATGCAGCCAAGACCTATCATTGGAGCAGATAAATAGCTAAACCCCCTGATCAGTAACTCCATCTGGCTTCCCTCCTGGAGAGCTCTTCTTGCCCCCCTGCTGCCAGAACCATGTTGATGTTTCAACCAAATGAGTGCAAACACATCTTGTGTGCCACATCACTGATTAAGCCAACACAGAAACTGACGACCACTGTTTCCAAGAATAAACCAGAACACAGATGTGAGACACAAACCCCTTTTCACCAGACATTTACCAACTGTTATCCTGGACTAATCTATCCATATTCTCACCAACTTCACCAAAAGTGAATAGGTGCCTGCCATTCAGAGATCCAATTAACATAACACGAGCTTCTTTTTCATATGCTGCTTTTCCATATTCCATAAGACAATTCCATTACACACTCAGTAATTCTCCTGCTTTAAAATATTACATGTGTACTATGAGCACATTGTGTATCCTGTGTTATATCCCAAATAACCTTTTTTGTTCTGAGTTCTTCCACCCAGGGCTAAAATCTTTTATTTTAGCTAGTGGCTGCAGGATGTATTAAGATTTCAGAATAAGTGATATCCAGGCCAATCCTCTGCCCAGTTCACCACTCATTCTTTGCATAGCAATCAGCTGGACCTGACCCAGGCTAAGGGCAGCTCCTCTCCTCCTATTATACAGTACATCTCTGTGTTCCCTGATGATTGGAAAGTGTAGTCAATTCATTAGAATGATAATGCATTCTCATGAAGTGGCCTAATTGGAGGCTAACCAGACAGTGCTGTAGAGAAGATCAGGCCCCAGGCAGGTTGAAGGCTTTTGGTAAGCATGGGCAAAGCACTGAGAGGGCACAGAAAGTTTACAAAAGTACAAAAGCAAGGCTAGAGATGTAAAATTATACATACATATATATATATATATATATATATATATATATATATATATATATATATATAAGGGCGCACAGTGGCTTGGTGGTTAGCACGTTCACCTCAAACCTCCGGGGTTCGATTCCCGCTGGGGCCATGTGTGTGGGCGCACGGTGGCTTGGTGGTTAGCACGTTCGCCTCACACCCCCGGGGTTCGATTCCCGCCGGGACCATGTGTGTGCGGAGTTTGCATGTTCTCCTCCCCTCTGGGTACTCCGGTTTCCTCCCCCCGTCCAAAGACATGCACGGTAGGCTGATTGGCATGTCTAAAGTGTCCGTAGTGTATAAATGGGTGTGTGAGTGTGTATGTGATTGTGCCCTGTGATGGACTGGCACCCTGTCCAGGGTGTACCTCGCCTTGTGCCCGATGTTCCCTGGGATAGGCTCCAGGTTCCCCTGCGACCCTGAAGGAGTAAGCGGTAGACGATGGATGGATGGATGTGTGTGTGTGTGTGTGTGTGTGTGTGTGTATATCTCACGAAAGTCAGTACACCCCTCACATTTTTGTAAATATTTGATTGTATCTTTTAATGTGACATCACTGAAGAAATGCACAAGAAGAGCACTTTGCTACAATGTAAAGTAGTGAGCGTACAGCTTAAGTAACAGTGTAAATTTGCTGTCCCCTCAAAATAACTCAACACACAGCCATTAATGTCTAAACCGCTGGTAACAAAAGTGAGTACACCCCTAAGTGAAAATGTGCAAATTGCGTGTGGCCACCATTATTTTCCAGCACCTCTTGGGCATGGAGTTCACCAGAGTTTCACAGTTTGCCACTGGAGTCCTCTTCCACTCCTCCATGACGACATCACGGAGCTGTTGGATATTAGAGAACTTGTGCTCCTCCACCTTCCATTTGAGGATGCCCCACAGACACTCAATAGGGTTTAGGTTTGGAGACATGCTTGTCCAATCCATCACGTTCACCCTCAGCTTCTTTAGCAAGGCAGTGGTTGTCTTGAAGGTGTGTTTGGGGTCAATATCATGCTGGAATACTGCATATTGATAGTCTTCTTGTCTTCAGCAAGCTGTTTGCAGGCTTTCTTATGCATCATTTTTAGAAGAGGACAATAACCATGCAAACCAATTTGATGCAATGTGCGGCGTATGGTCTGAGCACTGACAGGCTGAACCCCCACCCCGTCAACCTCTGCAGCAATGCTGGCAGCACTCATACATCTATTTCCCATAAATAACCTCTGGATATGATGCTGAGCACGTGCACTCAACTTCTTTGGCCAACCATGGCGAGGCCTGTTCTGAGTGGAACCTGTCCTGTTAAACCGCTGTATGGTATTGGCCACCATGCTGCAACTCAGTGTCAGGGTCTTGGCAATCTTCTTATAGGCTAGGCCATCTTTATACAGAGGAACAATTCTCTTTTTTTCAGATCCTCAGAGAGTTCTTTGCCATGAGGTGACATATTGAACTTTCAGTGACCTGTATGAGGGAGTTTGAGACCGATGACACCGAATTTAACACACCTGCTCCCCATTCACACCTGAGACCTTGTAACACTAACATGTCACATGATACCAGGGAGGGAAAATGGCTAATTGGGCCCAATTTGGAAATTTTCACTTAGGAGTGTACTCACTTTTGTTGCCAGCGGTTTAGACATTAATGGCTGTGTGTTGAGTTATTTTGAGGGGACAACAAATTTACACTGTTACACAAGCTGTACACTCACTACGTACACTCCTGATTTTTTTTTTTATTGAATTGGCTGGTATATATATATATATATCAGCCAATTCAATTAAAAAAAAATCAGAAAATACAGGTCAAGAGCTTCAGTAAATGTTCATATCAAACATCAAAATAGGGAAAAAACTGTCAGACAGACTGGTTTGAGTCTTCTCCTGGAATGTACAAAATTCTTTAGAGTTTATACAGAAATAGTGTGAAAAGGAAAAAATGAATCCAGTGAGTAGCAATAGTTCTGCAGTTGGAAATACCTTGTTGATGAGAAAGGTCAGAGAATGGCCAGACTGGTTCAAGCTAAAAGGTCTATGGTAACTCAAAAAGCAACTCAGATTGCACAACACATCAAAATTGAGGCAGATGGGCTACAACAACAAAAGACAACATCGGATCCCACTCAGCCAAGAATAAGTGGGCAAGACAGTTGAGAGCTCAAGATAAGGTGAAGACAAGAAAATGTTGTCTGGTCTTCTGTAATTTTAATCTACAGGGTATCCCAAAAGTCTCCAAACATAAGAGAATATGTTTGCAGCACCACATCGGTAGTGATTTCATCAGTGGACCTTTGTGGACGTCCACTTCTTGGTTGGTCTGCAACACTTGCAATCTTTTTGAATCTGTTAATAAGTTTGGCAACGGTGTCATGTGTGATGTGCTTGTCATGTTTCCTGTTAAAGTCCATCGCAACCTTGCAACGGTTTCCCAATCCAGCAATGAGAATGATTTCAATACATTCTACTTTGTCAAGGGCATTCTGAAAAACATATATAAACTAAGTATGTAAAAGTTTGCAAGACATTTCGCTAAAAAAATGTAATTTCCCCTATGTATGCAGACTTTTGGGACATCCTGTACAGTCATTCATAATTGAACATAATTTAATGTATTTTTTTTCAGTAGCCACATGCTCAGTTTCCTTAATTGCAGTATTGTTTACTCTTTATTTACTCTTAGAGACTTGCTCCTGCTGATATCAGTGTAGGTAAATACATATGAAAACTTAATTTCCTAGAATCATCCTTCAAGTATTGAGCTACCAGCACCTGATCTCTCACATGACCCATTCCACATACATTCTAAGTATACACATTTGTCCCTATTTACTGGTTAACGATAAATACATGCTGCAAATGTCAGTTCATTACAAGGTATTGCTGTTACCCAATCATTATCAGTGTGGTCAAGCTTTTATTATTGTGTGTGTGTGTGTGTGTGTGTGTGTGTGTATGTTATCCTGGTTTTGAACCTGTTTGTTTGGTTTTCAAGCCTAGGATATTTTAGCCTACCTGTACTTTGAATTTAGCTGCTTTTCCATTTGCATCAACAAACTTGCGTCCAACCCCTTGTCCATATCCAACAGCATCTTTGGAGCCACAGTGGTATAATCTTTGAGATAGTATTGATGTTATCTTTAAGGCTGTGGCGCAGGTGGTAGAGCGGGTTGTCCACTAATCATATGGTTGGTGGTTGGATTCCCGGCCCCGGTGACTCCACATGCCGAAGTGTCCTTGGGCAAGACACTGAACCCCAAGTTGCTACCGTTGGCAAGTTAGCGCCTTGCATGGCAGCTTTGCTGCATGGTGTGTGAGTGTGTGTGTGAATGAGACAGTGTAGAGCGCTTTGGATAAAAGCGCTATATTAGTGCACCATTTAAGGAAACATTGGCACAATCTTTGGAGCCATATTAATATCATATGAGACTATTAATAAGATATTTTTATTTGTTTATATTTGAAGTACAATATTTGAAGCCAGACCTGCGGCAATATTGACAAGAACTGGGAATATACTGACTAGCATTATGGAAAATTTAGCTACAAGTAGCAATGCTACTATCTTCCCTATATTTTTTAGTAGTATGGCAGTAACTGAGTTATTTATTGTTGAGAATTTTATGTTGTATTCAATTAAGTGAATTATCAAAATAGCTGTTTTAATTGATTATGGCAGCTGAATTCAGGTATGGTTTAGCCTAATAGCTAGCAATAGTCAATATAACTCAATAATGACCAGCATTGTTCTTCATATTAAAGCAAATATCCAAATATGGGTATTTAATTTAATATTACATGGCTTGCTGTACACACATTAACTAGCTAGCTGTATCAGCTGTTTTTCAATTGATTTTTTTTATATAGTTAAGCAATGTTAACTGTTTCTTAATAAGAATCATTTATAAATATAAAAGCAACATCTCTTTTTTATGGCTGTACAATGCATGTAAATTGTTATTGTGTCCAATAAATTAGCTGGGCAATGAAAATGCCCCACATGTTTTTCCTCAATTTGAGAAAGTAGCTTCAGTGATGAAAAAACAACAAATGTAGCTTAAATGTAGTAAACTACTGTTTCTTAGTAGATTGTAGTGTAGTTAGATACTTTAATAAATCAATAGTAGTTTATAGCAGGGCCAGTTACAGTTGAGAAGTTGCAGCCTCAATACTGACAACTTTTATCACAACTCTCCAGAACTGACCAAGCCAATGTTTAGTACACATACACATCATTAGAATAGTCACAATCTCTAAGGATTATGCATTTTGACAGAACAGCATAGAGGCACAGAGGAAATTACAAAAAAAAATCCCTGTGTAGGTGGATATTACAGGACTTCTGCTCTAATGTAAATGAACCTGGATTTGTCACCATTCACTAAAGGCTCCTATTGACTTCCTGTCAGATGTGTAATACCCCTGACAATTACTAAATACTAGGGGTAGCTGGCAGACTATTGTTGACAAATTAAAGGGACAGGAGTTGCAGAGGTGCAAATCACCTTGTTTTAATGGCATGACCTTCTAAGGGCAAGAATCATACATAAAACTTTGACACCTGATACTTTTTTCCTCCATGCAAAGTCCGTTGAATAGTATCACTTAAAATGTAGGGAACAAGAACTCATTCTCTGAAGAGTAAAAAAAACTCAACACCTAGCATAGTTTGCTTTTTTATCTGAATCATGACTTCTTTATAGCTGTAGGGAACTGTTTTTCCCAGGGTGGAATCCATGTCCAAACCGTAATATCAAATGAAATACACACATCCTGTAAGGGTACCCCTTTGGACCAAGCCTTCGAGGAGGTGATCCCCCTAGTGGAATGAGCCCTTATGCTTAGAGGTGTAGCAAGACTGCGTGCCTCATAACCAATAGAGCTTGCTTCCACTGTCCAATTAGAGATGCGCTGATTTGACACAGCATCACCTCTACTGTTGCCCCCAAAGCAGACCAATAACTGCTTGGACTTACGCCACTGGCCGGAGCGATTTCTCATGGATGGTGCTCTAGCATTCAACATGGTCTCTACAACTTCAGTTGAGAGACAAGCACCTATGAGCTGGTGCCCCTCAAGAGCCAAACCCACAGTTTCCATAGAGGCTTGAGACAATAGCTCCATGCAGACAAGAATCTCCCAATGAGTGCCGTCAAGCAGGGATATTATCTCTGTGAACCATATTTGAGCTTGCCAATAAGGTGCTACTAGCAGCAGACATAGATGTCTTGGTGAGCTCTCACTAGAACGTCGATCAGGGGAAAGCACAGAGAAAGTACAGACATGACCACGTCCATATGTACACCATAATATCCAGCACCATTGGGGCTGGATACCATGTGTACACCATGGTATCCAGCACCATTGGGGCTGGATACCATGTGTACACCATGGTATCCAGCACCAATGGTGCGGGAGAAGTGAGGGCAAACCACAGCGGGCAGCAGTGTGTGTCTCATCAGAAAGGGGAACACACCCACTTCCACTTGGCCAAACCAATTGTGGATGGAGCCTCCAATCCCCAGTCCTCAGCCCCTGCTTTGATAGGATATCTGTCCCCACATTTCGGTTGCTCGGAATGTACATTGCATTCACTGACAAAAACTTTCCCCCATCCAGAGAATTCAATTCAATTCAATTTTATTTGTATAGCACTTTTTACAATGGACACTGTCTCAAAGCAGCTTTAGAGAAATATATAAACACAGGATACAGATTTTAAGCGTGTGGATTAATCTCAATTGAGCAAACTGGTACCGACGAATTAATTGCAACTGCCTGAATCGGGGGGCGTGAATGCTGCTGCCATAAGCCCTAACAGTCTCTCGTAGAAACAGGAGGGGATTCCCAGACCCAGCTTCATTTTGCTCAATGTTGATAGGATTGACCATATGCTTGTTTGGGACAGAAACACCCTCATCGTAGTAAATCCCATAGTTGTAAATCCTCTGTAGTAGTAAATCCCGTAGTAAATCCTTTGTACTAGAGAAAGCATACTTTTCTGAAGTTCAACCTGAGCCCCAATCTCCACATGTGGGCAATGTCTTGATGTTGAACCACCAGTTCCCGGGATTGTTGTAGGATTAAGAAGTCATCAAGTTGGTTTAGTACATGGATGCCCTGGAGTCGCAAGGGAGCCAGAGTGGCTTCCATGAACTTTGTGAAGGTGCGAGGGGATAAAGCTAGCCTGAAGTGAAGAGCGCAATTTTGGTACACCTCACCTTGCCTCCAAACACAAACCTCAGTAACTTCCTGTGACTGGGTGATATTTCTACGTGAAAATATATATCTCTTAGAGCTATTGAAGCAAACCAGTCCTTGACCTGAATCTGCGGAATGATAAGTTTGAGCATCAGCTCAAAGTACTTTTCAGATGACACAGATCTACAATTGGCTACATACTCCCATCTTTTTTGGATCAGGAATTAACAACTATAAAAAAAAAACCTTCCTCCTTTAGGGAACGGGGTACATGTTCTATGGCCAGTTTGATCAAGAGGTCTCTTACGCCATGCGCTAACGTCGGACTCTGCTCTGTGCTGACTACTTTGGCAAGCACACCTCTGAACCAGGGGAGTTGAGCTCTGAACTGGACCCGGTAACCCTTTTCTACAGTGGACAAAACCCATGGAGACACTTTTGGCAGTAGTTTCCATGTTGCCAGATGGTCTTTTAGTGACATTAACGCTTCCACATTCTGTTGGAGGGAAAGCATCAGATTTTCATTGCCCTGTGACAGCTCACTGACCAGAGAAAACTGAAAACTTGGAATGGACTTTGCTAGTGTATGCCCTACAGCACTACTGGGGCCTAACTGCCATAACTTCCCTCTGTGGCCCATCAGGACCACGCCTTCTTTGCCTGCTTGGCCTTTATAATCATTCTCAGATCAGGTCTATTAACAGATTGCAACTGTGGCTGCCCCGTGCCCCTGGCTCTCTGCAACTGGGTGCCACACTCCCCTTCTGTGCCTCCCTCACACTAGCGCTGACCCGGTCTCCACTTGTACATTACCGGGCGAACTCAACACGATGGGGAAGAAACTGTCTGACCACCGCTGTTTGCTATTTTGATTCACAAAACCTGTCAGCGATAGCTTTAACCGCACCACTAAACAGGCTCAACAGGTTCAACAGGGGTGTCCAGCAGGGAAACCTTATTTTTTATATTATCTTTTTTTGACTGAATCATAGGTACCTCAAGATATCCATTGAATGGGCAATATGACGGGCCACTTGCTTGGTCAACCGGAGAGACAAATCTGTGGTGCAGTAAAGCTCTACCACTGCCTCAGGCCCAACATCCTCCCCAATGTCGAGCTATCTGGTCTTCAACAGTGCTATTGTATGCAGTGACCCACAAGTGAGACCTGCTGCTGCATCGGCTTTGCCCACCAACGCCGAGGGGGCCATACATGGATTGGAGGGAAAAGCCGAACCCCCCTAAATTACTTGCCATCAATGGAAAAAGGTAGCTCGCAGTGTCTCCTCCACCTTTGACATAGCTAAATAGCCCTGAAATTCATTCCCCACAATGGCCGATTAATCTGATGTTGCATGGTTATAATTATGGCTAGTATATGGTTTTCCCCAGAAGCGTGGTATTTCATCAAGCATTTCTGGAAAAAAGGTTTCGTTTTCTATAGTGTGAGGGAGAATTATTTTCACTGTGGAGAAAGCGTTCATCCAGCCAGCTATGAGCCACTTACTCTTCCCCAGGCCAGTCTAGATTTAGTTTTTCAACTGCCCTAGTAATCAGTTCAAACAGATCTTTCCATGCTTGAGAGCTGCATCTGTTGTACAATGACACCCCCTTCTGGCTCCTCAGAGCCAGAGAGGGTGTTTTGGCTTTCCATAACGGAAGGAAGAGTCATGACACAAGCTCCAAAATCCAGCAGAGTGCCAGACCCAAAAGACAGAACAAGAAATATAGTACTGCTCGTTTCCGGCTCCTCTTCCAGATGAGATCCCCAGGACCTGAGCATGCTGGCTGCCTCGGCAGCAGTCAGCCCAGATCCACGAGGCTCTGAAAAACAACGCCCTTCAGCCAAGAGAGTGAGTGAGCCACGAGCGGATCTTCCTGATTGTAAGGTATTCACAATGCACCTCTCAAGGGCTGCCAAGGAATGCTCCATACCTAGACACTTCACACAGAAAGTGTGCCCATCCCCCGTTGATGAAACAGGAGAAAGGCATGACACACTTCCTGAATTCTCTCTCACCCATACTTTTCTCTTTTTTTAAAGGGCCAGAAAAGGAAATAGATTTTTTTTTTAAGTGATAGAGAGGAGCATTACACAAACGACCAACATGCAGTCTTACTGAAGATAATAAGGCTAACAGCATGGTTCACAGGTGCCATGCAAGGGCACTTCCCACAGTGTGAAGTTTACACAACGTTGAAAACACCCAACTCATTTAAGGCTTAATAAGTAGCTGATGAGCTGATTCTGGTGTTGATTTGGAGTTGATAAACTCTGGTTTGTTCAGATTTGTGAATTTAAAGCATAGACATTGATAATGACTTTTTCATTAATAATGATTTTCAGCTGGTGAGGATCCGGACTGGGAGTTATCGCCCACAACTCATCATAATAGCACTCAATATTATTGATTACTGTTTGATGAGCAAATGGCTAAATGGCATCTCTGAACTTACTGCCCTCACATAGAAACAAGATTTAAATGGCTAGAGAGCCTGTGCGGAATAATGAATCGCGCCACTCCTTAGCTAGGTGGATGGCCCTTTTTTAGGAGTTTATAAATGTAAAAATGGAGGGATGCACTAAGATGTAATCAACTGCTAAAAGCTCAGATTTGCTAAAGAACAGGCAATGGCTCCAGATGTGAACTTTGAACATGGACTAAGGAAATGTTTTCATATTCATCACACTTATTATCAAACCTATATACAACATAACACAGTCTCCAGTCACTGTGTTAGGAACACTTCTACACCTGCACATTCATGGAATTATCTATTTAGCCAGTCATGTGGCGGAAGTGCACTGCAAAAAAATCATGAAGTTCAACAGCTTTAGTTAATGTTCACATCAATGATTAGGAAAATAATGTAGTCTCAGTGATTTGTTGTTTTCTTTTTTGGGGTGTTGGAGTGTTTTAGAAACGTCGGGGTGACGCATGTAACCCTGTTCCCTGAGAAGGGAACGAGATGTTGCATTTAGCAGTATGGGAACGCCTTGCTGCACGTGACCAGTATCTGAAGCTTGTGTAAAATCATGCCTCTACTTATAGGCCTGCCATGATCAGGTGACGTGGCAATTAAGCGCGTCGCACGATATATATATGGCAGCTGTGAACCACGCCGCCAGCCTCTATTATCTGAAGCGAAGACGCAATTCACAGGCCTGCCCGGTATGACAGTGCTATGCAATGTCTCGTTCCCTTCTCAGGGATCAGGGTTACATGCGTAACCCCGACATTCCCTTTCAAAGGGAACTTCGATGTTGCATTTAGCAGTATGGGAATGGGAATACCCACTCCATCATACCGAGGCTAAGGCCCATTCAAAAATACCCAAACCCAAGAGTCACTGCAGGACACTCGAGCCCGGGGAGGAATTTATATCCAGGCTGTAATAACAAATCCTGCAAGGATATCCCTTTAGACAAAGCCTTCAACAACCCAAGTAGAGATGCACTGCTTTGACACAGCATCAATTTACCTGTCACTGCCAAAGCAGACTAGTAGCTGCTCCGACTTACGCTACTGGCCGGAGCGGTGGACGTAAGTACAGAGATCCCTTACTGGACACAGCAGGTGCATCCTCTCTTGTTCCGGTGTGAGGGACAGAGGAGGGCAGAACGCCTGCAACACCACAGGGTGGGCAGCCAATGTAGGCACTTTAGGAATATAACCCGGCCTAGGATACAGGAAGGACTTGGCTTATCTAGGGGTAAAGTCAATGCAGGAGGGGCAACAGGGAGAGCTCGTAGACCTCCCACTTGCTTGAGAGATTTCAGGGCCAGTAAAAGAGTTACCTTTAGAGTCAGAAGCTTCTTAGAGGCTGACTCTAAGGGCTCAAATTGGGTCCCTGACAGACCTTCCAGGACCACAGCAAGGTCCCCGGAAGGTATGCATGGCCTGCAGAGGGGCCTCAGCCGTCTGACACCACGCATGAACTTCAAAGTTAGAGGACGTTGCCCCACAGAGGCTCCATCAACAGGGGTAGGGCTGGCCGAAACGGCGGCCACGTAACCCCAATAGTAGAAGGAGCCGACCCACTGAGAAACGTTCTTGTAAGAATTCCAGGACTGTAGCTATTGCGCAGTTCACTGGGTGTAGCTGACATTCCTCACACCACTAGACAAAAAGGCGCCATTAACATGGTCTCTACCACCTCAGTTATGCGACCAGAATCTATGAGCTGGTGCCCCTCAGGGGCCAGACCCACAGCTTCCTTAGTTCTTGCCAAGGATGATAAATCAACCCTGCGGCTTTTGAGACGGTAGGTCCACCCTAAGGGCTCAAATGGGGCACCTGACAGACCTTCCAGGACCACAGAAGGTCCCAGGAAGGTATGCGTGGCCGGCAGATGGGCCGCAGCCATCTGACACCACGCATGAACCTCAAAGGTAGAGGATGTTGCCCCACATAGGCTCCATTAACAGGGTCATGGCTGGCCGAAACAGCGGCCAAGTAACTCTGATTGTAGAAAAAGCCCAGCCCACTGAGAAACGTTCAGTAAGAACTCCAGGACCGTAGCTAATGCGCAGTTTACTGGGTCTAGGTGACGTTCCTCACACCACAAGAAAAAGCTGCCAATTGAGTGCATACACTTTCCTTGTGGATGGTGCTCTAGCTTTTAGCATGGTTTCAACAATCTCAGTTGTGAGACCCGAATCTATGAGCTGGTGCCCCTCAGGGGCCAGACCCACAGTTGCCGAGTTTTGGCCGAGTGTGATAAATCAGCCTTCCAGCTTGAGACAGTAGATCCGCTCTAGGGGCTCGAATGGGGCAGCCGACAGACCTTCCAGGGCCATAGAAGGTCCCAGGAAGGTATGCACGGCCTGCAGATGGGCCTCAGCCATCTGACACCACGCATGAACCTCAAAGTTAGAGGATGTTGCCCCATAGAGGCTCCATCAATAGGGGCAAGGCTGGCCGAAATGGCGGCCAAGTACCCTGATTGTAGAAGGAGCCCAGCCCGCTGAGAAACGTTCTTGTAAGAGCTCCAGGACTGTAGTTATTGTGCAGTTCACTGGGTCTAGCTGACATTCCTCACACCACAAGACAAAAACTGCCACTTGAGTGCATACAATGTCCTTGTGTATGGGATCCACTCTAGGGGCTCGAAGGGGCAACTGACAGACCTTCCAGGACCACAGAAGGTCCCAGGAAGGTATCCACAGCCTGCAGATGGGCCTCAGCCATCTGAGACCATGCATGAACCTCAAAGTTAGAGGATGTTACCCCACAGAGGCTCCCTCAACAGGGCGTGGCTGGCCGAAATAACCCTGATTGTAGAAGGAGCTCACCCCGCTGAGAAATGTCATTGTAGGAGCTCCAGGACTGTAGCTATTGTGCAGTTACTGGGTCTAAAGTGGATCCCTGCGGACGGGAATATCCCAAGGAGTGCCATCATGCAGAGATATTATTTCTCAGAACCATGTTCGAGCTGCCAAAAGGGTGCTACTAGCAGACTATCTTGGCGAACTCTCGCTAGAGCTTGTGGGAGCAGAGCGACGGGGGGAGCAGCATACAGTTGTGACCTCGGCCACATGTGTGAACCAGTCGTCCAGGTAGTTTGGTAAACAGATGCCCTGGAGTCCCAATGGAGCCAGAGTGACATCCATGCACTTTGTGAAGGTGCGAGGGGATAAAGAAAGCTAGCAATGTTCCTAATGCAGAAATACGCACCTTTTAGATGTACCGCCACAAACCAGTTCTCGAACTGGATCTGTGGCACGATAAGTTTGAACATCAGCCTCTGAACCTGTATGTCCGAAGAGTACGGTTCAGATGATGCAGATCTAAAATTGGCCGCATACTCCCACTTTTTTGCAGAACAGGAAATAAAGGCTGTAAACCTCCCTCCCTGAGGGAACGGGGTACATGTTTCAGGACCCCATTGTCTAAAAGGGAGCTTACTTCCTGCGCTAACATCGGGCTCTGGTCTGTGCTGACTTCTGTGGTGAGCACACCTGTGAACGGGGGGGTCGAGTTATAACTGGACCTGGTAACCCTTTCTATGGTAGACAGAACCCATGGAGACACATTTGGCCGTAGCTTGCACGCTGCCCGATGGTCTTCTAGTGGCATTAGCTATTCCACACTCTATTGGAGAGAAGCATCAGATTTTCATTGCCCTGTGACAGCTTGCTGACCAGGGAACACGAAAAATTGGGGACCACCTTGGCTAGGGGAGGCCCTACAGTATCACTGGGGGCTACCTGCCCTAACAACCTCATGTCCCCAGATACATCCCTCCACAGCCCCTCAGGAATGCTCCTCTTTGCCTGTTTGACCATTCTCAGATCAGGCCTGACAGCAGACTGCGACTGTGGCCGCCCGGTTCCCCTGGCTGTCTGCGGGGGTTGGCGGGCTGCCATACTCGCCTTCTGGGTTTCCCTCATACTAGTGCTGGCCCAGGCTCCACTCGTGGACACCCGGATGAGCTTGAGACAACTTTTTTTTTTGCCATATCTCAACCTCACTCAGCAGGTCTGCTTGGTAGGCCTGCAACCCTGTCATTGTCTGCAGTGACCCACAAGCAAGACTACTACTGCATTGGCTTGCCCAACAATGCCAAATTGGATGCAAGCCGGCCCCCGTTATTACCTGCTGTCGGTGGAGAGAGGTAGCTAGCAAGCGCCTCCTCCACCTCGGGCATAGCTAAATAGCCATGCCATTCATTCCCACAATGGCCGAATAATCAAACATTGTGGAGTTATGACTATGGCTTATGGTGTTCCCCCAGAAATTTGAGATTTTGTCATAACTTCTGGAAGACACGGGAGTTTCTGCAGCGTGAAGTATTTACTTTCACTGGGTAATCACTTCAAGTAGCTCTTTATACGCTGCTCTTAGTTTTTAACACATCCTTCTAACTCTTCGGAGTCAGAGAGGGATTATTACCCCTTTGGCTTTCTATAGCGGGAGGAGGAGTCGCGCCGCGAACTCCAAAATCCAGCAGAGCTGAACCCGGAAAACAGAGAGAGATAGAGCAGCGCTTGTCTCCGGCTCCTCTTCAGGATTTAAGAGATCCCCTGAACCTGAGACAGCTGGCTGCCTCAGCAGTGGCCGGCCCAAATCCGCGAGGCTTTGAAACCCAACTTGCTCGGGTTCCGTTTGTTTTCGAGAAGAGCGCGAGTCGCGAGTCGAGCTGCTTAATGTAGCATTACCATGCGCACCCTCTCGAGGTTGCCATCGCATACTACACCACTAACACTTCACCCAGAAAGTGTGCACTTTTCCCCCGTGATGAAACGGGAGCATGTTACACTTCTTGAACTCTTTCTCGCTCATTACTTACCTCTCCTTTTCTTTAAAAAGGGATAGAAAAGTTAAGAGACTTTGAGAAAATATCGAGTAGAAATGAAGCGTTTTTGTCACACAAACAACAGACATGAAGTCTCACTGAAGATAATAAGGCTGGCGGCGTGGTTCACAGGTGCCATATATATATCATGCGACGCGCTTAATTGCCATGTCACCTGATCATGGCAGGCCTATAAGTAGAGGCATGATTTTACATAAGCTTCAGATACCGGTCACGCGCACAAGGTGTTCCCATACTGCTAAATGCAACGTCGAAGTTCCCTTTGAAAGGGAACTGCTGATTTTCCAGATTGGAAAAACTTTGTCTGGTCTGATGAATCTTGATTTCAGGCATCAGAATTTGGAACATTCACAGCATGAATCCATGGACCAACCTGTCTTGTTTCAAAAGTTGGTGGAGTAATGGTGTAGGGAATGTTTTCTTGTCACACATTGGGCCCCTTAATACAAACCAAGCATTAATTGAATGCCACAGTCTTTCTGAGTATTGTTGCTGATGTTACATCCCACTAATATTTTAGATGGGAAGTTTTTTTTTGTATTGTGTGTAGTGTGTATTGTGCCATATTTTGTGTGCAGGTCCAAACTCCCTCCCAGAGTTTCCAGCGTGCCCTAGCCTGCCTTGCTCCCACCTCCCATGATGGCATCACTGAATGACAACCATATTTATAGAGGATGAGGAGAAGAGAAAGAGAAGGATGTTGGAGGTGGTTAAGTGTGATTTGGTGTTCTGTTCTGACTGCTGTTCTGGTTTTGCCTTTTCCTGGTTCTGACTGTGAGCTTGGTTGTCCCTGTGCCTGTTTATGTGTATTATAATCACCAATGTATATATGTTTCACTTTAATATATTAAAAACATGAATATGTTATCGGTAGTAGGGGTGTGGCTGCCATTTCCTTTGGGAGAAGGGTCCCTTTGTCTCTGCTTTTGGCTTAGGGCATTTGCAAGTACATTTGTATCTTTGTTGTTCTTTTAGGTAAAAAAGCTCTCTAAACCAAGAGTTCTTTTGTTTATTATTTTGGCCTTGGTCCAACCTGAAGATACGCCTGGTTTTGTGCTCTACATGTGCACGGCTACACTTTAGCCATCTTAGATTAGATTATGTGGTTTGTCCACCATACAATTCCATACGAACAAGTTATTATTATAGTAACTATTCGTTTCTATGTATAAGGCACAGTAAGTAGTCATTTTACAATGGGGCCAACATATCTAATTTAGACAAACCATATATCTTTCAGTAGTAACTAAGGCAGAAAGAGAAATAACAGCTGATGATAGCAAAAGTGGACGTGAAGATGTAAAAAAAAAAAAAAAAAAAGATGAACTGTATCACATATGCTATTAATTCGCTGTGTTCTACAACATGAACAATCTTTACTTGTCCTTGCCTGCTCTCCTGCTTTCCTGTTCTGCCTGGCCCATTTTCTCTGTTCTTGTCAAGCAGATTTTCCGTGACGTGATTGGCATAACAAGCCGTTCCGCCTTTATGCAGTTATGGAGTGTGCGGTCGTAACGATGTGCTGTGGTAATTAATCTAGCCAATTGAATTGTGCGCCACATGTCAAGCAATCAATGCGGTGGTGGTGGTGTTTTTTTTTTTTTTTGTTTAAAGTCTTGCTTGGGTCTGCTGTCTTGTTTACTATTTTGAATAGTTTTTTGGTTGTGGAGGCCAGAGGGATATGAGGGCTAATGACACTGGTACCCATTCATAATGGTGAGACTGCCACTGATAATGCTTTTTAGATTGTGGCGGAACTTATGATTCAATTATCAAAGCAATATCAGAACTGTGCTATATCCCATAACAATTACAATCTTGACTGGATGAAGAGCATGTAGTATTAAGAAAAAACAAAGCAAACAAAAAAAGTAATTACAGCGGCAAAAGGATATACACTGAATATTTTGACCTTAAAAGCGGCTGCATTTACTAAGATTTATTAAGCAAATAACACTTGCTAATATGCTTGGCAAACAAAGGGAACAATTGTATGCAAATGGTGAATATAAACTACCATATAAAACCGTTATTTTTGCATACTTTCTAATCATTTTGAGATACTTTGAGATCCTTATTATAAAAACCCACTTAATAGTATAATTTTGTCTTTACCTGGTGGAAACAGATGTCTGCAAAAACACCTACTTTTCCAGGGGATATTAACACGTAGTAACTCACATTGCAGGTAATAAATTAATATACATTTGCATAAACATTGTAATGTATGTTGCATTTTTAGTTATAAACACCCCAAAGTACATATTCATTAAGGCAATCACACAAAACATGGTACTTTATCTGAACTGGCACTAGATAAAAAGTGGAACAGGGTTTGTTGACCAAGAGAGAATGATGACAGGATAAACCTCTACCTATATTTTGTAGGATGGGAATGATCTTTGTTGCTTTATGTACTTTTCTCCTTCTATATTCGACACTGTAGTTCATTAGTTCAGAGATCAGAAAGGAAGATGAAACTAAGCATGAGCAAAACAACAGGGTCAATTCTTTTGCTCATTATTTTGCTCTTCCTTCCTGTCCATTCATTTGAATTTGTCTTTCATCTTTGTCTCTCCCCAGGTTTCCATCCTAATCAGTTTGTTTTCGTAGTAATAGGTATGAATGCAATTGCCATCATGCTGCATCCTGAGGCATGCAGGGTAAGCTGCTTGGCCTGGTGCCCAGCAATGCTTGATATTCCTTTTGAGAGAAGGGAGGTCCATGTAATCATGAAATCTGCTCTAATTGGGAAAATGTGGAAAGGGAAGCCCTCTGATCCACTTAATCCTCTATTTAAGCACCCATGACGTATACAAAAAAAAAATCAGCAGCTTACAGTACATAGATCTCAAACTAAATGTTTCATCCTTATACTTGTATTATCCATTTCAAAACTAGTGCAGACCCAAACATCAAACCCAAAGACACAGCCAGGGACTAAACTATGTCAGAAATTTCTTTGCTACCCAATATCTTGTTGCCTAACCTATATACAGGTGCTGGTCATATAATTAGAATATTATCAAAAAGTTGATTTATTTCAGTAATTCTATTCAAAAAGTGAAACTAGTATAATGTATACATTCATTACACACAGACTGATATATTTCAAGTGTTCATTCCTTTTAATTTTGATGATTATAACTGACAACTACTGAAAACCCCAAAATCATTATCTCAGAAAATTAGAATATTACTTAAGACCAATGCAAAAAAAGGATTTTTAGAAATGTTGGCCAACTGAAAAGTATGAGCATGTACAGCACTCAATACTTAGTTAGGGCTCCTTTTGCCTGAATTGCTGCAGCAATGTGGCGTGGCATGGAGTCGAACAGTCTGTGGCACTGCTCAGGTGTTATGACAGCCAAGGTTGCTCTGATAGTAGCCTTCAGCTCTTCTGCATTGTTGGGTCTGGCGTATCGCATCTTCCTCTTCACAATACCCCATAGATTTTCTATAGGGTTAAGGTCAGACGAGTTTGCTGGCCAATTAAGAACAAGGATACCATGGCCCTTAAACCAGGTACTGGTAGCTGTGGTACTGTGTGCAGGTGCCAAGTCCTGTTGGAAAATGAAATCTGCATCTCCATAAAGTTGGTCAGCAGCAGGAAGCATGAAGTGCTCTAAAACTTCCTGATAGACGGCTGCATTGATCTTGGACCTCAGAAAACACAGTGGACCAACACCAGCAGATGACATGTCACCCCAAACCATCACTGATGGTGGAAACTTTACACTGGACTTCAAGCAACATGGATTCTGTGCCTCTCCTCTCTTCCTCCAGACTCTGGGACTTTGATTTCCAAAGGAAATGGTAAATTTTCTTTCATCAGAGAACATAACTTTGGACCACTCAGCAGCAATTCAGTCCTTTTTGTCTTTAGCCCAGGCGAGAAGCTTCTGATGCTGTGTCTTGTTCATGAGTGGCTTGACACAAGGAATGTGACAGCTGAAACCCATGTCTTGCATACGTCTGTGCGTGGTGATCCTTGAAGCACTGACTCCAGCTGCAGTCTACTCTTTGTGAATCTCCCCCACATTTTTGAATGGGTTTTGTTTTACAATCCTCTCCAGGGTGCAGTTATCCTTATTTGCTTGTACACATTTTTCTACCACATCTTTTCATTCCCTTCGCCTCTCTATTAATGTGCTTGGACACAGAGATCTGTGAACAGCCAGCCTCTTTAGCAATGAGCTTTTGTGTCTTGCCCTCCTTGTGCAAGGTGTCAGTGGTCGTCTTTTGGACAGCTATCAAGTCAGCAGTCTTCCCCATGATTGTGTAGCCTACAGAACTAGACTGAGAGACAATTTAAAGGCCTTTGCAGGTGTTTTGAGTTAATTAGCTGATTAGAGTGTTGCACCAGGTGTCTTCAATATTGAACCTTTTCACAATATTCTAATTTTCTGAGATACTGATTTGGGGGTTTTCATTAGTTGTCAGTTATAATTATCAAAATTAAAAGGAATGAACACTTGAAATATATCAGTCTGTGTGTAATGAATGTAAACATTATACTAGTTTCACTTTTTGAATAGAATTACTGAAATAAATAAACTTTTTGATGATATTCTAATTATATGACCAGCACCTGTATACCCATGAATATTAAATTTGAAGAACTTTCTCCGCACATATCTGCTCAGGTTTCTTAGTCCAGTCTAAAGTCCTTAGTCCATGCTAGACCATGGCTATGTATTGTGCTAGCACAAGTTTCACACATCACAGGGCAAATGTTTACCAGTTTTTTACTCCTTCTCAGTAAACTTTATTTTTAAGAAATGGTTAGATTGCAGGCCATGTCCCCATCAGAGGCTTTCATGGCAATGGTGGTGCATTAGACAAAGCTAAAGCACCATCCTGGATGATGGACTCTGTCCGGCTTTACATAAATTGAAAGCAGTTTGTGCAGCCATTTTTCTTAGCTGGACAAGTCAGCGTGTTCTGTTGCAATGCAATTCAGTTGATGAAGATATGTAAGTGTCCACAGCATGACACAAAAACACTAAAAAGAAACCATAAGAATGGCAAAAAATTGCAATAGATGTTTCAACACTGAAACGCCACTGAATCAATGGAATGAATCGCATTCATTCAGAGTTTAAAAGGCTTAGATTGGTTTGTAAGAAGACACCATTAACTATATAAGACAAGACTAGATTGCAAGTATGAATTTAGAGCTCCACTCTGTCTGTAATGGTCTTGACTAGTTTTTGACTAATGTTACAAAAGTCCTTATACCTGAGACATTATCCTTTAGTTTTGTGTCCATGCCAAAAGCAGCAGCCAAACATCATACATAACTCTAATTCTGTCAACTCAACATGATAAAGATAAGAGAGATAATATACGGTTTATTTTTTTAATAGAAATAAGCTATGTGAAAGTATTTACAATGCTGGCTACACATAAGCTCCCTATTTTGTGTCATGGTCCAGGTCGGAGCCCCTTTCCATATGTTTCCAGTGTTCCCTTTCAAAGGGAATTTCACGTTGCGTTTAGCATAACACTGAGCACCCCTTGCACGTGACTGGCATCATCTGAAGCTTGTGTAAAATCATGCCTATTTATAGACTTTTGGGACAACATTCTGTGGACCGATGAGACAAAAGTGGAACTCTTTGGAAGGTGTGTGTCCAAGTATATCTGGCGTAGAAGGAACACTGCATTTCATAAAAAGAACATTATACCAACAGTAAAATATGGTGGTGGTAGTGTGATGGTCTGGGGCTGTTTTGCTGCTTCAGGACCTGGAAGACTTGCCCTGATAAAAGGAACTATGAATTCTGCTGTCTACCAAGAGATCCTGAAGGAGAATGTCCGACCATCTGTTCGTGTACTCAAGCTGAAACAAACTTGGGTTCTGCAGCAGGACAATGATCCTAAACACACCAGCAAGTCCACCACCGAATGGCTGAAGAAAAACAAAATGAAGACTTTGGAGTGGCCTAGCCAAAGTCCTGACCTGAATCCTATTGAGATGTTGTGGTATGACCTTAAAAAGGCCGTTCATGCTCGAAAACCCTCTAATGTAACTGAATTAGGACAATTCTGCAAAGATGAGTGGGCCAAAATTCCTCCAGGACGCTGTAAAAGCCTAATTGCACGTTATCGCAAACGCTTGGTTGCAGTTGTTGCTGCTAAGGGTGGCCCAACCAGTTATTAGGTTTAGGGGGCAATCACTTTTTCACACAGGGCCATGATGGTTTGGATTTTTTTCACCTTTAATAATAAACACCTTCATTTACAAATTGCATTTTGTGTTTACTTGTGTTGTCCTTGACTATTGTTTAAATTGGAAAAAAAAAAAAAAAAAAAAAAAAACAAAAACTTTACACCACTGTATGTAGAAAAAAAAAAAAAAAAAAAAAAAAAAAAAAAGGGGATTTTTCACACCACATATATTATTATATATTTCAAAGGGAACTTCGACGTTGCATTTAGCATAACAGTATGGGAACGGGAATACCCACTCCGTCATACCGAGGGTACAGCCTGTTCAAAAATACCCAAGCCCGAGGTTCACTGCAAGACACTCCAGCCCGGAATGGAATGAATATCCAGGCTGTAATAACGAAATAATGAATGTGGGGTGTATGCCACCCTGCAGCCCCACATGCTGCAAGTATACCCCTTTGGACAAAGCCTTCGAGGAGGCGACCGCCCTAGTGGAATGAGCTCTTATGCCCAGAGGTGTGGTGAGACCGCGCGCCTCGTAAGCCATAGAGATTGCTTCCACTATCCAAGTAGAGATGTGCTGCTTTAACACAGCATCACCATTACTGTCGCCACCAAAGCAGACCAGCAGCTGCTCCGACTTACGCCACTGGCCGGAGCGGTGGACGGACGTACAGAGGGCCCTTACTGGACACAGCAGGTGTATCCTCTCTTGTTCCGGTGTGAGGAACAGAGGAGGGCAGAAGGCCTGCAACACCACAGGGTGGGCTAGTCCAGGGGCGAAGTCAAGGTAGGAGGGGGCAACAGAGAGAGCTTGTAGATCTCCCACATGCTTGAGAGATGTCAGGTAGAAGAGCTACCTTTAGAGTCAGAAGCTTCTCAGAGGCTGACTCTAAGGGCTCAAATGGGGCCCCTGACAGACCTTCCAAGGTAAATCTGCACTTATATACCGCTTTTATCCAAAGTGCTTTACACTGTGTCTCATTCACCCATTCACACACACGGTAGCAGAGCTGCCATGCAAGGCGCTAACTTGCCATCGGGAGCAACTTGGGGTTCAGTGTCTTGCCCAAGGACACTTCAGCACATGGAATCACCCAGGCCGGGAATCGAACCACCAACAGTGGACAACCCACTCTACCAATTGCGCCACAGCCACCCCAAGGTCCAGCCCCAAGGAAAGCCGCCCCAAGGTCCACCCCAAGGAAAGGTCCCAGGAAGGTACTCGCAGCCTGCAGATGGGCCTCAGCCATCTTACACCATGCATGAACCTCAAAGTTAGAGGATGCTGCCCCACAGAGGCTCCATCAACAGGGGCGTGGCTGGCCAAAACGACGGCCACGTAAACCCTGGTTGACGAAGGAGCCAACCCTGCTGAGAAACGTTCTTGTAGGAACTCCAGGACTGTAGCTATTGCGCAATTCACTGGGTCTAACTGACGTTCCTCACACCACAAGACAAAAAGCCGCCACTTGAGCACATACAATTTCCTTGTGGATGGTGCTCTAGCGTTTAACATGGTCTCCACAACTTCAGAACCCACGGTTTCCATAGTTCTCACTGAGGGTGATAGATCTGCCCTCCGGCTTGAGACAGTAGGTCCCTGCAGATGGGAATCTCCCAAGGAGTGCCGTCGAGCAGGGACATTATCTCCGAGAACCATATTCGAGCTGGCCAATAAGGTGCTACTAGCAGCAGACGTAGACGGTCTTGGCAAACTCTCGCTAGAACTTGTGGGAGCAGAGCAATCTGGGGGAAAGCATATAGACTTGACCTCGGCCACGTGTGCACCATGCTGCAATGGTGCAGGAGGAGTGAGGGCGAACCACAGCGGGCAGTGTGTTGTCTCCTCAGAGGCAAACACATCCACTTCCACTTGTCCGAACCTCTGCCATATGGACTCCACCACTTGTGGATGGAGCTTCCACCCCCAGGGCCTCAGCCCCTGCCTTGACAGGATGTCTGCCCCTACATTCCAACAGCCCAGAATGTACTTTGCACTCACTGACAAGAACTTTCCCTCTGCCCAGAGAATTAGTTTTGCCTGCCTGAACAGATGGCGTGAACATAACCCTCCCTGGTGATTGATATATGAGACCACAGCTGTGTTGTCTGAGACAACTAGCACACTGTGACCTCTCAACTGAGGGAGAAAGAATTTTAGGGCTAGGAATACGGCCCGCATCTTTTTATATACCACTTCAGATGAGTGCCGCTCCAAAGACCATGAGCTGGACAGCCATTTAAGACTGTGCCCCAGCCCATGAGGGACGTGGCAGTCATTATTGCGGTAAGGGGATGCCCCTAGAGTCTGACCCGAGGCTAGGAACTGCGGGCACCTCCAAATAGTCAGAGCACGTAGGCATCGCCTCGCAACTCTGATTACTCTCAGAGCTTTCATCCTCAGATGAAACCCCCGACTTTTCACCCACCACTGAAATAGGCCCAACGGTATGACGTTGGCTGCTCATAAAGGCTGGAGGGGATGCCCAGACCTCTCTTTATCTTGCTCTAAATTGATAGGATTGATTGTACGCGTGTTGGGGATAGAAACACCCTCAATGTAGTAGAATCCCATATAACCCCTAGAAAAGTTGTCCTCTGCACTGGAGAAAGCATACTTTTCTTGAGGTTCAACCTGAGCCCCAAGCTCCTAATGTGGGCGAGAACAACATCTCGATGTTGAACCGCCTGTTCCCTGGATCGCGCTAGAATTAACCAGCCGTCCAGGTAGTTTAGTACACGGATGGGCAGCTTATGGGCAGCCAGCATCATACCATTGGGCCTATTGCACAGCAGACCTTTTCAGTTGTGGCTGAGAAGTTGGGGGTTTCGTCGAAGTGGGAAACCTCTGAGAGTAATCAGTGTCGCACTGCGATGCCTACGTGCTCTGAGAATTTGAGTGTCCCCGGTTTCTAGCCTTGGGTCACACTCTAAGGGTATCTCCTCAGCTCAAGCCAGTAATGACCGACATCTCCCTCATGGGCTGGAGCACAGTCTTAGACAGCTGTCCAGCTCACGGTCACTGGAGTGGCCCTCATCTGGAGTGACATATAGATTGCCTAGAAGTGTGGGCCATATTTCCAGCACTGACATTCCTTCTTTGTCAATTGAGAGGACACCATGTGTTTACAGACAACACAGCGGTGGTCTCATATATTGACCAGCAGGGAGGATTATGCCCACAACCCCTGTTCAAGCAGGTGCAACTAATTCTTCTCTGGGCAGAAGGAAAGTTTTGTCAGTGAGTGCAATGTACATTCTGGGCAACTGGAATATGGGGGCAGGCATCCTGTTGAGGCAGGGGCTGAGGCCCAGGGATTGGTGGCTCTATTCCCAAGTGGTGGAGTCCATATGGCAGAGGTATGTCCAAGCAGGACTGCATGTGTTCGCCTCCGAGGAGACTTCACACTGTGGTTCGCCCTTACTTATTCCACACAATTAGGTCTGGATGCCATGATGCACATGTGGCTGAGGTCACATCTGTATGCTTTTCCCCTGATCGCTCTGCTCCCACAAATTCTAGCGAGAGTTCACCAAGATAATCTTTGTCTGCTGCTAGTAGCACCTTATTGTCCATATTGTTCTCGGAGATAATATTCCTCCCTTTCAAAATCGATAATGATAACAGAACATTTTAAGACACATCTATACTCTATAGTTAGGAATGAAATCTTCTACCTGTTGACCCATGTCTTCTAAAGCTCCAGTTCCATTAACACAGGTTTGTTAAGTCTGTACATACCAAGATTAAATAATAGTATTGAATTATATTACTAGACAGTATAATAGAGAATAATAATGCTGGAGTGAACCTGAAGTCAGTATTTTGTTCAGTTCACTGGACATCTTCATCAAGAGTGACCTACCTTCCACTTCCAACAGTGTATCAATACCATGGACGAATGGACGAGGAGAGGAATTACAATAATGACTCTGAAAAGAAGGGCCCATGCCTATTCATTTAGCCTTTCGTGTCAGCTGTTGAATTAGAAAACCACAGGTACTCAAAGCCCCTGCATTGCTTTAATATGTTCGTCTAGTGAAAACTATTGAGAGTGCTTCTTTGTATGTTATCTGCTTCTACTTCCTTAACATCTATTATTATGATATTCAAAGATCTCTCACTCTCTCAATGTGATATTGAAAGTTATTTGCCTTCAAACTTAAACTATGCTATTTGATAAAGACAGGAATATGAAAACTAATAATGAAAGGATTATGAAAACTGAATTCCATACTGATGAATAAAAATGACCCTCTCAATGCATAATTTGATTCCATGGATGAACAGAGACCAAGACCAATATGAAAGCTGACAAACTGAACTATGCTATACATTACATGGTCCCATAATTATTAGTGCTGATCTAGGGTCACCTTTTTTCTTTTACTTTTGAAACCTAAAGAATACAACTGAACAAAATTACCTGATCCCAGATCAGTTTTTCTTACCCTGAAATGCAAGTATGACATCTTTTCTTTTGTGTTTTTGTCTAGCAAGAGGAACAAATACAAATCTGCCCCCCCACAACCACCACCCATCCCCCAGTGAAATCAAAATTACATATAACACAATGCAGCCTGAGGGAGAAGAAAAACACATTTGATTAGCTGAAAGAGTTGGATTTAAAAGAACAGACCAGCATGAAGTGATATATAGCGCTCAGCTGTTATAATGGCCTCTAAAGTGCATTGGAGAAAAAAATATAAAAAAAAATAATAAAAAATGGCACAGCTCTTTAGAAAAGGTAAAAAAAAGAAATGAAAATGCACCATGAGTGATTGCTAGATGGTGCCAAGTCAAGAAGATAGACAGGGTGCACTGGGTGACTTGCAGGAGTAGAGAACAAAATAAAGACAGACAGAAAAGTTAATGCTGTGACAGGAGTAAATAGAAAAGGGGAACAGAACAAGGTGAGGGAATTTTTTGTTGTTTATTTTGGTGAAAGTAGAGTGATATTGTACCTTAAGAGCCTTCTTTTCTTTCTCTATGCGCTGGAACTCTAGGTGCTCTTTGACCAGTGCTGCATCTTTGCTTTTGATCTCCTCTGTGAGCTGACCATTCTCTTGGGTCATGGACTTCAACTTGTGCTTTATATCTGTAATTTCATGCTATACACACAAACAGAGAAAGACATCATATATACATCTATATATCCATATCTCTCCCTCTCTCTCTCTCTCTCTCATATATATATATATATATATATATATATATATATATATATATATAAGTATTTAAAGTGCTTCACTTTTTCCACATTTTGTTATGTAACAGCCCTATTCCAAAATGAATTAAATTTATTCATTTTTATTTTTAATGAATTTGCAAAGATTTCAAACAAACCTATTTCATGTTGTCATTATGGGGTATTGTTTGTAGAATTTTGAGGAAAATAATTAATTTAATCCATTTTTGAATAAGGCTGTAACATGTGGAAAAAGTGAAGCGCTGTGAATACTTTCCGGATGTACTGTACATACACACATACAGAAGCACAGAACTATGCAGAAAAACATACATACAGAAAAGTGCAACCTGATGTACACACTCAACTACATGAACGCACTCAAATTAAACAGACATATACATAGTTTGCTGTATGCATACACACATGGAAATACATACACTTACAGATTTAAGTTCATGCTTTAAGTTCAGGCATTTATTTTGGTTCAGCTTCACTTGTCCCCTTAAGCTGGTTTTAGACTCTGCAAATTTCCACAGTCTTTTAAGATTATTACCTGCCACAGTGTGGGAGATGATCCTAATAAAATCTCAGTCAAATTCTATAACAGATTGTCTGATAACATCTGTTCTCCATGTCAGATTATATGATGAAGATCCTCTAGATGTGCGAGTAAACAAAATTACTACTTTCTGCTTACATCATCAATCAATGTGATCCGAGCTCGTACGGAAAATGGGTTGCATAAACAGAAAGGATATTTTCCTGATCATTAACATGTTGTGATAACATTTCCCAGTTGGCACTTCCGGCATTGTAGCTGTCCCATGGTGGCTTTTAGACAAGTGATGTAGCAGCAATCACACAATGAGATTTTAATTATTTTTTTTTTAAAGAATTCTGACACTACCAGAACTTTAAGGTCACCAATCTCAATTTATGACCAAAGGATGAAAACTATGTAAAACACAGACATGCTTGTGCTATTTTCTGTGACCATGGTGTACAGTGGATAGTCTACTGTTAAAATTGCAGGTTTTTGAAAAAATTATAATATAAATATATATCATGTCTTTTCCCCACCTTTAATGTGATATAACCAACAAAATTCAAGTGAAAAACAGAATTGGCAATTTTATTCCACTATTCCTTGCAAAAATGCTCCAGAGCTATCAAACTGTGAGATCTCCTGTACACAGCACTCTTCAAATCATTCCACAAAGTTTTGAAATAATTGAGATCTAGGCTCTGACGGGGCCATTCCACAATGTTGAGCTTCTTCTGAAGAAATCCCTTTGTTGAATTGGATTTGCTATTTGGGTCATTGCTGTGCTGGAAGGTGAATTTTTTCTTGATCTTCAGCTATCTAACAAAGGCCTACAAGTTTTGTGTCCAAATAGAGGGAATCACTGATAGCTGATCCAAATACCAATCTATCTTGGTTAAAGCCCCAGTCCCAGCAGAAGAGAGGCAGCCTCATAGCATGATGCTGCCACTACCATGCTTCACTAGTATGAGTATGGTGTATTTTGCATGATTCCCTGTCTTGTTTTTGTGCCAAACATATCTTTTAGAATTATGCCCAGAAAATTCTACCTTGGTCCCATCAGACCATAACACATTTTCCCACATGTTTTGGGGGTTATTTTATTCAGGCTTCTATGCTTCTGTCTAGCCATCCTACCCCATAGCCAAGATATATGAAGAATATGAGACATTGGTATTACAGTACATGGACTGACCAGTACTTCCAGCTATTCCTGCAGCTCCTTTAATACTGTTGTAGGTCTCTTGGTAGTTTCTCTGATAAGTTTTCTGTGTGTCATTTTGTGGACTTCCTGTTTTTGATAATGGCACTGTGGTTCCCCACTTCTCAATGATGGCCTTCATGGTGTTCCATGGTACATGTAATGTAAGTCTTTTGTACCCCTGTTCTGATCAATACCATTCAACAATGAGATGCTTTGTAAGCTCCTTGCAGACCATGGCTTCAGTTAATTTATGTATAATTAGACTTAGATTTTGTTTAGCATCCACCATACGAGTAGCTGTGAATTAGCCTACTATAGAAATTTACTGTATAAAATAAAAACTATATTAGAACTATAAATCTGTCATTGGAACTACAGATGACATTACTGTGAGAACTACTGTTATAGAAAATGAATCAACACCTTCTGATTGATGAGATTTGAGATTTCAACAACATTGTAGTATAAACATTTATATTCAACACGCAGTACTTTTACATTGTAATACACAGTATAATAGCTAGAATACTGTCACTGCTCCTCCATTTGGAAGGAAGCTGCCTAAGTAGACAGCATTTATGCACTCCTGAGCTAGCACGCTATAAACAAATGCCATATGCACACTGCACTACAAGCGATGATGGATGATGATAAAAGCTGTGACAAAACTTTTAAGCGCTTTTCGTGGTATGAAAATTTAATATCAGTGCATGCCTACGAATGGGTAGATACAAGAAGAGGCATACGCACAATCTAACAGATCACAACGAGATTAGGCAGAGAAGCATATGGGTTATAAATATTAAACAACCTGTACACTCAAAGCAAAGCATCAGTATTAGCATCTAGTCAAAAACACACAAGCCAACAATAAATACACACCACACAATTTACACGACTAGTTGCCAAAAAGCCCATTTCCTACTGTAGCCTTATCATATGACAAGTACAGTGTTCAGCTAGGACAAGGACAAGACTTCAGACAGGAGCGTGGGAGTATATTTTTACTCTTCAAATTCAGGTATTATGATAAAAGAGAGTGGAAGAGTAAAAGGAATACAAAATGCAGGGACTGTCCTTTGAAAATGCGGCAAAGGAATCTCTTCCTGTGGTGTGTCACAATATACTGTAACTCTGCTGCTGATTCCTCGTCAGCTCTCTCAAAAGAATCAGCAGTTCAGGAAGACTGCTACCGAGAGACTCACTCATTAGGAGATAGTTAAGCAAGGACTTTAAAACTTACATAGCTCCAGAAACCTTTTTTCCCTATGAGTCAGTAATGCCCTTTCATTGTACACAGATGCACGGTAAATGCACAGCCTATAAACCAACCTAAATCTGATGTGAATAAATTATGAGCATTGAGCCCAACCAGTGTGTTTTGGGTAAAGTATTTTCTTATTGATTATTAACCTGATTGGTCAGGTGCTGATTAATTTTCTATAAGTCAACACAGTTCAATGAAGTATTTCACATGTAAAAAATATATTATCAATAAAGTTATTTATTAACATAATGCACTCCAACTGGTTGAAATACTGTATAGCATCTTAATGTTGTGACAACTTGATGTTAAACAATCAAGCGATCTGCAACACTACAGTCATCAACAGAAAACATATTCTAGTTCCAGGAAGCTGGATTTGTATTAGCCAGGTGAACTATATTAATATAATTAATAGCACCTATCTAGCTAACTGGCTTGTCATACATGTGAATTTCTCATTATTATGACATAAAATATACATATCCTGTCATTGTAGATTATAATAAAGCAACTGTAGATTATAATATAGCAATATCAGATCAATGTTTAGAATGTTTTACTCTTCTTAGAAAAAACAAACTAGCTTCATTAATCTCTTTAGCAAATTCATACTAGATCCTGTACCTACATGTTTTTTTAAACAGATTTGTCCTGGAGTAATTGAACCACTTTTAAATATAATCAAATCTTCCCTTAGCACTGGTTATGTACCTAAATCACTTAAATTAGCAGTTATTAAACCCCTGATTAAAAAACCTGACCTTGACCCCTCTCAACTGTCCAGTTATAGACCTATCTCAAATCTCCCCTTCATCACCAAGATCTTAGAAAAGTTTGTGGCGCAGCAGTTATGCTCATACTTGCATAGGAACATTTATGAAATGTATCAGTCAGGATTTAGACATCATAGCACAGAGACAGCATTAGTTAAAGTAGTAAATGACCTACAACTGGCCTCTGATCAAGGTTGTGTCTCGTTGTTTGTTTACTTGACCTTAGTGCCGCTTTTGATACTGTAGATCACACCATTCCCCTTGATAGATTAGAAAATGTTGTTGGCATTAAGTGAACAGTCCTCTCCTGGCTAAGGTCTTATTTGACCGATCATCATCGGTTCGTAGATGTAAATGGAGACTTCTCCACGCATACTGTTAAATTTGGTGTTCTGCAAGGTTCTGTTTTAGGCCCAGTGTTTACTTTATATATGCTACCTCTAGGTCAAATTATTCGTAAACATGTAATTAGCTTTCACTGTTGTGCTGATGATACACATTTGTATGTTTCAGCGAAGCCAGAGGACAGACAGCAGCTTAGTAAAAAGTTGAGGATTGTGTAAAGGACATTAGACGTTGGATGTTAACTAACTTCCTTTTACTTAATTCTGATAAGACAGAAGTACTTTTATTAGGACCACATGTAGCTAGAAGTAAGCTTTCTGATCACATAGTTACTCTGGGTGGTCTTTCTGTTTCATCATGTGCAGCAGTAAAAGACCTTGGTGTGATTATTTACTCCAGCCTATCATTTGATGCTCATGTAGATAATATTACTAGGATAGCTTTCTTTCATTTCAGAAATATTTAGAAGATAAGAAATATATTGTCACTACATGATGCAGAAATATTAGTTCATGCTTTCGTCACCTCTAGATTAGATTACTGAAATGCCTTACTGTCTGGATGTTCCAGTAGGTGCATAAACAAACTCCAGTTAGTCCAGAATGCAGCTGCTAGAGTCCTAACTAGAACCAGAAGATATGACCATATCACACCAATTTTATCGATACTGCATTGGCTCCCAGTGAAATCTCACATTTATAATAAAATTATATTATTAACCTATAAAGCACTAAATGGTCTCACACAACAATATCTAACCGACCTTTTGGTTTTCTAAGATCCGCCACGCCTACTTAGATCAAAAGATGCAGGCTATTTCATGGTACCTTGAATAGCAAAGGCTACAGCAGGGGGAAGAGCTTTCTCTTATAGAGCCCCACAGTTATGGAACAGTCTTCCAATTAGTGTTTGGGACTCAGACACAGTGTCAGTGTTTAAATCTAGGCTTCAAACGTATTTGTTTACTCAAGCCTATCCTGACTAGACATTCGGTTATGCTAAGCACAGTCCTAATAATCTTTTTTTTCTCCCTTTTGTCGAGTGACACATGATGTGTGATTTATGGAGATACTAGAGATCCTGATCCTCTCTTCTTTCCAGACCTGCCTGATTCTTTTCAGATGTCCTACCTCTGGATGGAGGTCTCATCTACTCCAATTCCAGATCGCTGGGACTACGGCTGCTTCTAGAGCCAAACAGACTTCATATGAATCCATAATTAACCTTTTCACACCATCTGTTACCCAGATGAGGGTGGGGTCCCTTCTGAGTCTGGTTCCTCTCAAGGTTTCTTCCTCTTAAAACATCTTAGGGAGTTTTTCCTTGCCACCCTCGCCACTCAGTGGCTTGCTCAGTTGGGATAAATTCGTACCTTTAATATCTATATACCGTGTTGATATTTCTGTAAAGCTGCTTTGAGACAATGTCTAGTCGCTATACAAATAAAACTGAATTGAATTGAATAAAAAATTTTATATTAATGGAATCTGGATTTCTTGATTAGGGGGAAAGTTTGGGCATTCCGCTGTGCCTTTTTATATTGTCTAATGAGAGTTGTGAAACAACCATATGAAAAAGTCTAATATTTAATCACAAGGTCATGGGGAGCCTGTAGCCTATCCCAGGGTAAGAGGGGCACAAGGTTGGGATACTCTGGATGGGGTGCAAACACATCATAGGGCACAGACACACACAGACACAATCACACACTATGGACAATTTAGAGATGTCAATCAGCCTACAACAAATGTCTTTGGACTGAGGGATGAAACCGGAGTACCTGGAGGAAACCCAGTCACTATATTGTGTACCCAAAGAGTTCCATTGTGTGCAGAGAAAGTCATATTGCAACTTTCACGATTCTGAAGCATGTGGTGTACAAAAGATATCAGATGCTCCATAGCCCATAGTCAGACCATTTTAAGTAAACCTGACCATGGTTCAGTGTGTTGCCTTACACTCCTAAGAATGATGATTTGTTGCTTTATTCCAAGCAAACGCTTAAGTCAGACAAAATATAGTGTGACAAAATTGAAAACAAAGACCAGTTACAAGACAAACTTGACCAGTATGACTTTGGAGATGTGCTCAAGCCCAATATACAAATGAGTCGACAACATGCAAATAGTGTGATATAGGAGAAAAAGAACAAGTGCCAAACAATGCAATAAATATAGAGAACTATCGTAGGAGTAGCTTGACAGCATCAGGAGAAACTTGAGAGCATAATTGTGTAAAGTCTCAAAAACATACATGATATAACTTTTTTAGTGTACACATGTATATACCTGAGTATCACGCAGATTCTTGCTGTAATTGTTGCGTTCAGCCCTGATGGCCTCATAGAGGTTCTGTTGCTGCTTGAGTTTTGTCTCCGCCTCAGCAATCTTCTTCTTGTAATCGAAGATCTCCATCTCTCTCACTTTAAGGTCCTCCATATTTGATAAGACCTTGAACAAGAAAGGCAGAAAAGATCATTATCTGATCTGTCAGAAATATGAGTGACATCCTTCATTTCCAATCACGATTCCTTCTATGTGTCTTTCCTCGTACCGACTCAACATACCCCTGAGAGAGCCACATCAAGTTAGCCAAGTTGATTTATGTCGGCTTTGGCTGACAAATCCAGGAGAACCTGTTCACTTGTTTGACAGTGAGAGGCCCAGACTATTTCAATGGAGCCTGATTGAAACATCAGTTGGGTGTTGTTATTATTATACCTCTCAGCAGCTCTGCCTGCACTGTCTCTGTCAATGCAAGACATTATATGTCAAATTAAAATCTGAATTGGAAGCGAATTACATGGATTTGCCGCATTAGAGTGCTGTGGTACCCCGGGCTAATCCAATCATGGAGAGCATGGTCAAATTTAAATGTGAAAAGCCAGGAAAAAAAAAAAAAAGAATTAATTCTATAAAAGTAAAGTTGGGATTGAAAAAATATTTTAACCCTTAAATGCTTACCACTTTGTCCATTTCTCTTTTGTAATTAGGTTTACGAAGTGTCTAAAAGGCTTATTCTATTGAAGGTGGTGTCTAATAATTTATTCTGAAATATTACACCCACAAAGATCAAATGAATGTTGCAATATTGAGCCTGTTATGTTAGGGTTCTTCTTTGCCTTCTTCACAATCAAGAATCTTCAAGAATGTCACTTTGTTTGCCTTTAAATATTCTTTAGGGGTGTATATTTAAAAACACAATTTTTACTTTTATTTTTTTAATAAACCTGTTTTGTTTTCAATTGTTTTATATCCTTGAGCAGACTAGTTTTTCCGATTTTTTATGATTTGTTTTTTCTGCATATGTGATGAACAAAATTTCAGTGACACATTGTGGTTACATCAGACTCCACCCCACATGCCTCTTGTATAATCACAGAATAGCACATAGGTCTGTAATTACATTGTAGGCCTGAATACTTGCGTGTGCAATTCTGGTATTAAATCTCCTGTTGTACGCGTAACTCAACTCTGAATACATCCCTATACAACTATCTCATACTTATTTCTCATCACAATAGACTCATTAACAACAGTTTGTTTCAATTGAATCTAGAATGAATCAGGATTAATCTAGCAACAGCAAATGGAAAATGTTTTCTCTTTATAGAAAATTTAACGCTATTCGAATAAAAATAAGGCCGTCAAACCTACTAAGCAGCTAATACGAATCAAAGCTTGTATTCCTTTAAAAATAATTCCCTGACATAAATACTAGAGTGAGCAAAAAAAAAGAGAGAGAGAGAGAGAGAGAGAGAAGAGTATGCATGCGAGAGAGAGAGAATGTGTGAAGTCAATGACATCAAAAGAAACAAAATCAATGTTTAATATTTCCCAGCCGTGTCAAGCCTCTAAATCCCGACTGAATAATAGCCATTATTACACATTACAGCCGTTCAAATGCAATTGATCTTCCTCCCATCAAAGAGTTAACATCATGTAGCTGTCATATTACTGGCAGATGCTACCACTCTTAATTCACTGTCAACTCTCCACTCTAAGCAGAAGTTTGTTCTTTGGAAGTAGCACTTCTGACCCACATACATTTCTGCCACCTAACTAAGCTAATATCTGTGAAATTAAGCATTAATTCTTAAGTAAAAGAATGAACACTAACCCCTTAAGACTGAGCTTACAGTGGTGTGAAAAAGTGTTTGCCCCCTTCCTCATTTCCTGTTCCTTTGCATGTTTGTCACACTTAAGTGTTTCGGAACATCAAACCAATTTAAACAATAGTCAAGTACAACACAAGTAAACACAAAATGCAATTTATAAATGAAGGTGTTTATTATTAAAGGTGAAAAAAATCCAAACCATCATGGCCCTGTGTGAAAAAGTGATTGCCCCCTAAACCTAATAACTGGTTGGGCCACCCTTAGCAGCAACAACTGCAACCAAGTGTTTGCGATAACGTGCAATGAGGCTTTTACAGCGTCCTGGAGGAATTTTGGCCCACTCATCTTTGCAGAATTGTCCTAATTCAGTTACATTAGAGGGTTTTCGAGCATGAACGGCCTTTTTAAGGTCATACCACAACATCTCAATAGGATTCAGGTCAGGACTTTGGCTAGGCCACTCCAAAGTCTTCATTTTGTTTTTCTTCAGCCATTCGGTGGTGGACTTGCTGGTGTGTTTAGGATCATTGTCCTGCTGCAGAACCCAAGTTCGTTTCAGCTTGAGTACACGAACAGATGGTCGGACATTCTCCTTCAGGATCTCTTGGTAGACAGCAGAATTCATAGTTCCTTTTATCACGGCAAGTCTTCCAGGTCCTGAAGCAGCAAAACAGCCCCAGACCATCACACTACCACCACCATATTTTACTGTTGGTATAATGTTCTTTTTATGAAATGCAGTGTTCCTTCTACGCCAGATATACTTGGACACACACCTTCCAAAGAGTTCCACTTTTGTCTCATCGGTCCACAGAATGTTGTCCCAAAATCTTGGGGATCATCAAGATGTGTTGTGGAGAAATTGAGATGAGCTTTGATGTTCTTTTTGCTCAGCAGTGGTTTTCTCCTTGGAACTCTGCCATGCAGGCCATTTTTGCCCAGTCTTTTCCTGATGGTGGAGGCATGAACGCTGACCTTAACTGAGGCAAGTGAGGCCTGCAGTTCTTTGGACGTTGTTGTGGGGTCTTTTGTGACCTCTTGGATGAGTTGTCGCTGCGCTCTTGGGGTAATTTTGGGCGGCCGGCCACTCCTGGGAAGGTTCACCACTGTTCCATGTCTTCGCCATTTGTGGATAATGGCTCTCACTGTGGTTCGCTGGATTCCCAAAGCTTTGGAAATGGCTTTATAACCCTTTCCAGACTGATAGATCTCAATTACTTTCTTTCTCAATTGTTCCTGAATTTCTTTGGGTCTCGGCATGATGTGTAGCTTTTAAGGATCTTCTGGTGGACCTTACTGTGTCAAGCAGCTCCTATTTAAGTGATGCCTTGATTGTGAACAGGTGTGGCAATAATCAGGCCTGGGTGTGGCTAGAGAAATTGAACTCAGGTGTGGACAACCACAGTTATAGTATGTTTTAACAAGGGGGGCAATCACTTTTTCACACAGGGCCATGATGGTTTGGATTTTTTTTCACCTTTAATAATAAACACCTTCATTTACAAATTGCATTTTGTGTTTATTTGTGTTGTCCTTGACTATTGTTTAAATTGGTTTGATGTTCCGAAACACTTAAGTGTGACAAACATGCAAAGGAACAGGAAATGAGGAAGGGGGCAAACACTTTTTCACACCACTGTATACTTTGTACGTTTTCACATAACTTAAATTATGCATGTTGTTACAATTAAAAAATCATCTCTATATGCTAGCCACATTAGAGTGGGTCATGAGCATTGCAAATGCACCCGGTGGTTCTTGTTTAGACCTTGCCGAAACATTAGGCCTCCAGTCAAAATAAACTTAGACTAATAAAAACATGCAAACATAAACAAACAGCAGTTTGTATAATGCATGAGCACATCCTGGTGTTTAAAATTTTACTATGGGGTTGCTGTTTCCACAAGAATGGTTAGATTGGTCAAGTTTAAATCCAATATATTCGACTAGCTTTTGCATGAAGCCTATTAACAGCATTTTTGTGAAATAAAATAAAAATTTTCAGTCATTACTTCATGGACAAATATGGGAGCAAGACCAAATGAGAACTGTTAATCAATAATTTCAAAAAAGGTCTAGCTCAAATTGTTGTTTCTTCTAGTTGTTAATTCTTCTTAATGACTTTATTACCTTTAAAAAAAAAAAAAATATAATATATATATATATATATATATATATATATATATATATATATATATATATATATATATATATATATATATATATATATATATTATATAAATATATAATATATATATATATATATATACATACATACATACATACACTTAGAAATGGGCCCATTAGCCTGCATAGTTTTCTAGATAAATTACAGAATAATTTGGTAATTTAAAAAAAGCCATCATAGTGCTCTTTGTTCAAGCATGCTGCTCACATGTATGAGAGTGTTATTGACTTATCGACCATCACTTCTGCCTGCAAAGCCATTTTGTCAACTCTCTTTGGCCATTGGGAAATGTTTCCAACATCTTTAAAAGCTTGATTCAGAAGGGAGAAAGCTGGAACTGAGGCGTCCTCATTAGCTAAAAGAAATGGTTTTACAACACTCCAGGTTTGTTTCTGTAAGCCCTTGGGTGTTCTGTGGCAAATTAGCAAGCTGAAAGGTTAGCAGACTCCCTGTAGAAGAGCTGAAAAGCGGAAGGGTTTAAATTTGTTACCCCTAAGATGCTGCTTATGCAGGAAGTAACATATCCTCTCAATTATCTGCTTTTATCCAGGGTATAGCTACAGTATCTGGCAAAGTGGAGGAAAAGTGGATTTTAAAGAAGTATAAAGTGTAATGAACAACAGTGCCTCATGTCAATATATTTTGATTGAGCTGGATGACATAACAATGAGCCCTGAATTAACAATTCAGATCAAATAAATCTCAAAAACCATGCAAAAGACCTGAAAATATCCCAAAACAATTCAGCCATTGGAAACATGAGAAACATTTAAATAACTAGACTGGCAATAGAAAATGAATGGGACAGACTATTAGAAGAGGCAGAATTAAAATTCTCTGTCTCTCTCTCTCTGACAGTGTATCTATAATGTAGAGAACTATTCTGTTGTAAGTCTCATTGTAAAGCTTGAGAAAGGGAAAGGGAGATTATGGAGTGGATATTGTCCCTACTAGGGAGATGACGAAAAGGCACACTGCAGACAGCGGACTTGTTTTCCATGCAAAAAAGAAGGAAATTTTGTTTTGTGTTTAAATTCTATTATTTATTTATTTATTACTTTGTGGCACTGTTCATTTGCTGCACAATATGATTGAATTTGTGCAGTTCAGTTTTGTGCCATAAAGTTTTTCTGTTCAGGTCACTGTTTGGAACCTTTTTGTTTGATCCTTTTAACCTGATTAAATTTGTAATACTTGAAAAGTATATTGGCTAAATTTGACCTAGGAATCTAGCCTACCGGTCTTTGACAATCATTCAACAATGTTTTTCTCTGATCTTTGCTTGTATCTCCTCACTAAGTCGCTTTGGATAAAAGCGTCTGCTAAATGAATAAATGTAAATGTAAATGTAATACAGACAGTGGGTTGCTTACATCTGGCAAGTGTTTTGGACAAAACAAGCTGTATTAATTAACATTAGGATGGGTTAGATACATGTTTATGCATGCTTTCCGTGAATGTTAATGCCAGTTAACAGGTGCAGATATTCAGTGCCTAACAGAACTTAGCTAGCTCAGTAATGTTGAGGGGAAAAAATTTTCAAAAGGTTAACATGACAAAAAGAGAGGCTGGGATCGAATTCGGTGTTCGATGGAGTAAGACGTGAAGTTTGAGTCTCCTGCTGATTTCGATCAAAAATTGTAATTAATTAGCACTTTCTTTTGTAATATAATATTTTTATATATAATTTATATATAAAATATTATATACATAGTATATTTTGACTTATTCTACTTCGTTTCCTTATTTGTACTTTTAACTCGGTGGTTCGTTAAAGATGTCAGGGAAAAACTTGAAAACCGGTGGTAGCATTCAGACAAAACTGAGGTCTGGAGGGCGCACTGCGAGCGCGTCTCCTCGTGAATCCGCAACCGCGCCTCCCTCTCACCATGAACCCGCGCCCGCGCCCACGCCTCCTGCCCAGGAATCCGTAGCTGCGCTCCCTTCCCCTTGTGAACCCGCGGTCACATCCGCGTCCCCGAGTGGTGGCTCTGACTTCGCCGCATTCAAGCTTGAGTTGCTGGCTGTAATGAGGAAGGACAACGCTGATTTGAGGAAGGAGTTTCAGGATCATCTGAAGCACCAGCAGACTATCGATGAGAATCTTCAGAAGACTCTCAGTGATGCGCTCTCTACTATCCAGCTTGTCCTGCAGGCCATGAGAACACAGCTGGCTAGTGATAAAGTCGCTACCGATGCCACCATATCAACACTGAAAGGTACTGTGGGGGAAATGGGGCACACTCTCTCTGGTTACACCGCTGATATCGTTCACATGAAGACTACTATCGAGTCTCTCACTGCGACCGTGACTCAATTAGAGAATAAATGTGAGGATCTGGAGTCGAGGTCACGGCGCAATAACGTGAGGATAGTCGGAGTTCCAGAGGGCGCTGACACCTGTACAACCGCAGCTGTAGCGGCCTTGTTAAAGGAGGCGTTTGGTCTGGACAAGGAGCCGGTTCTGGACCCGTCCAACCGGACCCTTCAGCCGAAGCCGAAGTCTGGTGAACGACCACGAGCTATTGTGTGCAGATTCCATTACTACAGGGACTGTGTTGATATTTTACGCCGCGCGAGAGAGCGCCAGCAGATTAAAGCGAGGGATCTGAACATCTCCGTATTACCTGACTACACAGTCCAGACAGCCCGGGCCCGGGCCGCGTTTAACGAAGTTCGGCGTCAACTTCGTGATATTGAGGGAGCTCGCTATGGAATACTTCATCCAGCTCGGCTTCGCATTACATACAACGGTGTCCAGAAGGACTTTATTTCAGCGGAGGAAGCAGCAGAATACGTTAAACTCTTAAAACCGGGGTGAACTGCATCATCTACACAGTGTAGTGTTCCTTATTTATTTATTTATTTATTTGTTTATTTGGTTATTTATTTATTTTCTCTGATAATATTGTTTATTCTAATTTATTTTCTATTCTAATTTATTCTCTATTATTTATTCTAATTTCTATTTTATTTTATTATCATCTTGTTATTCTCTTCTTGTATTTTATGTTAATATGCTACACTGTGTAATATTATTAGGTATAAGTCTTTTATATTTGTTAAAGTGCGCAGACTATTTAGTAGATTTGAAGTCAGCAGGGGACTTTTTTCGTACTGGAATTTTTTTTTTTTTAGTAATTTTTTTTAGCTTACTCTAGGTCCACTTTGTGGACAACCCTAGGGGTGATACACTGCTGTCTCCTTTTTTTTATGGAGACTTTGGGTGTGTGTCCCTCTTCAGCTCCAATTGGCTATTTATTTATATGGCGGGGGGGAATTCTTTTTTATTTTATTTTATTTTATTTTTTGTTTTAAATTAATAAATTAATTAATTAATAATAATTGTAATAATAATAATAATAATTATTGTTATTATTATTTTTTCTCAATGAAATATTTGGGGAAGGGGGGGAGAACAGGTAAATTAATTACATGAATATGAATCACATGCATGAATATGAATCACATGAAAATGTATAATATGTAAATGAATCAGATGCATGAATATGAATCACATGTAAATGAATCACATGTAAATGAATCACATGAAAATGAATCACATGCATGAATATGAATCACATGAAAATGAATCACATGTAAATGAATCACATGACAATGAATAAATAAACAAAGGCAAAAAAAGAGAGGCTGGTGGTTACAGTAGGTTCTATTGCTTTTTACTCTCTCTCTCTCTCTCTCTCTCTGTAGTTTTGGTTGAGTTGAGTGAGGTGCTACAGGTGGGAAAATAAATATTTAGCTAGATTTTCCTGGTGAATCTATAGCACCATTTTGTTTATTAGAAGAGTGGAGGTCACATTTGCAAAATTACATAATTTGGAATTTTGTAACACAATTTCTTAGTTGTAGCCCAAAGGCATTTGTCCATATAGTATTTTGCAGCTAACAACTCTTTTTGCTCTTTTATAGCTTTTCAAAGGGAAGGGAGTTGGACTCTTGTCTTCCCAGATAGCAGGGAGATTTGTAAGAAGATGCATCAACTCCAATTCTTACATCTGTCAAATGTTTAAATGATTTTAATAAATGTCACCTGGATTTCATGCAATTGTTTGTGTATTTTTGGAGCATTTTAGCAGAATTTTAGCATTGCATTTTAGTATAATTATAGGGGAAAATAAGTATAAACATCACATCTCTGTTATTTTATCTTTGTGTGGAAATGTACTAAGTCCCAGCATGTGACCTTAAAGCAACACAAAATGTGTTGTCCTTAGCTAGATATGCATCATGTGTTAATTTTTAACACATCTGTTTTAAGATTGAAGGTACGCATCAATATATTTATCCATAAAACCATTACTGCACACTAGAAAAAGCCAAAATGTGCGATAACAGACCAGTTTACAGGACATTAAATGCACCACTATCTTTGTTCGCTTTGGCGTACTTGTTTGTAATGCCCACTGGATCGAAAGTTGGTTAATCAGTTTTTTTGTGTTTTAAATGTAGCCTTTGATCAAAATCTCATGTTTTCCTGTTAAATATATGACTTATTGGAACCATTTGCTTCAAAGTCCATATATAAACACTACTTTAGCAGCTCTAGCAATACATAATTGAGCACCTTTTTGTGTATAAATAAAGGAAATACCATGTTGACATATTTGTTTGTAATGTGATATATTTTGCTTTTTCAAGGGTAAAAATAACCCTGAAAATATAACCCATTTATGAAATAAAATTAACCCAGCATTTTTGTAAAAATGAAACCATCCTTTGGGTTGAAAAACATCTGGTTTTGTACGTATGTATCCGTTCCCTCAGAAGGGAATGAGACTTTTACTTTAGCATAACACTACAGGAGCGCCCCTCGCGCTTGACCGGCATATTTAGCTTAAGTTAAATTATGCCAGATATATATGGCACCTGTGAACCACGCCATTGTCATGTATCAGGAAACTCTGGACTCCAGTTCCCATCAGCCACTGCACTGCAATACATGTCACATGACCACCTGCACCTGATTCACGTTCTGTTAATGAGCACTCTTGTGTGTGTGTGTATGTGTGTGTGTACATAGTCATTGTCTGCACTGTTTCTCTGTCTTTCGTTGTCTTAGACTTCTGTCTTCTATGTCACAGTGTTTTATTTCATGCCACGGTGTTATGCCAAGTTGTCTTTGTGTCTTTGTTTTGTTGTATGTTTGTTTAATAAATGTTATAATCTGCTTCTCCCTCAAACTCGGTACCTGACAGAACGAAAGACCTACTATCAGAAGCAGCATATCGCTAAGATGGAAAACTGGGGCATCAGGATGCCACGCCAACAGGAGGGGGGGTCTGTGGTCGGGGCTAATACCATCTCCCACCCTCCCTCCCCTATTATGGATCTCGTTCAGCCTGCCCGCTCATCTGAGGATGTTGGTCCATCTCCTCCCAGACTCAAGAATTCCCCTCTGTTCAACAACCTCGTGCTCAATGCCGCTGTGCTTTCCTGTTCAGCTGAGGACGTCGCTTTGCCTCCCTGTTCAGGTGAGGATGTCGCTCTGCCTTCATGTTCAGGTGAGGATGTCTCTCTGTTTTCTTGCACTGCCGAGGATGCCGCCCTGCCTTCCTGCTCGGCTGTGGATGTTGCTCTGCCTTCCTGCTCAGCTGTGGATGTTGCTCTGTCTTCCTGCTCAGCTGAAGTCGTCGTTCTGCCTTCCTGTTCGGCTGAGGTCGTCTCTCTGCCATCCTGCTTCACTCAGGACATTGCTCTGCCTCCATGTTCTGCTGAAGATGTTGTTCCTCTCCTTTACTGCGCACAGAATGTCACTCTCCCTTCCTGCTCCATGGACTTCATTCCCCCCTCATGCTCCACGGAGAGCATCGTTCCTCCCTTGGGTCTCGTGGAGAACCTTGCTCTTCTCCCTGGCCTCGCAGAGAACCTCGCTCCCCCCTTGGGCCTCGCGGAGAGCCTCGCGCCCCCCTTGGGCCTCGTGGAAAACCTCGCTCCCCTCTATGGCCTTGCGGAGAATATTGCTTCCCTCTCCTGTCCTGCGGAGGAAGTTGTCCCGCTGTTCTGCCATGCAGACGTCGCTCCGCTTACGTGCTCTGCCGAGGACGTCGCTCCGCTTTCATGCTCCACCAGGGACGTCCCTCTGGTTTCCTGCACTGCTGAGTATGTCCTTCTGCCTCCCTGCTCCGTTGTGGATGCTGCTGAGCCTCCTGGTTTTGCTGGGGACATTTTGCCCAGGGGCACAGGACCACCCGATGGAGGGTTCTGTCATGTATCAGGAAACTCTGGACTCCAGTTCCCATCAGCAACTGCACTGCAATACATGTTACATGATCACCTGCACCTGATTGTGTGTGTATATATAGTCATTGTCTGCCCTGTTTCTCTGTCTTTCGTTGTCTTAGACTTCTGTCTTCTATGTCACAGTGTTTTATTTCATGCCACGGTGTTATGCCAAGTTGTCTTTGTGTCTTTGTTTTGTTGTATGTTTGTTTAATAAATGTTATAATCTGCTTCTCCCTCAACCTCGGTACCTGACAGAACGAAAGACCCTGGTATGACAACACTAAGCAACTTTTTGTTCCCTTCTCACGGAAAAGGGTTACATGCACAACCCATGCGTTGTGCATGTAACCCCGCATTGCGTTTAGCATAACACAATGGGGATGAGAATACTCACACCATCATACGGAGGGTATGGCCTGTTCAAAAAGAGCCAAGCCCAAGGGTCACTGCAAGACAGTTGTGCTCGGAGCAAATGAATATCCAGACTTTAATATTGAATGAATATGTGTGGCGAAGACCACCCTCCAGCAGCACACATCCTGTAAGAATACCCCTTTGGACAAAGCCTTCGAGGAGGTGACCCCCCTAATGGAATGAGCCCTTATGTCCAGAGGCATAGTGAGACCGCACGCCTCATAAGCGATAGAGATTGCTTCCACTATCCAATTAGAGATGTGCTGCTTTGACACAGCATCACCTCTACTGTCACTGCCAAGCAGACCAGCAGCTGCTCCAACTTACGCCACTGGCCGGACTGGTGGACGTGAGTACAGAGAGCCCTTACTGGACACAGCAGGTGCGTTCTCTCTTGTTCGGGTGTGAGGAATGTAGGAGGACAGAAAGCCTGCATCACCACAGGCTAGGCAGCAGATGTAGGCACCTTAGGAATATAATCCAGCCTACAGAAAGGCCTTGGCTAATCCAGGGGGAGAGGCAAGGCAGGAAGGGGAAACTGAGAGAGCTTGTAGATCTACTAGTCACTTGAGAGATCTCAGGGATCAAATAGGGCAACCGACAGACCTTCCTGGACCACAGAAAGGTCCCAGGAAAGTATGCATGGCCTGCAGATGGGCCTCAGCCTTCTGACACCATGCATAAACCTCGAAGTTAGAGGATGTTGCCCCACAGAGGCTCCATCAACAGGGGTTTGGCTTGCCGAAATGGAGGCTACATAAGACCTGATTGTAGAAGGAGCCCACCCCGCTAAGAAACATCCTTGTAAGAACTCCAGGACTGTAGCTATTGGGCAGTTCATTGGGTCTAGCTGGCGTTCCTAACACCAGAAGACAAAAAGCTGACACTTGCGTGCATACACTTTCCTCATGGATGGTGCTTTAGGGTCCAACATGGTCTCTACAACCTCAATTGTGAGACCAGAATCTATGAGCTGGTGTCCATTAGGGGCCAGACCCAAAGTTTCCATAGTTCTGGCTGAGGGTTCTTGTAGGAACTCCAGGACTGTAACTATTGGAAGGAAGGAATTTCAGTGCTAGAAATATGGCCCACATTTCTAGGTAATATATATGCTGCTCCAGATGAAGGCCGCTCCAGAGACCGTGGGCTGGACAACTGTCTAAGACCATGCTCCAGCCCATGAGGGAGGTGTCTGGCATTACCGTCTTGCACTAAAAAGACACCCCTAGTGTGTGACCCAAGGCTAGAAACCGGGGACACTCAAATTCTCAGAGCACGTAGGCATAGCCATGTAACGCTGATTACTCTCAGAGGTTTCATCCTTGGACAAAACCCCCAGCTTCTACAGCCACCACTGAATGGTCTCTTGTGTAATAGGCCCAATGGTATGACGTTGGCTGCCCATAAGCACCAATCATCTCCCATAGAGACTGGAGGGGATGCTAAGATCCAGCTTTATCTTGCTCAATGTTGATAGGATTGACCTACACATGTTGGGGATAGAAACGCCCTCATCATAGTAGAATCCTTATAAACCCTAGAAAAGTTGTTCACTGCACTGGAGAAAGAATACTTTTCTGAGGTTCAACCTGAACCCCAGGCTCTTCATGTGGGCGAGAACAGCATCTCGATGTTGAACCGCCAGTTCCCTGAATCATACTAGAATTAACCAGTCGTCCAGGTAGTTAAGTACATTGATGCCCTAGAGTCACGATAGAGCCAGAATGACATCCATGCACATTGTGAAGGTGCAAGCGAATAAAGCAAGCAATATTTCTATGTGGAAATATGCACCTTTTAGATCTATTGTTACAAACCAGTCCTCAAACTGAATCTGTGGAACGATAAGTTTTGGCGGCAGCATCTTGAACCTGTATGTCCGAAGAGTACAGTTCAGATGATGCAGATCTAAAATTGGCCGGATACTCCTCTGTTTTTTGCGGACCAGGAAATAACGGCTGTAAAAACATCCTTCCCTCAGGGAATGAGGTTCTATGGCCCCTTTGTCCAAGAGGGATCTTACTTCCTGCACATCGGGCTCTGGTCTGTGCTGACTACTGTGGTGAGCACACCTTTGAACTGGGGTGGTCCAGCTTAAAACTGGACCTGGTAACCATTTTCTATGGTAGACAGAACCCATGGAGACACATTTGGCAGTAGTTTCCATGCTGCAAATGGTCTTTAAGTGATGTTAACTATTCCACATTCTATTGGAGGGAAATGCACTCGTGGATGCCCAGGTGAACTGGACACAACAGGGAAGGAACTGGCTGAATGCTGCCATATGTCGAGCTCACTCAGCAGGTCTGCTTGGTAGGCCTTTAACACTGTCATTCTCTGCAGTTAGGCAAAACTACTACTGCATAGGCCTTGCCCACCAATACCACGGTGTCCTTACACGGTTGCTTGGATGGCAAAGCCGGCCCCCCTAAATTACCTGCTGTCGATGGAAAGAGGTAGCTCGCAAGCACCTCCTCCACCTTCAACATAGCTAAATAGCCATGCCATTCATTCCTCACAAAGAAGCCTGATATTTTGTCATGCACTTCTTGAAGAAAGGGGCGTTTTCTGCAGTGTGAGGGATTTACTTTCACTGTGGAGAAAAAAGCTCATCCAGCCTTAGTAATCACTTCAAGCATCTCTATTTTTAGCACATCCTTCTGGCTCCCTGGACTCAGAAAGTAATTTTATTACTATTATTTTTGTGTGTGTTTTTTCCCACCTTTTTATTTCCCTTTTGGTTTTCCATAACGGGAGGAGTTGTGACGTGAGCTCCAAAATCCAGCGGAGAGCCAGACCTGGAAGACAGAGCAAGCGATAGAGCCGCATTCGTCTCTGGCTCCTATTCTGGATCCATAAGAGATCCCCCGGACCTGAGACGGCTAGTTGCCTTAGCAGTGGCCAGCCCAGATCTGTAAGGCTCTGAAACCCAATACGCTTCGGCCTCAGAGAAAAAAGTGAGTTGCAAGCGGAGCTGTCTAACGTAGGCGTTACAATGCGCAACCTCTCGAGGCTGCCATTGCATACTCAAACCCTAGAGACTTCACACAAAAAAGCGCACTCCTCCCCATGATGAAATGGGAGCACGTAACACACTTCCTGAATTCTCTCACTATTTTTCACTATCGTTCATTCCTTTTTTTTATCTTATTTTTGAAGGGATAGAAAAGTCCAGAGATTTTGAGAAAAGACCAATAGACCAAAACCAATAAACCAAATATAAGATTATTAAACCAATTGTAAGCTATTTGTACTCATTTCATCCTTTAAATAGTCTTGTTCTATTGACAGATAATTTTGCTCATTCAAAGCATTTATTTCTAGAAAGAATCAAAATTACCTGCCAATAGAATAAAAAGCTATAATATTGAAACAAGTAATACTTTCTAGAAATAGGTTTAATAATCTTATATTTGGTTTATTGTAAACTTCTATTAAGAAATACTAGATAAATGTAACTATATTCAAGATATTTTCACTTGATGACATTTATTGTAGTTTAGAGCAGCGGTCCCCAACCTTTTTTGCGCCACGGACCGGTTTAATATCAGACAATATTTTCACGGACCGGCCTTTAAGGTGTGGCGGATAGGTACAACCAAATAAAATGATGGGACTGGGGTATTTTTAAAATATAATAATAAACGTGAATCCAATGTGAAATCGCAACTTTATTAGCAGCGTCCTCATAACATTCTCTCTCCCCCTAACGCTCTCTGGTCTCTATGGTAAGGTTTCAACGTATCACGTGACCGAGACAAGCGTCTTAACATGCGTCAAGAGTGAGTCGTAGAAGGATGTAACGGAGAGAATCCGGTCATTTTTCAGATCCAGATAATTAAAAAAACGGAAATAATGTAAGTTATTTATTCTTTCAGTGTGGCCTGGTACCAAATGACCCACGGACCGGGGGTTGGGGACCGCTGGTTTAGAGTGTTCAACATACAAGTCCGTGTCAACTATTACTATAGAAAAAATAATATATTAGAATGAGTGTACTCATATAACCATTTCTGTACATTATTTTGTATCAGATCCATGCTGTGTGTGTGTTACATAAGGAATAATAAGAATAAACAAAAACAACAAATAAAATAAACTAATTTTGTTTTGGTTTTTCTTGCTTTGCCCTTCAGGGCATTCATAAACGCTCCAATAAAAATGCATACAGTAATACTGTCTAAATAGTAACACTGACAAATGACTCTCTGGGAAGTCGTGGTGAGGTGTGAGACATTTAACATTCATTAGCATACCCGCATTCACCTATTACAACTTTATTATGCCAGTATAATTTGTTACAGCAAAAGTGTGTGTGTGTGTGTGTGTGTGTGTATATGTGTGTGTGTGTGTGTGTGTGTGTGTGTGTGTGTGTGTGTGTGTGTGTGTGTGTGTGTGCAATGATAAATTTGTAATGTAATGGTTATGAAATAATAATGCCATTCTTTAAGCTTATATGCACAGAACTTTCTACCACAAAAATAAAATATTCACAATGTTTCAGCATCATATCTAAAATGTTTTAGAAAAATTATTATGATTTTAGTACTATTTTAGTATTTTATAAAATATATATTAAGCATTTGCCTTAATATGAATCAAAATAAGTTGCTTTCAATGGTAGTAATAATAGCAGTAGCATATTTAGCTTTGTTGCTTTGTCCATTTGTTATGGCGAACTGAATAATCTAGCAAACACTGGGTTTTCTTTTACAACAGTTTGTTTGTTTGGTGCAGCAACAATTATATTCTCACTAACATGCTGCATGACAGCTGACTTTGGCTGCATCATAACTGCATCAAAATCAAACTAACAGACAACACTTTGTCAGACTAGTTCACTTAACACACTGCTTAAATAAACTAGTTTATTTAGCACAATGCATAGTCAGACTAGCTCATTTAACACACACCAGCTAGTCAAACTTGCTCATTTAACACACCGCTTAGTCAGGCTAGCTCACACACACACACACACACACACATGCACATACACACACACACACACATGCACACACACACACACACACACACACACACACACACACACACACACACACACACACACATATCCCAATTAATCAAACTAGCTCTTTTAACATATACCAGTCACTCAAAGTAGCGCATTTAACACACTGCGTAATTAAATTAGTTTAAGTGACACAACACTTAGTCAGACTAGTTCATATTACTCTCCTCAATTAGTCGAAATAGCTCATTTGACACTGCTTAGTCTAATTAGCATATTTAACCACTCTGTTTAAAAAAGATTTTGAGTTTTAGTTGTTTCCAAGTAAATTTTTAAGTTGACACAACAAATTGTTTTTTTTTAGTTTTTCAGTCAACTTAATATGTTAAGTTTTCACTGTCAAAACAGTTTGTCAATTGAATTAAAGACCGTTTCTGTCACCTCAATTGAAAAACCTCAACTGAATATGTTAAAATCAATGACGTCACGTTCTGAACATTCATCGCGTGATCTCATGTGAAGCGCAAATCAGACAGAAGATAGATGTTTAAAATCTTCCACCATTGTCAAATTTGATAAGTAAATATTTGTCCATATTGATTTAATCACTTGTAAAAACGATGTGTACTACATAATAGTGAATTGTTTATAATAGTAAACAATACAAGTATTGTTTACATCATTTCTACATCGAATTAAGCCGTGGCTAATCCACACATAGTTTGGCTAATCATATTATATTGTTGGCAGGCAGCGAACTAAAGTTAAATATCTATAAAAGTAACCAAACAAAACTAGCCAAGTATTATTTCTTCTAGTCACTTAATACACGTTTAATAGATCGACAAATTATCTCCATGATTTGCAAAAATCAGGGGGTAGGTTAGCCTGAGGAAGAAATTCACATCCAACACGATAAACGATCCTCAGAGATATTGCTCCATATCACAATAATCAAATAAATGTGTGTGCACCACATTCACTGTTTATTTAACTATTTTATTTATTTTTTAATGTGAATGCGAGAATACAGAGCAGGAAGTGCGTGGTGTTACAAGAGAACTTAAGTGCTCACACACTGTGATGAACGATTAGTTCATTTTCAACAAATCTTTTAATATGATTCGGGAACAACGAGTTGTCTCAGAGAGTGATTCGTTCATTTTTGAACGCACATGCGTAGCAACATCCCCATGGGATCTGTACCGAAAACAGAAATGATTAGTTCACCTCTGGAGTCTTTGGTTTAAGTCGTTTGTTCACCACTTCACGGTCCCACTGCATTTAGAATATGGGGCAGTCACGTGATGAACGAATGCCTCAAACCTGAAGACTTGAGACGTGAACTAATCAAATGTGATGTGACAAAAGAAGAACGAATTGGATTGAGAGGTGAAGTGAACTAACAGACCTCATGCTCAATGCTAACAAATGCTAACAAATTCATTATTTCTGTTTCTCATAATTCGGCCTTGGTTGCATTAGCCTATTATTTTTATTGAAAATGTCATCAATGTTTGCATAAGTACTAGAGGTGTTGGGGAATTTAACATGTAACATTTACATTTTATTCTGCTGAAATGAACGAAATGACTCAAAAAATAAAAAGATTTGTTAATTTTGCTGAACAAGATTCAAAGATCCGAGTCAGTAAAATTATCCGAACTTCCAGTGACTAAACTGTCTGACTCATTCACCTGCATGCTTTCTGTGTGCTCTGTGATGTGTGCTTGCGTTAACACAGGTGAGTAATCAAATACACAAATTTACAGGACAAGTCCATTCTTAAGTTGATGAAAATAGTCGTATACTACAATGCATCGCCTATAATATTGTTAAAGTTAATAAAACAACAAAGGAAAAATATAACTCATCATTGCTCTGAGTTACTTTAATCCTGAATGGTAGTGTTAATATTTGTGACTATGCCTGCACTTATTAGATTTTAAACAGTTTGTTTAAGTATGCAAGTCTTTAAATGTTAAATAAATAATTTTAAAAAATGATATATAACTTTCATTTTCTGATGCTCCTGCTTCCACTGTAATGCTCCCTCATTAGCTTTGTGTACAATATGTATGTATATGAACCTCTGGCCATGAAATATATCAAGAGATTTGGTGAGAATCTATTACTTTGGTCCTGATGTTGCTTGTGTACACTGTTTATTACATTTTTGAATTACTTTTTTTTTCATTTCTTCATAGAATTACTTCAGGCACTGAAGTAACTGTTTTTTTTTTTGTCATATCCAATATGAAAAAAATTACTAAACTTGCATTTTTATGTTCTTTTACCTAAAGTAAAATGTAACTTTACAGACTTGGGCAGTGGTGGCTTGGTGGTTAAGGCTCTGGGTTACTGATCAGAAGGTCGGGTGATCAAGCACCAGCACTGCCAAACTGCCACTGTTGGTCCCTTGAGCAAGGCCCTTAATCCTCTCTGCTCCAGGGACACTCAGTCATGGCTGACTCTGCACTCTTCCTGACATGCTGTGGTATGTAAAGAAAATAATTTCACTGTGTATATGTGATAAAAAAAAAAAAGACTCAACAACATAACAAAGATGTTATGTTTGTTTGATGTTCTGTAATGACTGAAGATCAGCACAGAATTCACCAGACTTTTGTTGACCTGAGCAAGTGTTTTTATGAGGGTCTTGACAAACATGTCTCAAAGCTGCTGTGTTTGTACCACTCAAGGCGCTATGCAGACATCGCAGGAACGGATGCCGTACTGGAGAGCCTGGATAAAAATGTGAGTAGATTTATTTCAAGTGTACTTGTTTTGTACTTGCTATTTCTCTTGTACTGCATAATTTTAATATGAAACATTTGTACTTTTAATGCATCAAATCAAAGGAAGAGGGTTGCAGTACTGCTGGGGCTGCCATTGTACATGCGATAGAATCCATCTAATTTCTTAAAGATCTTTGAGGTAAGAGTCTGTGAGGAAAGTAAGAAGGACTGTTGGAAGATGTTCAGATAATGGAAGTCCATGTATTGATATTTCCAACTATTTTTATGGAGTTTAACTTCTTTTATTTTCATAAGGGATGATAAATTTCAGGAAGTTGTACTGCATTTTTTTTCCACCTTCTAATATTAATTCATTTTGTAAGATAACTGTTAAAGTTAAGATCGGTTCACTCATGCTGTTCTTAAGTCATTGAGCTTGTGAGGTTGTATGTGTGAAAGCACATTTTAAAGTTTGTCTTTGTTTTTAATACAGCACACAAATTCTGAAGAAGAGTTAATCAAGGGAATGACTGTTGGAATCATTACAGTTGTGGATTATGATGGACCGTATTCCATGTGACTGCAGTGATGTAATGTGACTTTGTAATCAAAGAAGTTGTCATTCTTCGCAATCTTGATGATGTACCAAGATTGCACTGTACCGATGTACCATGTACCAATTGATGTGCATTTGTCAACTTGATGGGATTGCTTTATGCACTTAACATAAACTACCCCAAAAACTTCAAATACACCTTTGAGGTCATTCAGAGGCTGTTCATGAACATTGGAGCTGATGCCCGAAGAACATGAGTACATTCATTTAAAAATAAACTGCTGAAGTAGAGATGGGTGTTATGCATTTCTTGTAAGAGAGATTTCATGTTTTGTTCTGTTATGTGTATGTTACAGTTTCTAAACCTCAACAGCATTTCAATTTTGTTTTCTATTTTCACCTATAAACAATGGGCAATTTAAATGTCATTTTGTTAGGCAAAAACAGATTTCTGCTAGCTTCTTCTGTTCATTTTCAGAAATTCATGTAATTTAATAATTTTTTTAGAATTGTAATAGGTTTTTGTTTACTCAGATTGATCTTCGCATAATATAAAATTTTTAACCTTTTGCTTAAAGAGTTTGCTTAAAGAAACACTGGCTATTGTAGCTCTGGATATTTCAATCTGTTTGACTTGTTCTGTTTACATTTGTAAATTTATAAGTGAAACAATTGGTAAAGTCTTTCATATGGAAAAATGGGTTGTTATTTGAAATTACTTATTATTTTACGTAAATACAACTCAACTGGGTCAAAGCAAAAAGAGAACTCAATAAGTTAAGTTGAGTGAACAAAATTTCTTTTACAGTGCAACTAAACAGAATATAAAATGGCTTGTATTTGAATGATGACGTTTTGGTGTTCAGCTGTTGGTGATATATAGTGCAAATCAAAAGTTGAGTTTGGGTGGGTGGCGTGTATATGAAAGTATGGCTACGTTCAACCCAGTGTCTGCATGTGAAAACGTGTGTGTGTGGGGTACCTTCTGTGTGAGGTCGCTGGCTTCGTTGATGTAGCGGTCCCGCTCCTTTTCAAGCTGAAAAATGATCTTGCGCTGCTTCTGCGCCTCGTCTCGGTAGTTGAGAATTTCCTGGTCCAAGGTCTTCTTTGTCTGCTCATGCAGCTTCACCAAGTTTAAGTGCTTCTCAGTGGCATTTGCTGCCTTGATCATGTTCTAAACACACACACAAAGCATGTATATATGAAAGATGCTACCTTGCTACCAAAACCACTTATTTAGTGAGTGGTGTCATTTTAAAATATCAGCTGTTATTGGCCACTTGATTGAAATGAAGGATATATTTTCATTTCAGATGCATTAGTGTAAAGTAGTTGAAGCGAGGTGGACTCAGATGTTCAGCCAATTTCAAGAGCCAAGTCTGTATAAGAATGTGTGTGTATATTGTGTGTGTGCATGTGGTAGAAGGCAGCGTATTTCCAATCCAATTAAATATGAATGGCCACTCATCTCCATATCCACAATAATACCGCAATATTCTGGAGATCAGTAGCGCAGTAAGTCACTCGATTTTGAATTGCACTTCATTTTCATTGCGATGTTAATAGAGCAAATCGGAGCTCAGGGGTGGAAGAGTATGAAGAATTCTCAATGTGATAACTTGATATTATTGTTTCTGAGCATGCCATGCTATCTGCTTATACACAGCAGCAGTGTAGGATGTGTTCAATGATTTAGTTATGAAAAGTGATATTTCTTATATTAAGGACCATTTTTAGCCTTCAGTGGTTTTATCAAAACTCTGCAGAAATACAGCTTTTATATGCACTTTTTTTATTGAGACAATATTATCTATATTACTACAATATAATGTAAATGATATACTCTAATTTAGCCAAATAGTTGTCCCTCAAGTAATTTATTCATTTTAATATTTAGTATAGCGTAGTGTTTAAGTGTGATCTATTTTCTATATTTGTGTGCGTATATGGAAGTTTATAAATTAATATTAATATTATTTTTCTTTTTCTGCCAGGGACCAATAAAAACAAACAAACAAATAAATATATCATACTATATTTCTATATTATTTCAGTTTATATATTTTGTTTCAATTTAGAGTTAAATGTTGTTGTTTTTTTTTGTATTTTTTTTGTATAAAAAGTAACGCATTTAATGCAATTTAACATTACGACATTTACACACACCAATATCTGAAACTGAAGTGTAATTCCTGTCGAGCAACTTGGATATTGTTAAATACTGTTTTATTCCTACTCTTCCTACAACTTTTGTCCAATCATCACCAGATTTGGCAAACACGATCTTCAGAGTAAACCTCACAAAGGTTTTCAAAATAATTTTGAATACTCTAAATGGTTTGTCTGTAACGGGCCTATGAATCTGACAGCAAAGCTGCCAAATAGGAAGTGAGGCTGTATCTCAACAATAACCTTGCGCACTGACACAAATATTGGTAGGCACCTTCAGGACCATGCCTTGAGGTTAGGCAACACATTTCATGGTCAGATGTTACAATAACATGCCAATATGCTTCCATCTATGTGTCATTTTTGCTACTCCTCTTCCAAATTTTGTCTAATATTTACCACATTTTAGTGACATCATCTTGAGACCTGTCTAAAAAAAGTTATTAAAGGAATTCTGATATTCAAAACTGTTCACTCATAATGGAATGGCAAATGTGTGAAAATACAAACCATTCTTGAATCCCTTTGCCTATAGTTATGGCTCTGTGTGTCTGTGATTGCTTATGCAACAATTGTAGCGTGTCTGTGAATGTGTGGCTCACTGAGGTGCTCGGCCACTAAAAATTCTGCCTGCAGGCTTATTTTTTTATTATTCTTGGCTAATTATTTTTTATTAATTTCTTTTATTTCACCATTATATATAACAATAGTAATACTCACATTATACTAGGTTCCTGATTGTATATGAATGAGTGTAGGTGAACCTTTTGGTATTTAAGCTTTACTGGGATGATTGTTTGGCAAAAAAAAAAAAGCATGACACACACACATGTAGTAATAACTTTGAGGTAGTGTCAGTATCTTTCGGAAATCCATCCAAGTTGTCTGAGTGCATTTTGTACGAAATTGGTATTACATGTGTAATAGAATGCTAAAATGATCATTCTGTGTTCTCACCTTTAAATAGCATTACAAGAGAACAATACAGTGGATAAATAAGTTAAAACAAATGACTTATATGAAATAAATGATACTCTTAGCACAATTAATTTTTTATAAATCCATTGTTATAGCACAATACACACACACCTAGCAGCAATTCAGTGTATCCAATCCACCTATTGTTTTTTTGTTTTCCTTTTTTTGAGGTGGGGGGAAACTGGAAAACCTGAATAACATTCAAAACTCCACACATATGTCAGGCAACAAAGACACCCTTGATGCCACCACACAGAAATAAATCACTTGAATATTTAATATCCAATTCCCATATTATAAACACTTTCATATGGTAAATCTTATCATGCACACCTATGTCTGCTCAAGTAAGGGTAACATGTTCATGTATTTCTACTCTCGCTCAAACACACTATATTACACTCTTACTCTTCCTATTGTTGTGTTTTTAATAATTATTGTACTGTTTTGTGCTGTTTGCACACATGCACTATATGCAGTCCTGTGTAGGTCTTATTCAGTTCTGTGTTGCTTTATGTAGCACCATGGTCTTGGATGAACGTTGTTTCGTTTCACTGTGTACTGCTCCAGCTATATATGGTTGAAATGACAAAGTCTCGACTTGACTTTACACACCCACCTTACTCAGCATGTCTTTCTCCCGGATCAGTTCGTCTATTTTCTTCTTGTCACTCTCTGTCTGTTTTTCTGCCATTTCCATTTCTGAGAAAAAGGAAAAAAAGATGAGTGTTTGAGTTGTCCTTTCATTCCAAGAAGTATTTAGCATTGATAGTTGTGTTAATATGGATATTTTAAGGGGATTCCTAGGATACATTTAGTTTTACATTCTTCTCCATAGTGACTTACCAAGAGAGAATACATTCCATGTGAAACATGAAAATATAAGCCAATATAGTGGATATACAGTGCCTTGCAAAAGGATTCACCCCCTTGGCATTTTTCTTATTTTGTTTCATTACAACCTGTAATTTAAATGGATTTTTTTTGGATTTCGTGTAATGGAGATACACAAAATAGTCCAAATTGGTGAAGTGAAATGAAAAACATTTTTTTTGTTTAAAACAAGTTATGAAGAACTTAAATAAGATCTGGTTCAACCAATTACCTTCAAAAGTCACATAATTAGTTCAGTAAAGTCCATCTGTGTGCAAGGTAAGTGTCACATGATCTCAGTATATATACACCCTAACCCTGGAGGAGCTGCAAAGCTCCACAGCAGAGATTGGAGTGTCTGTCCATAGGACCAGTTTAAGCTGTACACTCCACAGAGCTGGACTTTATGGAAGCGTGGCCAGAAAAAAAGCCATTGCTTAAGGAAAAATTTTAGAAAACATGTTTGCTGTTCGCTAAAATGCATGTGGAAGACTCCCCAAACATATGGAAGAGGGTACTCGTGTCATTTGAGACTGAAATTTAGCTTTTTGGCCATTAAGGAAAATGTTATATCAGGTGCAAACCCAATAACTCTCATCACCCTGAGAACACCATCCCTCATGTTTTTGAAAGAATGATGAATGGTGCTAAATACAGGGAAATTCTTGAGGGATACCTGTTTCAGTCTTCCAGAGATTTGATACTCAGGTGGAGGTTCACCTTTCAGCAGGACAATGACCCTAATCATAATGCTAAAGCAACACTTGAGTGGTTTATGGGGAAATATTTAAATGTCTTGGGATGGTCTCGTCAAAGCCAAGACCTCAGTCCAATTGAGAATCTGTGGTATAACTTAAAGATTGCTGTACACCAGCAGAATCCATCCAACTTGAAGGAGCTGGAATAGTTTTGCCTTGAAGAATTGGCAAAAATCCCAGTGGTTAGATGTGCTAAGTTAGAGACGTAGCCCAGCTGTATTTGCCACAAAAGGTGTCTCTACAAAGTATTGACTTTGGGAGGTGAATAGTTATGCACACTCAAGTTTTCTGTTTTGTTGTTGTTGTTGTCTTATTTCTTGTTTGTTTCACAAAAAAATATTTTGCATCTTCAAAGAGGTAGGCATGTTGTGTAAATCAAACGAAACAAACTCCTAAAAAATATTTTTTTTTATTCCAGGTTGCAAGGCAACAAAAATAGAAAAAATACCAAGGGGGTGAATACTTTTATATTAAAGTGAGAATTCATTAAAGCTTTTCACAAGGATATGTTTCACATAAGTGTTTATTGATTGCCTGAACAATTGCACTTGGGATTCTGTTAACAGGTTTTCTGTTCTTTCTTGGGACCAGCTGACGTGTCAGATAATCTTGTCTGTGTTAATCCTACAACATTTGGTATGTAACTGCATACTTCAACTCTGAATATGGCCCACTGAGATCTAAGATCTGTAAAGCTGAAGGAAGACTAGACATGAAACATACAGGTGTTAGCTAAAATTAATAACCAGAGGCATGCTGCACCATCTGAACATTAAGTTCATGATGTAAAGTCAATACGAAACCATACAGTATGTTGGGAGTTGATAAAAACTAGTGTAGTGTAGAATTTTGCAGCACATGCACATACTGTATCATAACTAGTTGTAATTAAAGTTGATCGTAGACGAAGATGTTACATTAAGATAACATTTCACCATTACCAGCCGATCAGAAACACCTTAAAACATATTACATACATGTTTGTCACATGATGATATGCAGGGAAGTGGTTAATGTTCATCTTTTTCCAATGTAATATACAGTTTTAACTACAGGATACATATAGTTAGATAAAGGAACAAAATCAAAATGGCATGCAATAAAGTGGCGACTCGATTATGGTTGGGTTCTTGCCAAACCAGTTTAATGGCATTTGAGTACTGAATCACAGCAATGAAAAATAACTAATGCTTGCAAACTTAATTCATGTTTGAATATGATCAACAGAATAATATTACATTATTGGTATTAGTTAAATTATTTTGTGCGGTATACTACTTTGCCAATATCTCAATTTGAGATCTTAATTATTTTATACTTGAGCTATAAAATAGCCTGTTTTTGCTTTTATAATCTCTTTGGTTATGAATTCTTTCACAGAAACATTTCTGCAAGGTGTCCATGTCCAGTTATCATAGACTATCATAATTATCCACGTGAAAATATCCTGCTAAACAAAGTGCAAGAAATAAAATAACATGGTGTATGTCACTTGGTATAATCAATAATTTTTTAGTAGTTGTAAAAATAAACATACTGGCTATTTATGTTCAAACTAGGCTACAATAGCGCTTATATACCTACCATAGAATTCATCATAAAATATTATAAATATGAATAGTAAAACTAAACATTATTTAAGACAGTGAATATACAGAACTCATTTACTGTAGCATCATGGGTTTGCTGTATGTCTTCATAAAAATCTTATAAGCAGAAATACAAATCTGCTTTATAAGACTATATGAATGCTAACATTGTAATAATATAATCTTTATGAAAAGTGCTACCTCTTTTTACTTTTGTTGACTCTTTCATTGTATTCATTTGGCAAAATATTACAAGCATTAGATTTTTTTTTTTTAAAGGTAAGCGCAAAAACAATGAAGTGATGTAGTTTATTCCACTATCACAACACCACAAGATTCATGCTTTTTGCCTCTGTACTTCTTTTGATTGTAAAAAAAAAAAAAAAATGAGCTGGGTCAAGTGCTATTTTATAAGCTGCTGAGCAATGTGGGTAGAATCTGTATTGTTAAATGTAACAAAATTTGCATTGGTTCATGTGATACTTCCAAAAATTACAAATAACTTTTGGGCTTAAGTTTCCAACTCTGAATAGTTTGTAAAGTAAAACTGTATTTAATCTACCAAATCTCAAGATCTTGTAAATCCAAAATTATATTTTCCTGTGGACTTTGGAAGCTAAGTGGATGTGAGAGAACATCAATTCTTCCTACATAAGCGACATACAAAAGTTTGTGAATAGCAAGTGCCTACCCACAATCTACCCATGACAAAAAGTGGAAAACATCCACCAGATACCAAGCATATGTAGTGCAGGTGAATCTAAGACTTATGCCTGAAGCAAAGAAAAAAAAAAAGACAAAAAACCCTGCAGGCATCTGTTTGGACAAAATGTTGCATACCATAAGGTGAAAAGTACTGTTCTTTTTTTCCCCTGAAACAGACCTACAGCAGTTATTGTTGGGAGCAGCATGTCTGTGTGAGGGAAAGTGAAGACCGGCACACAGGCTAAAAAATGCCTGCTGAGAAATGAGATTAATCACTCAACTCCTACCTTACATCATTGTCCTAAATATGTGTTGTAAATGTGCACTTATATAGCACTTTTATCCAAAGTGCTTTACACTGTGTCTCATTCACCCATTCACACACACACCAACGGTAGCAGGGCTGCCATGCAAGGCGCTAGCTAGCTACTTGGGGTTCAGTGTCTTGCCCAAGGAGTCACCCGGGCCGGGAATTGAACCAACAACCCTACGATTAGTGGACAACCCGCTCTACCAACTGCGCCACAGCCGCCGTGTGCGTGTGTGTGCGTGTGTGTGCGTGCGCGTGCGTGCGCGTGTGTGTGTGTGTGTGTGTGTTATAGAATAGTCATATATTTGGGATGATAATGATACTAAGAAACAAAAAGAAAGTGCTATTATGACCATTTCATTGCTCTCATTATCTTTATTATTACTGTTATCCTACTATCAATTTCCTTGGTACTGTAGTCATGGTAATAAAGCAATCACTGAACTGAGGAAGGACTGAGAGAGAGAGATGGAGAGAGTCTGAGTAAAGGTAAGAGAGACATAGTAAAAAGGAGATTAAATGCAATCTTAGGTCCCTATTTTCATGATCGCAAAAAATGCTAAATGAAGGCATACGATTGTGGTGTTGCATATTCATGGCATTTTTATCACCATTAGTGGAGCCAGTAACCTGGTGAACAACAACATAATTGTAAGAAATAAGTATCCTATCAGATCAAAATCATTTTCCAGCTCATTGCAGTGACATTTTCATAATGATTTACAATTATATTTCACTTACAGATCTCACATTGATATTAGATAGGGACATTAGAAATACATGTCTGCCTGACAAGTACAAACTGTGGTATGTTTTCTAATGTGCTTTTGTGGCCATGCTAAGACATACCTTTTATATCAGCTAACTGCTTATCTCTATGGCATTTATTAATTCATAGATTAATTAATTATAATGTTCAATCAGTTTACAGATTCAAAACTGAGTTATAATAGAATTATCACATAAATCAGTGCATATTTGCTTTTATTTAAAGCCAAGTCCACCAATAAGACACAAGTATTTCTATGTATTTTCCTGTAAATCTTGTCTGATTGGTCTTGCCTCCATTCACTGAAGATATAATACAACACTCCATTCACTGAAGATACAAAATTACAACACTGGTGTCTTCTTTTACTGATGTGGTTATGCATTGACAAACTGGTCCAAGTGGAGAATTATTTAGGGCTAAAGAAAAAATCTTTGGGGCTACAGACCCTAATGCCCAGGCCAGGTTATACCCCTGGTACTCTCTTTCTTGTGGGTGGGTGAGTCAGGTAGGGACAGGGGTATTGTGATGCTCATTGGAGCCCCCAGCTGGTGGTGCGCTAGGCGACCGGCTAGTTCACCTATGCCCAGAAATGGCCCTGTCTTTACGTGTCATTCTTCGCTTGAAAAGATGAAGAGTGAAATGAAAGAGGCTGTGGGTAAATCCTTGGTTGTTGTGACATCAGAGACAGGATGAGTACTTACATTTATGCAGTAAACTGCAGACAGAGAATGTGAAGATCTTTCACAATTTTGCTCAGTTTGCCCCCAAGCAATTTAAACAACAAGAAAGACAGCTTAAGGTTGGGTATGTGGTAAGCTAAGACCATTATTAGGTCATACATTGTGAGCAATGTTTTTACACAAATGTTAGTTGTAAATTTTGAAATTTCGTTTAATGAAATATTTTTGTTTAAATAGCACATTAATACATAATTTATCTTCTTTCTAATTCATCCAGAAATCTGCTGACAAACATCTGTGACGCAAATGCCAACAGAAACAGACAGGGTTAACACACTGATCTGACAAAACAGTCTGAGAATACCAAGAGAACAACAGGGTAGAAGAATGGATACACAAGCCACTTCTCTTAGCCCTGCTCTCTCGCCCTCTCTCTCTCTCTTTTCTCTCTCTATCTCATTCTCCCTTTCCTGTTATGCAAAATAGCCATTCCTTGTCCTTCTGCTCTGCCAATAACTCCACCCACTCCTCCTCTTACTAACCAATCACATTGCTGGTCCAGCTGCCACAGCCTGTCCCATCAATCACTTATGGCAACTCTGATTAAAATGACAACATGCATCACGATGGAAAGCCCTGATTACGATGAGAAGCTGGCTGAAGCTTCATCCATCATTCGGTACAAATGCCTGCGGTTCAAGGAAGCAAATCAAAACCAAGCCTGAAATTAACATCACTATCCATAAAAAGGAGTAAAGAAAACCAGACTCAACTTGCAGTGTATGATGTCAGCAGGTCTAACTGAGCTGGATCATTTAAGTGTACCCATTGGGGATAGTCTTGATCTCTTGCTTTTCTTTTCGATAAGTCTTTTTGCTCAAGCCAGCCCTAATCGCACTATTGCATCACATATTTTTGTGTTTTTCCTGCTTTAATGCATTGACTCAACTTGTTAAGTAATTCTGGAGTTGAGTCAGAGTGGTAAACAAGCAAAAATTACAAAAATAAGCTGGAGTACAAAGCCAAAACAACAAAATCAGTGCCAGTATTCAGTTACTTACTGCACTGTTGGATAAGAAACTTTTATATAAATGGTACATCAGTTACTTAAGCTGAGTTTTCTTCATTCACTACCCTAAATAGCAAAACAATGAAGCTACCTTTCTATCAGACAACATGATGCTAAACCAAAACCAAACCTATCCATGCCTTAGTTATTCATTTTCCATCACATAATGGTGTTCAAAAAAGTTGGAACAGTCCTCTGAAGATTATTAGGTGGTATACATGTTGCTAGAGTTCATAGTAAACACTAACCATAGTAGAAGACTGACCAAACCTTTACACAATATTCAGGTTAGTGTGCATTCAGCTGACCAAACAAAGCTTTCCATTGTACTGTATGTTATCAGACAGTACACAGATTGGTGTGACAAAAGATTAAATCTATTACCTATAAGGGATCGCTGGTTTGTCCTTCAGGAAGAAACCTTAAAAGTACAGTGTAGAACCATCTAATAGAGTGTTTTGCTATCAGGAAGGGTTTGAAATAGAACCTCCTTTGGGATGAAAGGAATGCAAAACATTGGCTCTAGGTATCAAGTGTATTTTCAAAATTCAGTGATGAAATATCAATGGTCTGCACTATTTCTGTTTCAACCCATATGTCCATGTTTGGTATTTTGCTCCCATGGCAAGAAGGGCAACCAAATCCATCATGGGTACTCAAGTACAGTATGGGTTACATGGTAATAGAAATTTGCATTGGAAAACAAAATACAGGTCTCTGGATTTATTATCATACTGTGCTATAAAATAAAATAAATTATGACATGAGGAGAAAGGAAACATGAAGAAAAAAATACAGAGAGACAAAGAGATGGAATGAGAAAGAAACAGAGAGGAAATATAAATCAGAAAGAAAAAACAGGGAGCGAAAAGAGAGAACGAGAAAGTCCAGACTTTCCTAGGCCAAAACGGACTGCACAACTCTGAGGTGAGTTTGAGAGGCTCAGTGACGCTCAAAAGATCTGAACAAGGCAATAAGAAAGTAGTTGAAGTGTGTGTGTGTGTGTGTGTGTGTGTGTGTGTGTGTGTGTGTGTGTGTGTGTGTTGAGTGAGTGAGTGAGAGAGAGAGAGAGAGTGTCCGTGTCCCATACCTTTCTCCAAGCCTGCGATCTGGTTCTTTAGTGTCTCTCTCTGCTGTTCCGCATCCAGTTTCTGGTCCTCCATCAGGCGTAGCTTCTTCTGAGTGGCCTCCCTTATCTTAGTAAGCTTAACAATCTCCTGCTTCATCTGACTCACCCCCTCTCTCACCATCTACACACACACACACATACACACACACACACACACACGGCTCAGTATGCATATCAGTGTATGCCTCCAGTAAGTGTGTGTGTGTGTGTGTGTGTGTGTTGGGGGGGACTAACTCCAATTAGTAAGAATTAGTTTATTATTATTATTATTATTATTATTATTATTATTATTATTATTATTATTATTATTATTATTATTGTTGTTGTTGTTGTTATGGGATAATACAACAAAATATTAGGTTCTAAGTATGTATGATTAATAATAGTAAATGTTTATTCTTGTCCAAATTGCAGCGCATGGGTTTCCTCTCTTTTTGTATGAAATTACAAATGAGAAACAAATTATCTAAATTTAAATCATTATTACTTTATAACAGTATAAACATAATATGATTACCAATTTTACCAAATATTAAATTGGTTTAATGGATAATTACTACCTTCTATCTTTGCATATCAAATTCTGTTTGGACCAACCATAGTGCCTACTTGGTTTTCTTTCTTTCTTTTTTTTACTAATTTTTCACCCCTTCCCCTTTTTCCTTTCTTTTCTTTTCCTTCCTCTTTCATATCAACCCATCGTCTTCATTTTCACCATGGTTACCCACCATGGTTTCTCTCTTACATCTATAACAATAATAATAATTTGAATGATAAAACATATCATAAAATATATGGTAAAGTATTACTTAAGTTAACTTAATGTTGTGACAGCTCAGCCCAGTGGATATAAATAAATTGATTTACAACATTCTTCGATGTTTTTAAATGTGTATTTTGCTTTTTCCCCGACAGACACCAGATCATGCTCCACTCGCTTAACTGAAAGGCTTTATCTATAATTTCTATTTACTAAGACAACCTTTTAGCTGTTCTGCTTGCAATATTAATATAAATTGAATAGATAATGGAGGTACCGTTATACTTATCTCAATTTCCATAAGTCAAAACAGAAAGCATAGCCAAGGGTGAAAGTGTAACACAATTTCTGACAATGCATTCAATTGCAAATTGAGTTTTTCCAGTAATCCTCAACAAACTAAAAGTGTGTGTCTGGTCTGTTGCATTTATATATATAATCAGCGTTAAAGTTAATGGATTATGAATCATTGTGGATACTAAAATAGGCAATACACATTAGGAACTTTAGGAAATATTCTAAGTTTTCTTTACGGCTTATACAGAACATGAACAGGACAATAAAACAGGACAGGGCATGCTTTTATTGGAAAATAATCAAGGAAATAAAGAAGACTTACTGTTACCACCCTGAAGTTCATTACTTTCATATAACAGCATGCCATGAAGAGTTTTGTTAAGCTTACAATACAAAAATTGTCCTATGATTCCATTTTTAATTAGTTAAAGAATAACATGCCATACGTTTATCAGTTGTAGTTATATTTCATGTTGTGGAGCATCTTTGAAACAGGCTAGGTCCTGTCATCACTTACTTTATAACAGCTACTGTGTGTAAGAAATAACACACAACAGACCATGCTGTTATATGCATAGGATCCATGCCAGGGTGGTGTGATGTTCTTATATTACAGTGATTTGCCAAATCTTTTTGCCATTTTTTTTTCATTTATTAATAAACAACACATTGCTTTTTAAAAATTTTAATATAAAAAAACACTGTGGAACATTCCAGAGATAAATTACTTCCTATTACGACTTATGTTATAGGTCATTCCATCTCAAGTGGTCCAGTGCAGGTTTTTGAACTTTTTTAATTTTCCTGTTTTTTTTTTGTATTTTTTTTAGTAAATACATCTATGTATTGTCATTGGAAAATATTATTTTACTTGGTGTAACATAAACGGCCATCTTTGTGTCATGGCACACAACCAATTTTGGTTATACAGTTGTCTACAGAAATCTCTCGGCTCAAAAAGGTCCTAGCTCCATGGACCAAAACCTGATCTCTAGAGCACATTACATGTATAAACATTTTACACATTCATGTTCTTTAGAATTACAGTAGAACTTGAGTCCAAAAGTAATCTTCACAGTCGCTTACAGTTCCACTTTTAAGGTCAATTTATAATGGGAAGGGTTCAAGTCTCAGTGTTACTTTTTAGACGCTACATGGGTAAGTATAGAGTGCATGCAGAACATTTCAGGTTTGAGACTTCTCCTATTATTTTTATGTGGGCGCAAAAGTAATTATTATTTTTAATTTCACTCACTTTTGGGTTGAATATCTCTAGTGGTGGACCAGATACAAGCCTGATTTTTTGACAGAAATAAGTACTCTATAGTAGCATTCTGCTCTAAAAAATTGTGAGTTTGAGATTGGAGGTAAACTCTGCAGGACAATAAACCTCATGGGCCAGATTTGAATAACTCGGCTGATCTATCATGTCAATTGTACAGCTGGTATGTGTGAATAGATTTTATCTAAATATGGAATTACAGTGTTCAGTTGGTCTGTTACAATTGAACAATGTCATAAAGAGCTGTGATGTTGTTTCTCAAGTGATAAATGCAGTTAGAAACTTCTAAGATATAGTCAGTCACTGCTTTTATCACAGGAGAAAGAAGAGATGTCTCAAACCTGAAATGTTCCGCATACACACCATACTTACCTAGGTACCTCCTAAAAAAAATTAAGACAGAGACTCGAGCCCTTCCCATTATAAAGTGACCCTAAAAGTGGAACTATGAGCACATCTTGAAAATTACATTTGGTCTTAAGTCTATATGTAATGTGCTCTAGACTTTTTTTTTTTTTGTTCCAAGAAGTTAGGACCAACCTGAGCTAAGATATTGAGGTTTCTGTGCCAGCAAGTAAAAGTAAAATGTAAAAAAAATAAATAAATAGTGGTTTTGCAATGCCAACACATCAATATATAATCACTCCAATATATATATATATATATATATATATATATATATATATATATATATATATATATATATATATATATATATATATATATATATATATATATAAATTTTAACTAAACTGTTTTTAACTAAATGTTCATGCAACCAAATTTACAATTATTGTACCACTTGAGATGGAATGACCCCTAATGGCAGTTATAAACAGTCATTCCATCACCAACTTCTCTTTTTTTTCTCTCTTTTGAAGTTACTAAGGCATAAAGGAGCATTCCTTTATGCCTTGTCATGTGACCAGAAAGCAGAGAAATCAGAAAGCGTATACTCCTCTGTCAGGATGACTTCCGTGTTGTTACAAAGCACAAACCCATGAGACTTCTTTCATGAATGTCATATAAATATTTAGATTACACATAGATTATGTAGCGTGTCCGTGTTACTATACTGTAGCTGTTACTATAGTAACAATAACGTATAAGAATGAGCGCATTACTATAAAGGTATCGTTCATGTTATGGCCAGTAATACTGTGTGAGCCATGCGGTTATATAAAACAAATGCATGCACCTTCTGACCAGTCGGATTCGAAATTCAACTTCACTCTCTCTTTTTTTGCCCTCTCTGTAAGTTAACAAGCTTAAATACGCCATATTTCAAATATGTTTATTCAGAGCATCTGCTATACAATTCCCTGTATAAGTTGTTGCTATAAGAATGAGCAAACTGGTGATTTATCCTTCAGAGCTCCTGCTAAAGAAAATTAATCAACACCTTCTGACCAATCAGATTCAAGGACTTATACTACACTCCAGCCAGCATATATGTTGTGGAAAATGCTTTGTCTAAAGATAAGCACTTTATGAGTAATAACATCTCATAATGTTTATAACCATATACTGGTGGCTCTCGTCATCTCCACTCAATTGCCCCCCTCTTATTATGTCATATGCTTTTCTCTGAATGGCTGGGTGTCTTAGCTGAGCCTGGCATAAATATGAAAGGCCATAATTGCATAAGATTTCCATATAGAGGAGCCGCTTAAGAGGATTGGAGATTGCTTGTCCTTGTTGTTGAATGTGTTTGTGCAGTGCCCCCTTGTGGTACATAACAGCTTGCACTGTAGAACTATAATCATAGAAGCAACTGCAGTCAGATTTTCAAACAGGATGAATACAGTTTTTCCTAATGATTAAATATCAGTATCTCATTGAGAGTCTTTTGTGATGTGCGCCTTGCCTTCTCTTACTTTTTTTATTTTCTTCGATCGAGTCTAAATGGGTTAACAGTTCAACACACTCCACTTTTAACATGTTTCTTGTGATGACTACTCTCTATTTTTCTCTCAGAAATAGTGTGTGTGTGTGTGTGTGTGTTTGTGTGTGTGTGTGTTTATATCTTAGTGAGGACCAGATGTCCCCACAAGCTTGAGAAAATCAAAACATTTTGAGCTTGTAGGGACATTAGGATGGTTCCCATGAGGGAAAAAAAAGAGTTTAAATGTTTCCTTTTGGTGTGTGTATGTGTGTGTGTGCGTGTATGTTTTTATATCTTAGTGAGGACCAGATGTCCCCACAAGCTTGAGAATATCTAAACATTTTGAGCTTGTAGGGACATTAGGACGGTTGACATGAGGAAAAAAGAGTTTAAAAGTTTCATTTTGGTGTGTGTGTGTGTGTGTGTGTGTGTGTGTGTGTGTGTGTATGTGAGTGTGTGTGTGTGTGTGTGTGTGTGTGTGTGTGTGTGTGTTTATTTGCCTACAAATCTTCCAGCTGTAGCAGACATATTTGACCCTAAACGAAATAGCTAACAATAAAATTGTAAACACACTCCTTTGTGCTTTGCCCTAAACGTAAGAATACCCCTATGGATTTAATAAACTACTCTGCAGCCAACAGAACCAATATAAAGGGAACAGAACTACATGTATTCCCATTATGATATGTATACCAATCTCCACCACACATAATGAAAGGGTTTTTGTATATACATGTATAAACATGAATGTTGTCTTTTTTTTTACCGACAATATTTTGGTTTGTTTAATTTCTTTTATTTTGTTTGTGTATATGTGTGTGTGTGTGTGTGTGTGTGTGTGTGTGTGTGTGTGTGTGTGTGTGTGTGTGTGTGTGTGTGTGTGTGTGTGTGTGTATGTTGGGGTTACAGGGGTTGAAATCAAAACCACATGGTCAGTTATTATAACACTTTCATCCCCATTAAACTGATCATGAAGCTCAATGACCTGGGCATCAGCACTTCCATATGCAGTTGGATTCTGGACATTCTAACCAACAGACCTCAGGTTTGTCCTCTACCCTCATCCTGAACACTGATGTCCCACAGGGTTTTATGCTGAGTCCTCTGCTCTAATCCCTGTTTACCCATGACTGTGTGCCTCTGCATAAGTACAACATCATCATCATCAAGTATGCAGATGATACTACGGTAGTAGGTCATATAAGAAACACTGATGAGTCGGCCTTCAGTGAGATCCAAAGCCTAGCATCATGGTGTTCCACCAACAACTTCACCCAGAAGACCAATGAGCTCATTATTCAGGAAATCTGAAAGCAGCAGATGCTCTTCCATGTACAGTACAGTATCAATAAGACTAAAGTAGAGTATATTTCCAGCTTCAAGCTCCTAGGTGTCCACATCTCTGAGGAACTGTCCTGGCACTATAATACTTCAGTTCTGGTTAGAAAGAAGCAACAGTGTCTTTACTTCTTGCAGAGACTGAAGAAATTTGTTCTGTCTATCCAGATCCTAAAAAGTGTCTATTGATGCACTGTTGAAAGCATCCTGACCAACTCCGTCCAACTCTCATCCCACCCGTGTTTAACCACCTTCCATCCAGGAGGAGATACAGGAACATTCACACCAGAACTAGCAGGCATAGGGCCAGCTTCATCCTCACAACCATTAGCCTGCTGAACTCTACACTACACCATTAGGCCAATGATGCTTTACTGCCTGTAATCATCCTGCAGCTCTATTCTATACTGTATATTATGTATTATTACTATATAATCATAGATTCATAGATTATATCCTAGGTTATCTTGATAAATCTGTATATTATCTGTATATACATTGTATATTATCCATGGATAATCTGGGTACTGTTACATTGTATATACAATGTACATACCGTTCCCTCCAAAACTATTGGAATGGCAAGGTCAATTCATTTATTTGTGCTATACACCAAAGGTATTTGGGTTTGAGATCAAAAGGTATATATCAAAAGGTGTATATGAAACGAGAGATTAGGATTTCAGCCTTTATTTCCTGGTATATACAGTGTCCTCCACTAATATTGGCAACCCTTGGTAAATATGAGCAAAGGCTGTTAAAAACTGCCTTTATGGTTTAACCTTTTGATATTTTGTTTAAAAAAAATCACAAAAATACTCTCATGTATATCAAATAATTGCAAACAAAACACAGGTTTATCCAAAATAGATGTATATATATATATATATATATATATATATATATATATATATATATATATATATATATATATCTTTGTTAAATATAGATGTGCAACAATTACTGGCACCATGATATTTTACTTTAAACAGTAACTTCATCATTTTGATCGTAGTCTCAGTTAATGACTATACATTCTATTAGTTTGTTGTATGATCTTTACATGATACAGACAGCCCCAAAAACTGTGAAACTAAGTCCTTGTCCCCATCAGTTATTGTGTGTGTGTGTGTGTGTGTGTGTGTGTGGGTGGGTGTGTTTGAATACTGAAGAAGAAAACGGTCTCTGTGTGAACTGATTATGTCTGTTGAGTATGAAACAATTGTGTGAGTGTGAAGAGATTTAAATAAACTGGTAAGGAAATCAGAGTTCCCAATAAGGTGTTTTGTTTTGAGGAGAAGTGCCCTTTTTTACCACTTGAGCCCTATCTATCTATCTATCTATCTATCTATCTATCTATCTATCTATCTATCTATCTATCTATCTATCTATCTATCTATCTATCTATCTATCTATCTATCTATCTATCTATCTATCTATCTATCTATCTATCTATCTATCTATCTATCTATCTATCTGTCTGTCTGTCTGTCTGTCTGTCTGTCTGTCTATGTCTCTGTCTGTCTGTCTGTCTGTAATACTTATACCTATTATTCACAACAATAAATCCCATTTCAATAAGACTATTCTTGTCTTGTCTATTCTTGTCCAAGCACCCAAGTCAACTCAACTATCAATGGAATGTTCAGGAATATGAAGTTCTATGGCTTCAAAATGTTTTAATTGAAACAATGTTAATAATGTTCATGAAATGAATCTGTACTGGGGGGATCCATGAAATTTTTAGTAGAGTTAGAGGTTCCTGGCAACAAAAAGTGTAAGAACCACTGTTCTAGGCAAGCTGGAGTCCATGTACAAATCACTCCAATCCCAGTTAGGCTGAATCTCAAATGGCTTCCTATTCACTATATAGTATGCTCACTAAATAAGGTATTTCTAAACAAATTTGCACCATATAGTAGATCCATAGTAATAATACTAGGAGTTTGTGTGTGTGTGTGTGTGTGTGTGTGTGTGTGTGTGTGTGTGTGTGTGTGTGTGTGTGTGTGTGTGTGTGTGTGTGTGTGTGTGTGTGTGTATGTGTGTGTGTGTGTGTACCTTCAGTTCAGAGGATTGTTGGTTATTTTCGTAGGTAAGCTGCTCTAACCTGAGTGCATACTGTTCGTTCTCCTGCTGGAGTTTAGTCTTGCGCACTTGCAGCTGCTCCAGCTCTTTAGAGACTCTCTCGTTCAGAATCTGTCACACACACGCCACCACAAATTAAACACAGGTCGCAGTGGGACAAGTCATGTGTGTGTCCCTGTAAGAATGTGTCAGCGTTTTTGCTATAATTTTTGTGGAAGGGAAGTCTGTAAGCATTTGTAAGTGTGTAACTGGTGTGTGTGTGTGTGTGTGTGTGTGTGGATATGTATTTAACCCTTTGCGAACACCAACAAAAACTAAATGTCCTCATAAATATAAAATGGTGTGCGATGTCTTCAGTCCAATTATTAGTCACCACATCATTTTGTTTCTCATTTGTAAAAAAAAAAATAAATGTATATTTAATTCATAATTCAGAAGCAGTGAGTTAGCTTTAAAAAGTATTCTAATCAAAGTTTCACCTTTTGTTCATAGAGCTGTTGCTCTATCTTTTTGTGGTCATCTTTGCCGTGCTGGCTTTGTGCAATTAGTGCTTTCATTTCCAACTGCTGGGCTTCAACATCTGCACGAAGCTGTTTCAGTTCCTTCTCCAGCGTCTCTTTCTGACGGGTCTCTCTCGAGCACTCGTTCTGGCGCACCTGGATGTCCTGCTCTAGCTGGAATAAAATGCATGTGCAGCTGTTGGATGATTGTTTTTATCTAATTGTTATTAGATAAATTATCCAATTCACAATAAAATAAAAAGAAATGCCTTGAACTCGTTAAGTTAAATAATATTAGGATGAGCTAAACAAACTATTGGCCATCATTTGGTTTATTGGCCGATGATGGGCCAAACATTTGATTAAAAGGCCAACCAGCTTTTAACAACCTTTAAATCCACTTTCACATTTCCAACTGTGAAATTTCAGCCATTCTAATTATTCAAATAATTTTTAATGAAAATGCTTGATGCACAGCGAATCAAAATGCTCTTTTCTGTCTCAAAACATCAGATTTTTTGTCATATGTATATGTGGGTCTAAAAAAAATTCATTAAATAAAAATAATATTTAATTTCACCTCCACCCTCACCCCAACCCAACTAAGACCCAAGCAAAAATGCCTGTTCCTCTAAAACGAAATACATGAATTCATAATGTTATAGGAAATTAATTTACGGCAGCTTGATTGTTTACTAACTGCAGTACATCCTGGACTGTTTTCTTCTTCTTACTAGAGCAGTTTGACAGTACTGCCAATTTTTTATTTATTAAAACAATACATTCATTAACCGTTATCCATTTATAGTTAGGTTTCTTGTTGTGAAAACAAGTACATGAAACACATTAGTTCCTGTTAACACTTACATTATAACAACTATAACTAATCCGTTCATCCATCCATTTTCTGTACCACTAACCCTAACCCTTTCCCAGGTACCTCAGGGCACAAGCCAGGGGACACCCAGGATGGGGTACATCACATGGCACAATCACACACATTCACATACTATGGACAATATGGAAGTACCAATCAACCTCTATGTCTTTGGAGTGGTGGAGGACGTTGGAGTACCCAGGGGAAACCCTGTGCAAACACTGTGCACACAGGGCAGAGGCGGAAATTGAACCCCCAACCCTAGAGGCACTGTAAAAAAGAAAAGCTGACTTAACTTAAAATTTCAAGACAATTTGCTGCACAGCTTTTTTCAGTTTATTCAACTCAAGGTTAAAAATTGAGTTAAGTGAAGTTAAGTTGAGTAACCTCAAAAAAGCTGTGCAGCAAGTTGCCTTGAAATTTTTAATTAAGTCAACTTTTCTTTTTTTTTTACAGTGTGCTATGCAAATGTGCTAACCACTAATACATTGTTCCTCTGCTATAAATAATAACTTCCAAGAAACCACAAAGCCTTCTGTCCTGACAACTTTCCTGTATCTGAAATTTTTAACGGCTTTACCTATGACTGTTACAAAGATCTGATAATGGAGACTCCTTCCATGAATATAAAATAAATGTCTCCTTATAGAAAACTTCCCCAAAACAAAATCAAAAACTGCAGTTTTTTTAATCCATTCATTAGAAGTTTCTGCCACACAAGTCCCACTGAATTAGCTGTTATTATAAAAATGTTACTATCAGAATCTTGAAATCAACAGTGCTGTGGTATAATACATATTTTGGAAAAGAGGTCTGTTATGATAGCCCTTTCATGTTACTACGTGCTTACTGCGAGTGATACTTGTTTATATGTTGACTTTCTGAGAAACCATAAACTTTGCTTACAGTTTTTCGGGTTTAACTATTTATCAAAGTGGCTTTTAATTAGAATATACAATAGTAGGAACATAATAGGTTAGTAGAATAGTAGGTTTAAGGTTTAATGTGTGGCCACTCAGATATAAATACCAGGATATTCTGAGGTATTGGAATAGAAACTTCATAGCATGACAGGAAGCTAAGATCAGCAGTGTGCCACTAAAATGGAAGCATGTCACTGAAATTGAAATTGCAGTATAAGATCTTGAGTTTTGGCTTTGGCGCATACAAGTTTTTCATGCATGCTATCTCTGTCTTCTCTGAAATTTAATACCGGTATCCTGTGACCGGCTACGCCAAGCATCCAATCAATTCTCCCTCAGTGTTGTGCTTGGTAAACAAAACAGAAAGTACTTTTCCCCCCACCAGCCTACCAACAAGGGAGTCATATCTCTCTATAATGCCAAGGCCAAATGTTTCATTTGCAAGCTTTTGTCTCAGTTTAACCAGAAAAAAATGATACGTGGCAAATAAATTATACTATTTGGAACTAATGTTCTGGATTTAAACAATTACTGAACCATGCCCACATTTCCGCTATCGATCTGCTGCCTAAATAAGGATGCTACAGATGAAACACTAAATACTGCTGAACTGCAAAATATGTCTTCCTGGTCATAAAGCATGATAAATTCCCATGGAAATCCAATGAGCTACAGCACTACTGAAGTGAAACTGTTGAATATTATCCAGGCTGTAAACAAAAAAGCTTAGATGAAATTAAAAGCTAAATCAAAACCAGAGTCACACAGTGGCTTTCTATCTGCAGTAGTCAAAAGCGTCTATGTTATTGTGAACATAAGTAGGATTACTGTTGCTGTAACTGAATTACATATTAGAGAGTCTGTGCTTGCATTAATATTTTGCTCCCAAGGCACATCAGTCACTTAATATAAAGTGTGTCCACGGTAAATAGCTCAGATGTTCTGTTCAGAAGATGGCTCTATTTTGCTAATGAACATTTTGTGAATGCATGTGACATCATTTTGTGTATATATACCCACCAGTCACTAATAATAGGTACATCTGTACCCCTGCTTATACATATATTTATCCAATCAACCAATCATGTGGCAGCAGCACAGTACATAATATCATTCAGATATAATTCATTTTCACTCACAACAGTCTCTAAAGTTTACACAGAGTGTTGCGAAAAACAAAAAACGTTCAGTGAGTGGCATGTGGAAATACCTTGTTAATGAGAATGGTCACTCTTTACAACAGTGCTGAGCTGAAAAGCATCTCAGAACACACAACACATCAAGCCTTGAGGTGGATGTGCTGCAACAGCAGGACACTCTTAGCCAAGAACAAGAATCTGAGGCTAAACTAAGAACAGATTAACCAAAAACAGACAGCTGAAGAGTAGGTCTGGGCCCACCGCTGGCTCGTAGGACTTTAAATACCTGTAAGATGGTTTCCTGGGTCTTCATGTTCGCCTCTTCAGCCTCATGGTGTTTGGTTGTGGCCTTTTCGAAATTGTCTCGGAGAGTCACCAGCTCGGAGAGCAGCTCGTCTCTCTCAGCCGTCAACTGCTCCTTGATTTTCAAAAGCTCGCCTACACTGCAAAACAAAAATCCATTCAGAGCAATTATCCGTGGCTTTTTAGCACAGCTGAAGCATCAATTAGCACTTGGACGACATGCGGAATTGGGTTCTAAGAAATATGCATACAAGTTGCTTACAGTATATGAGCACGACTAGAGTTCATTTAACATGGTGCAGGGCTCTACAGTGCAACCATTTCAGTAGCATTTGCAACTGAAAATAACTTTGTGCGACTGTGAATAAATATTTAGTGGCACCGGTGCGAGTGACCTGTTCAGATTTGTATAATACATTCGTAATAAAAATTACAATTCCAAAATGCATCTACACAGAGCAAGTTACTTTCACACTGATTTTCATCACCTCAGTCAACTTAACAAGAGTGCAAATAATGCAAAGAAGCCATTATGATGACAAAAGTAACACTGTATATCATCTGTGTCTCTCAACTTGCCGATCTCACAATCTGCCATCTTATATTGATCACGCAAATTCACCTGAACCTGTGACATGCTCGTGTAGATACAGCGAGTAAATTAACAATAATGCTAATGCAAGGTTGAGTGTAATTCAGACTTCTTCATTAAATAATTCCCCACCAATCATAAACAAGAGTAGCAACTGTTCATTCTGTAAACATACAGTAAGCTGCCCCTCCCTTTCACTCTCTTCACCAACTCTACATTCAGACAGTGCATTCAGTTTTTGAGCCACAATTGAGCCCCCAACCCTGGCAGTTTGAGGTAAACGTGCTAACCACTGTAAAGCCACTGTAAAGAGAGCACCATTTTCTTTTCTTTTTTTCTTTTTTTTCCACCCAGAAAGCATGGGGGTGCTAATTTATGCACTCAACTATATAATATGTAAAATACATAATACAAATTATGGAACACAAATAATTTTAAAAAACAGAGTGAAGCCAATTTTATCTTTGGTTTTAAACACCAGGAGCTCTGAGTGATAGCATTAACTCCTGCTGGTGAAAAAGTAAATGCCTGACATATTCAAATCCTTGTGATTATTTTTAATATTATTTATTTATTTATTTATTTATTTATTTATTTATTTATTTGAGCTGGAATATGTCAAGGGGGAAGAACAATGTACATGGAAATAAAAAAAGAGTTTTGTCTGTTAAGTGCATCTACAATGTGGACCAACAATGTGGGTGTTTGTAATAAAGTGGCCAGAAAATGCACTTAATGTTTATCCCAACTAAGCTATGGTGTCTGATACACTTGTACCAGCACTACTACCTAGAATGTGACCTACAGTATATGATGGGTCACCTGCACTGTGATGGAAGCAGCCTAAAAACACATAAACCTCAAACAATGATTACGAACTATATAAGTTGTTGGATAGTTATGTGTTTTAGTGAAACAGACATAAGCCCAAACAATTCAGTTCAGTGCAATCAGATACTAGCTGTCAAAATGTTTGCGATGCTTCTGCTTTTCCTTGCTTTGCACTTTTATTTTAAAATGCTCTTTTACTTCAGGTTGTCTGTAGTTTTCAGACCTATATTTTTTTTTATGTCAAAATGTCACCATATTAAGATTTTCCCAAGCTGACACACACACACACAGTATAACATTCATTAATATACTAATGAGCAGAGTTCTTCCAGAGGATTTAACCCCAGTCAGATTAATATTTAGGTCAGTCCACTTGTCATCTGATCACACGTGACTAATCTTAATATCAAGTCTAATAATCTGAACGAGCCATAATCCAATTTATAGATAAAATATTAAGTAACATCTTTTAAAACCCATTACATCTCAGAGCATGTAAATCTGAATGTTTATGTATTGGCTAACTATAACCATGTTTACATCACACACTCACCTCTGCACTTCAGCTTTGGATACAACAACTTCTTGCTCAACAAGTACAGTAAGCCTGTTTATTTCCTGCTGTAGTGTCTTAATTGTGTCTTTAGCAATTTTCTCCTTTTCATGGGCTGCATCCACCATTTCCCAAGCCTTTTCGATTTCCTAAGAAACAGAGACCAAATTCGAGCTAAAACATACTGTATTATCGAATATGATATAAGACTCATCTGAGTACTCAGCTCAGCAAATGAACTGTGATCTCACAATTTGTTGCTACAAAGTTTTTTTCTCTTTACAAATGTTATTTTTCTGGTGGATTTATTAACAACATAGTTTTATCCAACAATGTTTCAGTTTCTTTTCATTTTATACACCTATAATATTTCCTAGTACTTACAGGTGCTTGTCATATACTTAGAATATCATCAAAAAGTTGATTTATTTCAGTAATTCTATTCAAAAAGTGAAACTAGTATAATGTATACTTTCATGAAACACAGACTGATATATTTAAGTGTTCATTCCTTTTAATTTTGATGATTATAACTGACAACTAATGAAAACCCTAAAATCAGTATCTCAGAAAATTAGAATATTGTGTAAAGGTTCAATATTGAAGACCCTGGTGCCACACTCTAATCAGCTAATTAACTCAAAACACATGCAAAGGCCTTTAAATGGCCTCTCAGTCTAGTTCTGTAGGCTACACAATCATGGGGAAGACTGCTGACTTGACAGCTGTCCAAAAGATGACCATTGACACTTTGCACAAGACACAAAAGGTCATTGCTAAAGAGGCTGGCTGTTCACAGAGCTCTGTGTCCAAGCACATTAATAACATGTCATAACACCTGAGCAGTGCCACAGACTGATCGACTCCATGCCACTCCATTGCTGCAGTAATTCAGGCAAAAGGAGCCCCAACTAAGTATTGAGTGCTGTACATGCTCATACTTTTCATGTTCATACATTTCAGTTGGTCAACATTTCTAAAATCCTTTTTTTGTATTGGTCTTAAGTAATATTCTAATTTTCTGAGATACTGATTTTGGGGTTTTCAGTAGTTGTCAGTTATAATCATCAAAATTAAAAGGAATGAACACTTGAAATATATCAGTCGGTGTGTAATGAATGTATACATTATACTAGTTTCACTTTTTGAAAGGAATTATTGAAATAAAGCAACTTTTTGATGATATTCTAATTATATGACCAGCACCTGTATATTGTCCCTGTTTATTTTATATATCCTCAATCCACTGGTTAGCCTAAAAGTGCATTAGGTAGGATTTCTCAAAATTAGTCAAGATTAGGCCTCTATTGGTTAAGCAGGTGGAGTTGAATAAGATTTATTTTCATCTATAAAATGATTGACAGGATGGCCATGTAAAGATAACCATGCATTCCGGACCATAAGGCAATTTTACCAAGGGGATTTGTATTTCTCAGCCATGTAATACTTTTCTCCTGAGGTCAGAGCTTAAACCATCTGTTTTATTTAAATCATGTTCTACATTTTCCAGCTGATTCATATTATTAGTAAGAAAAAAAAATCATCTATTGCACCATTAATCCTCAGTGGATTCCTATTCATGTTGTTCCTATTCATGTTGTTGTGCCCATGTGCGGTATTATATAATAAAGCTAAGCTCATGGCTGCATTTTTGTTGCACTATTTTGTTTACAGATCTTTTTTTTTTTGTTTCCCAAAAGACAAAATAACAGTTTACACGGATCATCCTGTTAAAAGTTTTACACCCCCTGGCTCTTAATGTATCGTGTTGCATTCTAGAGAAACAATTGGTTCAAAAATTGGTTCATTTGTGTAAATTCAGTTATTATTGTGTCTTGTGGACTATATGTAAACATGTGTTATGTGAAATAGCTTGTTCGGGGCAGTACTAAATAAACAAAATAACAAAATGCTATTTTCATGATCCCTGTTCTTTTTTTATTAAAAAGGTTATTAATATTTTGTAGATTCTGCAAGGCGTATGTAAACTTATGACCTCAACTGTAAATACGAAATATGTAAGGATATGAAGGATATGTTTTTCTTTTTAATAATCTAATTAGAAAAGGCCCAGATCAAAATCACTCCACTTAAGCTCTTGTTGCAGAAAATATTTTCATTTTACAAATACCAGCACTGAATATGAAGGTCACACCAACAAGGAATAAATTAGACAGAGTTTAGAGCTAGCCAAGGATTTCTGAATTTGTTATTTAATTTAAATTTGCATTTGCAATTCATTGTAAAAACTTAACAAACCTGTCATTCAAATCTTAACCTCTTAACCACAATTTGTTTTTCTGAAGTAGATAATGAGTACCATTTTCATACCTAATCCTTTTTTGCTCATACTATACCTTTTTTAGTGGCATAATGGTGGCCTGGTCTTCATGAGACAGCTTCAGTGCCGCCTCCACTTTGACAGCGTTGGCCCTTATCTCTGCTTTCAGCTCTCTGCATTTTGTCATCAGCCTGTTTTCGTTCTCATGTGATTTCTTCAGGGCTGTGATGAGCTGTTCATGTTCCGCCCTGAACTTAACATCCAGACTGTTCTCTCCTGCCATTTCGTTCAACACATCCTGGAACTCCTTCTCTAAAGCTTCAAATGAGCTCTCTTCCACTGCCGGCTTCTGAGCTTCCTCCTAAACCAAGAGCACACAACATGAATTCCGAGCTAATTTTCTGTTTCTCTAAATGCATGGACACAATTATAATCCTGTAACAGTGACACAGGAACTTGTGACACACGGTTGGTTTGCTTATTTTGAAATGAAGTAAAACCACAAAACTACATATGATAAATTATACTTAAAAACATGGAGCATGAGAATAATTACTTTATTGAAGGAAGAATTGTTTATACAAATTCAAACGTTAGGCTACATCTTCAAATGAAAGTTCCATGGAATTGTGAAAAATATGGCGGACTGAAGAGGAATATGACTACTCTAGAAATTATAGTCATTTTGTGAGGCTCGGTAACATGGTAATAATATTGAAAATCATAACAAAATGTTCCAATACTATTGTGATATGAAAATTCAATATTGGCTAAATCACATGATCATTGCTGAGAAACTCAGCACTCAATAATAATAATAATAATAATAATAATAATAATAATAATAATAATAATAATCTGCACTTACTCAGCTCTTACATCACAACTCTGTGAACTTTGTTCCTCTAGCACTCATTTAAAATAATATTGTATGGTAGGACTACTTGTATTGTTCTGTACTCGATATACCACTTTGCTTGTATTTCCTCATTTGTAAGTGGCTTTGGATAAAAGCATCTGTCTAATGAATAAATTTAAATGTAGTCACTTTTAATAAGGCGACACTGTGCATACAATATTATAATAACTTTACAATGAACTTGGATATGATTTTTTTTTAATAGTCTTATTGAAATGGGATTTAGTGTTGTGAATAATAGGTATTACAGACAAGACAGACAGACAGACAGACAGACAGACAGACAGACAGACAGACAGACAGACAGACAGACAGACAGACAGACAGACAGACAGACAGACAGACAGACAGATAGATAGATAGATAGATAGATAGATAGATAGATAGATAGATAGATAGATAGATAGATAGATAGATAGATAGATAGATAGATAGATAGATAGATAGATAGAGCCTAAACCAATGGAAATGTGTCCCAAATGACCAAACATGCAATTAAAAATGGTTGTTAGGGTGTTTCCTTGATGAATAGCAAGAAAGCTTAGACACCTTGGAAATTCAAATAGCATCCCAATAATCAATATCTAAATTAATCCGAGTTTACAATAGGCAAAAGTTTAATGTGAAAATTGTTTAATGTGTTTAATTGTGAAAGTGTAATGTGAAAAACGTGTCTGGGTTGTGTATATTTTTATATAGTTATTTATTTATTTATTTATTATTCTTTTGAAAGTAGACAGTAGTTAGCAATTGTTAGTTGTTTAATTGGTCTAACTGCTTTCTATGAAGCAGAAAACATTAAAATAACTGTTGTTGATTTTTAGTTACTGTTTTGGGCAGTAGGTAGTGTTTAGGACAAGGTAGTTGTATGGGAGTCTTGGTGTCACTTTGTGGTTGTTTTTGGTAGATTTTACCACTTTAAACTTTTTATGTTAAGCATATTTTCTCCTCAATTGAATTTAATAGAGAAATTTAGTTTGTAAATGCATTTCATAATTACATGATCTGTCTGTAAGGCTTTAGGTGAGCTTAGTTATATAGAGTTTAACATTTAATTGTCTTGGTTTAGTTGTGTTATTTATAAAAATGAATTGAAAACAAATACATTTTCAGTTCAGTGTGCAGTTTTCACACTGTTTTAATATACGTTTCATGCATACGTTTAACTATTTCACATACAGTTAAACGTAGTTTCTTCTCTCTGATGTGTGTAAGATCACTAAGTTTTATTATCTATCATGGAGGAGCAGTATAAACCAGCCACGGAAACATTCAAAGTCTCTTATCCTTACCTCCATTGTGCACGTTTTCAGCGTCTGTTCCAAAACTTATATGCGTCTATCAACCAAAAGCTTCAGTATTTTATATATCTACACAGTTCAAAATGTAAACTAAAACTGCCAATAATTTCCTATCTCACTGTTTATGAAAAGCATCTCTGTTGCTATGCAACCGCGTGAAGGCCCCGCCCCCTTCCTGCAGTCCAGAATCGTGCCCTGATCCCTATTCCCTGCACACTATAAAAGCTCTTCTCATCCCCTATAGACTCTTCTGGTAACTCTTACAGTGCATTGTAGGATTGTTAATATGTTTTTAGTTGTCAACCTAATGCATTATTATTATTATTATTATTATTTTTATTATTATTATTATTATTATTATTATTATTATTATTGTTGTTGTTGTTGTTATTGTTGTTGTTGTTGTTGTTGTCAGCAATTTTTTACACATTTTTTGTATAAATAACACAACGAAACCAAGACAATTAAACGTTAAATAATCTCTGTGTAACTAAGCTCACCTACAGTATCTCACAAAAGTGAGTACACCCCTCATATTTTTGTAAATATTTGATTATATCTTTTCATGTGACAACACTGAAGAAATGACACTTTGCTACAACGTAAAGTAGTGAGTGTACAGCTTGTGTAACAGTTTAAATTTGCTGTCCCCACAAAATAACTCAACACACAGCCATTAATGTCCAAACCGCTGGTAACAAAAGTGAGTACACCACCTAAGTAAACCACCTAAAATGTCCAAATTCGGCCCAAAGTGTCAATATTTTGTGTGGCCACCATTATTTTCCAGCACTGCCTTAACCCTCTTGGGCATGGAGTTCACCAGAGCTTCACAGGTTGCCACTGGAGTCCTCTTCCACTCCTCCATGACAACATCACGGAGCTGGTGGATGTTCAAGACCTTGTGCTCCTCCACCTTACATTTGAGGATGCCCCACAGATGCTCAATAGAGTTTAGGTCTGAAGACATGCTTGGGCAGTCCATCACCTTCATCCTCAGCTTCTTTAACAAAGTAGTGGTCGTCTTGGAGGTGTGTTTGGGGTCATTGTCATGCTGGATTACTGCATACTGATCAAGCTCTGCTTCAGTATGTCACAGTACATGTTGGCATTCATGGTTCCCTCTATGAATAGATGTATGAGTGCTGCCAGCATTGCTGCAGAGGTTGAAGGTGTGGGGGGGGTCAGCCTGTCAGTGCTCAGACCATATGCCACACACTGCATCAAATTGGTCTGCATGGCTGCTGTCCCAGAAGGAAGCCTCTTCTAAAGATGATGCGCAAGAAAGCCTGCAAACAGTTTGCTGAATACAAGCAGATTAAAGACATGGATTACTGGAACCAAGATAAACTTATTTGGTTCAGATGGTGTGAAGCGTGTGTGGCAGCAACCAGTTGAGGAGTACAAAGACAAATGTGTCTTGCCTACAGTCAAGCATGGTGGTGGGAGTGTCATGGTCTGGGGCTGCATAAGTGCAGCTGGCACTGGGGAGCTACAGTTCATTGAGGGAACCATGAATGCCAACATGTACTGTGACATACAAAAGCAGAGAATGATCCTCTCCCTTCGGCGACTGGGCCGCAGGGCAGTATTCCAGCATGATAATGACCCCAAACACACCTCCAAGACAACCACTGCCTTGGTAAAAAAGCTGAGGGTGAAGGTGACCAACTGCCCAAGCATGTCTCCAGAACGAAACCCTATTGAGAATCTGTGGGGCATCCTCAAATGTAAGGTGGAGGAGCACAAGGTCTTGAACGTCCACCAGCTCCGTGATGTTGTCATGGAGGAGTGGAAGAGGACTCCAGTGGCAACCTGTGAAGCTCTGGTGAACTCCATGCCCAAGAGGGTTAAGGCAGTGCTGGAAAATAATGGTGGCCACACAAAATATTGACACTTTGGGCTCAATTTGGACATTTTCACTTAGGGGTGTACTCACTTTTGTTGCCAGCGATTTAGACATTAATAGCTGTATGTTGAGTTATTTAAAGTGGACAGCAAATTTACACTGTTACACAAGCTGTACACTCACTACTTTACATTGTTGCAAAGTGTCATTTCTTCAGTGTTGTCACATGAAAAGATATAATCAAATATTTACAAAAATGTGAGGGGTGTACTCACTTTTGTGAGATACTGTAGGTGAGCTTAGTTATATAGAGATTATTTAACGTTATCTGTCTTGGTTTCGTTATTTATGTGTTATTTATAAAAATGAATTCAAAACTAATCAATTTTCAGTTCAGTGTGCAGTTTTCACATTGTTTTAATATACGTTTCATGCATACGTTTAACTATTTCACACACAGTTAAACGTAGTTTCTTCTCTCTGATGTGTGTAAGATCACTAAGTTTTATTATCTATCATGGAGGAGCAGTATAAACCAGCCGCGGAAACATTCAAAGTCTCTTATCCTTACCTCCATTGTGCACGTTTTCAGCGTCTGTTCCGAAACTTATATGCGTCTATCAACGAAGAGCTTCAGTATTTTATATATCTACACAGTTCAAAATGTAAACTAAAACTGCCAGTCTTTTCCTATCTCGAAGTTTATGAAAAGCGTCTCTGTTGCTATGCAACCGCGTGAAGGCCCCGCCCCCTTCCTGCAGTCCAGAATCGTGCCCTGATCCCTATTCCCTGCACACTATAAAAGCTCTTCTCATCCCCTATAGACTCTTCTGGTAACTCTTACAGTGCATTGTAGGATTGTTAATACGTTTTTAGTTTTCAACCTAATGCATTATTATTATTATTATTATTATTATTATTATTATTATTATTGTTGTTGTTGTTGTTGTTGTTGTTGTTGTTGTTGTCAGCAATGTGTGAACAGGATCACTTTTTCCGAGATGCACACAGAATTATTTCCTCCCTCCCCAGAACAAAACAAGCTGCTTATAGTATTCAAAGCTAATGATCCCAACGACAGCGTCATTCATTTCATGTGATTTCGTTTTTCTTGTTGATCTTTACACTAGGTGGCAGCTTTACACAAATCGTTGGTCAAAGAGCACTCATTCTCAATCTGAATAACGAGTCAACCTCGACATTATGGCCTGCACTGGTTCACTAATGTAATCCTGCTTCAAAATGCACGGAAGGAATGAAGGTGAAACAAGCTGCAAATTCTTACTGTGGGAATTCCTCTAAGTTTATGTAATTTAGGAAGCTGGGTTAGAGAAGCCTCAAAGTTTGCAAAGCTTTTATCAAGGCAACAGGTGGCTGTTTTGGAAAAATAAAATAAAATAAAAGAAATAAAATGTAAAATATTAGATGGTCTTGATTTTTTTCAACATGTTTCTTTTGCATTATTTATATAACCCATATTTATATTATTTCCATGTTATTTATTTAAGTTATAAGTTACTGGCAATTTTAGGGTGTTAAAAAATGCTGTTAAAAATGACAGTTTATTACACATTCAGTTTAGTACCATGTAATAATTGTAACTGGCAACTAAGATCTACAGCAATTTACTGTAAATTTTATAGTAACTTGATTGCAGTGTACAGTAGGTGTTCAAACTTTAGACTGGTGTCCTATGTGCTATATTTATTACATACTGTATAATGTGCTTCCACAGCTATATACGCTGGTTGTAAAGAGAAAATATTTGAGGTACTGTATTTTTATTTTTTTATGTTTTCCTCTGTAGTTTGGCCATTTTCCTCTGACCTCTTTCATGAACAAGGTTTTCTGCCCATAGAACTGCCACTCAATGGATAATAAGACAAGATAAGACAAGATAAGATAAAATAAGACTTTATTGATCCCATGGGGAAATTAGAGCATTCCGGCAGGATACATCAACGACAAGGCACAAAATACACCTATAGTAAGAATAAAAATAAGTTAAAGTAAAACGAAAATGGAATATATTTAAAAACTAAAATAAAATTAGAAAGTACAAATAGTATAAAATATGCATAGCATTGATATATTATAAATAGTAAACTTATAAAGTGTGTATCATATACAGCTATACTTTAGCTATGCTAAGATGCAAAAAGTACATTAGGTTGTTTTGCAGTTCTGCTGTATATAGGCTAGTGGTACACTTATATATGCAGTATTTTCTACAGATGAGACATCCACAGATGGGGTAGTTACAGTTGCCATGGATGCTTTTATTTTCATTTTATTTGTGTTTTTGTTTGGTTTTTGTTGCTTCTTGTACTGTTTCTTGTTTCAAACTCCCGAGAATGTTACATGTGAGATCAGCAGTTTTCGAAATATTTCATCCAGCCTATCTGGCACGGTCTACGTCACTAGTGGCGTCACTACAAACTTCGTTCGGATGTTTGATATGAACATTATCTGAAACTCATGACCTGTATCTGCTGCCATAATGATTGGCTAATCGGATGATTGCATGAATGTCCAGAGGTAGGCTACAGGTGTTCCTATTAAAGTGGCCGGTGAGTGCACTGTTCTAAAGTCGACTTATAGGCTAAAATACTGTCAACTTAAGTCTAATGACATTTTTAGCCCAATAAGACATGTGCTCGGTTGCTCAGTAATGATAACCTAAAAGTTCTAAGCAATACCCTACAAAATATTATAGTAGCCTACACCTTATAATAATACGCTTAGTATTTGAACAGTTGTCTAGATGCAAAATAAATAAATAAATAACTAAAATAAAATTTTAAAAAGGACAGACAGGATCAGATGGGCAGGAAGAAATAGCGCAGCAGCGCTTTTTTCTCTCTTCCCTTCCCTTCCCTTCCCATGTTAGGTCGTTCTCGACTTCAGTGGCTGCTCGGCTGTAGAATAGAGCGCGCGCCTCCGACACCCTGCTAATCGCGCACTTCCGGATCATCACATTTATTCTACTCTCCTAAAGACTGGCCGAGAGGACCTACGTTATATCCAGAGCTTAACTTACTACCGATCTGCAGCTTCAGGAAACTGGTGTTGCCTCTCAGTCATGGGGAACAGCGTGTCCGGAATCCCACCGCTCCAGAGAGGATATCACAACAGATTTCACAGACTTCACAACTCCCATAAAGGTCAGTGACTTTGGTGTTCATTCTTATAGGATGACTGAAAACCTCATTGGCCTGTCCGGTGTTATGTTATCACCTCCAAATTTCCATATGCTCAACGAAAATACATCTAGTCTGACTTTTTTCCATGATTGCTTGGATCTCAATTGAGACTGCGTTGTTATTTATCAAATTAATTTCATTTACCAGCTTCCCGTGCTTCCTTAATGCCTTACCTTGGCAACTTGTTGCATTCATTGTGGATTATGTAAATCTGGTGGTGCTGAAGGACAGCGCTCGCGCTGGGGGGCAAATGGGACAAAGGGTGTTTCTCAACCAGCTCCCTGGCTCAGTCGGTAGTGAATCAGTAGGCTGTATGGCTGACTACACATTGGGACATTGATACCTGAATTTCCAGCGACATGACTAAGTATTAGCGTTATAAACCCTCACCAAAAATGAAAAACAAAAATATTTCACTTTTTATATGTCTTATAAATGTGTTAGCTTAATAATCACACATATTTCTGTCATAATATTTCAAGCAGGATTGTAAACTAGCTAGTGGATCAAAAAAAATCATTAAACACTTAAAAGTTGTTAGACTCAAAGAAACTGTATATAGAATGTAAAAATCGCTAATATACATAATAATTTGAGAGCTAAAACAAAGATAACAAGCTACTTACATGTGTAGCCGGAAGTTGGTTGAGAGTTTTTTTTTTTTTCAAGCTGAGAGGCTTTAGAAATCCATACGTCATTTTCAGTAAGGGGACATAGTGAGCATCGATGATCCCTGGTTTTTATGGTGCATTGTGGGATTTTTTGTACCGAATAAACGTTCCAGTGCATTGGAAGATTGTGCAATTGAGACAGCCCTTAAAATGGCCGACTCCCTGATCAGTGCCCTGACTACTGAACTAGGGAGCTGGCTGAGATGCACCCAAAGGTAGCGCGTGCCCACGTTTCCAAGTAATTATAGGCAGGACAGTCACTGTCTTGGTGGCCTTAAGTGCAAGGATGCCATACTTTATTCATTCAGGAATAATTTAGAAAAAATGGTTAATGGCTCTCATGTTCTGTATATTATATGCATTTTTTCCCCTGTGTGTCCTGCTACACTATAAAATGCTGGGTTAAATCTGACCCCACTTGAGTCATCTCTGTAGAGCAGTGCTAAGTCAGGCTGGAGCAATGGATAGCAATGTCACTGATTCAAGCTTGAGCTCAGGTTACTGTCTTCATGGAGTGTCATATGCTCTTTTTGTGCCTGTATGGCTTTTCTGAGGGTTCTCCAGATTAATCCCACCTCCCAAAAACACGCATGTAACTGAACTAGTTACTCTTAATTGCCAATAGGTGGGAATGAGTGTGTGCATAGTGCGTTGTGATAGACTGGCATTCCACCTGGATTGTATTCTTGCCTTGCCTCGAAATAATGAGTACTGGGTCACAAATACACATATAACACAATATATGTTGTGTTAATTTGACTACAGACTGTTGAGTTAGGTGTAGAACCCAACCTGCTGAGTTGCTCCGGGATCCTGAACTTGTGTTTCTGTCTGTACAGAGTTTCATATGTTCTCCCCATGTTCCTGTGGGTTTCCTCCATGTTATCCATTTTCCTCCAATTTCCCCAAAATATGCAGGCAGGCGGATTGGCTATTTTAAATTGTCCTTTGGGGTGAATGTGTGTGTGTGTGTCTGTGTGTGTGTGTGTGTGTGTGTGTGTGTGTGTGCATGGTGCTATGCAATGGACAGGCATCTTACCTGGGGTGAATGTTTCCACTTTGCATGAAGAGTTACTGGGATTGGCTCTGGATCCACCTTGACCTTGACCAGTATAAAGCTGTTACTGTAGATGAATGCATGAATTAATGAATGTATGAATGAATGCATGAACGAATGAAGCTTGCTTTTACTGTTCCTGCTTTTAATTTTACAATTCATTTGCTACAAGGCCCATTTTAAATTGTTTTACCAACCCTTAATCCACTTCTTATCTCTACTATATTAACTAACCAAAGGTTGGTTTAACATAATATGAAATAACATAACGAAATGACCCAAAGCTTCAAACACAGATATTGGGATATATAAATAGCCCTTCATATTTAGAGCTTATTACAGTATAGTGAGGAAAATGTCCCTGGAAATTTAAATGGCATACTTCTGTAGGTTATAGAGGTAAGAGTTTATGTTGCTGTTGCTGTTGCTATTGATTCCACTAAACAGCTATTTTTTTTCCTCAGCTGTGAAATTATTTCAAAACTTCAAGAATTTAACAAATTGTTAATGGTTATTACAATATAATGATATATAATATAATAAATGTATGTTGTCCAATTCATAAAGCTATATAAATCTTAAAGGTATAATGGTCACTGATAGCAATTTATTGTGTTATTGTATCATATATGAATAAATAGCTAAGTTTTGACAACACTGTGTAGCATAAAAGGCAACAGATATCGAGCATTACATGTTCATTATGCTAATTTAAAATGAATAAACATTGTGATTTTAAACAAATGGTTTTCAGTTTATTCAACTTATTGTAGAAGTGAACTAGATGCTCAGGTGATTTAACTCATTCTTTAAAAAGCTGTAGGAGTTTTTATTTGTATCTAGAATGAATTATGAATACAACGTCACTGATTTGTGTCCCTCAGAATTATATTCCTCTGAATTGTGTATTAGCAGACGTCTGATTCTGAACATTGTCCTGCTGGGAGACTTGATGATAATTGCAGCCTTCATTAGCATGTAGTCATTATATTCAAATGAAGAGGTGACATAGGGAGGACTGATGAGTAGAGGCTTTAACAAGACACTGATATTTCACTCTATTAGCTTGTGGAGTCAGCGCCAAAGAGGTCTTCCAGAGGTTAATACTTTGGATTTTTCCATTATTGTAGACCGGCATGAAGATGCCAACAACAACAACAACTAAATATATGCTAATGGTTGTCTAATGTGCGTATGCTCTTCTATCTCTTTGTATAAGCTGTCTGTATAATCTTTTTTTTTTTTTGATGTGATGTCAGTTTTGGTCCTTCACTTATAAGAGTTAGTGCTCAAATTTGGCATTTGCATTTATAGATTTTGCAGAAACTTATTCAAAGGATCCTTGATTCACTTGAATAAGTGTTTTTGGGTTTGTTTGTTTTTTAAATGTAAAACTACAGTGCAATCTGGTGACAGCTGGTTCTGCTATTAGTTGGGAGGCTAAAATTAAAATGAATCCATTAAAATCGAATATCTACCAACAGCTTGACAGTGAAACTATTAAAGTTGAGCAATGCATTTTATTACTTTATATCAAATTATCAAATTATTTACATTGTTTTTGTCTGCAGTACTAGCTTCATGCCATGTTTTCCTAAAAAACACACAGAAAAGTTTCAAATACAAAACTGAGTTGTGGAAAAAAAATGTTTTGTCATCTGTCTTTTTGTGTAATTTGTACTTTGATTTGTTTCTGTTTCAAGTTTTAAAATTTTTGCATTTTCGGATGTTTCGGATGCAGATTTAATCAGGTACATTTTCAGAATCTCCCTGTGCTTGGCTGTACTTAGATGAGAAACAGCCCCACAACATTATGCTTCCACCACCATGTTTCTTAGTTGGGATGGTGTTGTTTTGATGATGGGCCACGTTGGCATTAATGCCAAAAAAAATTTCTACTCTGGCTTCATCTGACCAAAAAACCTTCTGCCAGTTCTGCTGCAGTTCCTTCACGTGTCTTTCCGCAAACTTCGAACAGGATTCCAGATGAACCTTTTTGAGAAATGGCTTTCTTTTTGAAACTCTCCCATGTAGCCAAGATGCATGCAATATCTTTGATATTGTTGTGAGATGCACATGCTTTTTGTTGTTGCCCACAAAATCAGGTATCTCAAAGTTGCAATGTGGTTCTGGGTGGAATCTCGGACCAAATGTTTTGTTTTTCAGTCATCTAGTTTTGACAGATACCCACATTTGGCAGACTGTAGGTGTTACCATACATTTTCCACCTCTAAATTATTGAATGTATACCTTCCACAACTTTATTGGAGAGTTGTTTTGGTCTTCTGATCGGAAGGTTGTGAGTTCAAATCCCAGCACTGAAAGCTGCCACTGTTGAGCTCTTGAGCAAGACCCTTAACCTTCAAGTGCTCAGTTGTATTAAATGAGATAAATGTAAGTTCTTCTGAATAAGGATGTCTGCCAAATCTCATAAATTTACATGCAATGTAAATGTAATCCTGGATGCAGAAGTCCACTGACACCATTGCTACAGATGACATAGTGTTTCAGGAATTAATTCAGCCAGATAATTAAAGATCTGTTAGTGATCTGCATGCTAAACTTGTGAATGAACTTGCAATTAGAACTTACTTAGCAGACTATGAGCTAGAGTAATTGTGGCTCTATAGTGTATTTGTTCATGTTGATGAGCATTCGTTTTTTTTTAAAAAAGCATTCTTCAGTGGATAGTTCTTAGCTTCCTAAAGAGGGAAGCACTCACAGTGTTCTATCTAAAGCCTTTAATGGTTTAATTGACGTTTTTTCTTCTATGTGTGTACTCCAGCATCAGTATGTGTCTGCGGAGCAAGGCAGCTATATCCTTCCAGCCGCTTTCTCTTTGACAACATAACATAGCATGTACAATACTGTTCCCATGGTGATTGCCATTAAGTGTAATGGCAGAGCAATAATAACAGGAAACAGTCAGCCAAAGACAGAGCTGCGTGTTTGTGATGCAAGAAAGACACTCGTGCTTATTCACATTTTTTAAAGTAATAAACCATATATTTTAGTCTCATCATTGTGTGCCTCTCTCCAGCTATAATCTACTTATCTGTCCTGCCCTTTCTCTGCAATATACAATAGGCTTACATCAAATTATAGGTTCCATTCAAAAAGAGATTGCTGTTTTTCTGCTTCTGAATTCTTATACTAAAATTACATGAAATGTTTGAGTACTGTAGTTTTTTGGGCAAAAAAAGAAAAGTTCTCGCTAATTTCTATCTAATTATCTTATGATGGATAATGGCTTCTTCTCTCATTCATCATTTCATGTCAATGTTCAATGTCATATTAATGAGAAATCTAAATGTAGAGGTAGTGGAGACCATAAAAGTTGAACTCAAAAATTCAGAAAGCAATGCAGCTGTACGAGGCAGTTGTGCTGATTTAGAGCAAAAACTCAGATCGGCTAGTTAATGATCCAGAATTTGACAAGTTTTGGAAGCTGATGTGTTTGAGCTGAGTGTACAGATGAGGAGGTGAGACAGAACTGGATAGACTAAACAAAATTAAAGTACTGCTGCATCTCTCTCTCTTTATTCTCATTTTAGATGTTTTTAACTTACAGGAGGAAAAAATAAGAACCCTTAAGGTCTTCTAGAACACACAGATAGTCTATGAATTTCTGACAATTAAAACTAAACTAAAACTTACTCAGTCATTGAATCTCAGCATATACAGTAATTATTTCATTTTGTTGTTGTGTTCCTGCTTGAAAATTAAAAGCTTTTTCTGCTCACAGTAATGTGTGTGTACTGTATATACAAATAAATGAGCACACTCACTGGTTAGGATTTTAGGGGCTGGACAAAAGACATTAAATGTTCGAAAACGAAATGAGACATAAAAAAAAAAAAAATCCCACGGTGAAAAACTTCACTCCATGCCCCCCAGTAGATATGTCAACAGTCACACTTTTTACATATAGTCAATCAAAATGTGAGATTAAATTCAAAATAAACTTGCAGAGGAAATCTTGGGGAATTGTTTCTGGGGTCATCAATCATGGGGTAGCTGTTGATGGAGAAAAAATTGAGATAATAGTAGCTGCATAGCACACTGCTGTTTAATGTTCCTATGTAGTATTAAAGTTTATTACTGATCGCTCACTGGTTAATCTAGCCTGTGGAAATAAGAATCAGGGTCAAAGCTACCTGTGTGTGATATAGTTGACTATCAGCTAATTTTCATTTGAGGCTATTCATGTGTGGTTGGAAAATGTGATCTGTTACATTTAAAATTTTCTCTTTAGACCTATTTAAGTCCCAGACCATAAATGCAGAGTATAAAAAATGGCTCATTCACTTAAATACACTTAAACACACATAAACGTAGTCTGCATTTTATTAGGAATGCCCTACAAATGTAGAGTTTGGGGCAAAGTTGCAACTTGCGATTCCCGACCTACAACCAGCAAAAGCCACGAAACACACCCCCTCAACTTTAAATTTCAACCTGTCCGCTTGGGGTAGTTTTCTCAACTACCGGTTCCTTTCCACTGAATGAATGTTTAAAGTTCACTATAGTAGAAAAGCACCAGAAGCCACTCAGGCCTGTAACTGCAAATGTGTGGTTAAATAAACTTTTTATAAGCTTTATGTGATCTAATAAAGCAAACAAAACACACACTTTTGAAGAACTTTATATGTTTTGTTTTGTTCCTTGTATGAAATGACTTATATCTTGCAAATTAACACTTACAAGGCACCACAAATGCAGCATACTGTAACACTGGGTAGGACCTCCATTTGCTTTCAGAACTATAAATTCATGCTGAGACTCTACCAATGTACCACATGACCAAATGTCATCCATTGGATTATGATCCACTGAAGCACACTAAAGTTGTTCTCATGTTCATGGAACCAGTGGCAGATGACTTTGTAACATGGTACATTAACATGCTGAAAGTAGCAATTATAAGATCAAGGTCAATTGTGGCCATACATTGATGCATGTGGTCAGCAACAACACTATGATAGGCTGTGGTATTTACACAATGCTCAGTTGGTATTAAAGGCCCCAGGGTGTGCCAGGAAAACATTCCCCACCCCCTTACACCCTCACCAGCAGCCAAAACTATTAACACAAGCCTGATTTTGTCCATAGATTCATGCTGTTAATGACGAAATCTGATGCTACCATCTGTATACTGCAGAAGAAATTGAGATTTTTCAGAGCAGACAATGTTTTTTTTTTTTTTTACAAAATTCATCTGTCTACTTTTGGTGAGTCTGTGCCCACTGTAGCCTCAGATTCTTGTTCTTGGCAGACAGAATTGGAACCCACTGTGGTCTTCTGCTGTTGTACCTTATCCACCTTTAGGTTTGACATTTTGTGCATTTTGTGAAGCATGGTTACTTGAGTTCACTTTCCTGTCAGCTCAAACTAGTCTGGCCATTCTCCTCTGACCTTTCTCATCAACAAAGTGTTTTAACAGGCAGAACTGCTGCTTATTGGATGTTTTTTTTTTGTTTTCCGCACCATTCTGTGTAAACTCTTTAGGGTTAGAGTGTTGTGTTAATGAAAATCCCAGGAGATTAGCAGTTTCTAAAATACTTGGGTTTGGCTTTCTGCAAAAAATAAAATAAATATATAAACAAACAAATAAATAAATAAATAATATTTTGATATCCTGAAATATTCTTTTATTTTATATATTATTTAATATAAAACAGTAAATGCACCATTTCTACATATAGTATGTATCTAGGCTGTTGTTGTGTTTTTGTTATGATGCTGTAGAATGAAAGAATTGAGCGATTCAACGGACCCAAATAAAAAGGTTTCTTTGACAAAATTAGGCACAAATTGGGGCCAGACCACTTTGTATCTCTGATTCAACCAACATTTTCAGTTTTTCCTCAGCCGTTATGTTTTGGACCTCAATTAAACAAAACTGGCAAAATAAATACATTTTAATTCATATTTTCTATTATATGGAAGTATATTGTATTGAATATGAGTATGGAATTTGGAATGCTAAAATATTATATACTAGACAAAATGAATAGAAAACATTTGGATGAATGTGCTTGTATGTCACTGTATTCTTGTATTTATGTTTACATAATGACAATATATGTGATAATAAGATTATATTCTTAATGCTGTCTCATTTGTATGCTGTTACTTTGTAAATATTACAATATATTTTCTAATCATGTTTTTGTAGTGTAATACACATGGAGGGGGTCATGTGTGTGTGTGTGTGTGTGTGTGTGTGTGTGTGTGTGTGTGTGTGTGTGTTATTTAATTAGTTTTTGGCCCATTGTGGAATAATATTTGGACTAGTTTTAAATGCCTATTTGAATGGCAACCCTGAGTATATGTGAGAAATTTTTTTACTAAAGTTGTTTTTGCCAGGTTTGCCAAAATTTAATTAATATTACAAGTCCAAAAGATAAATGACTGAGAAATATGAAAAATGTTGGTTGTATTGGCAGAGACACAAAGTGGTCTGACACTATTTTTAAGCTATTTCTGCTGAAGTCAAAAAATTCTGTGGCCAATTGTACTTTTTAAAGTCTTTGGGTTAAACAGAATAATTAGGTTTTGCATTCTGAGAGAGTAATTAGTCATTGTTGATATGAATATGGACATTGGGGGTACTCGAAGCCCAGACTCAGACTCAAGTCCAATTATGAACGAACTCAGACTTGTCATGCACTCAGGTAAATTTGTACTCGAACTTGACCCAGACTTGGACATTTTAGACTCTATACGTTTTTCTTGTGCTAGATAGCCAAAAGGTTTTAAATTATATCTGTCTGGTATTCCTGCAAACAGTGATATACCTGAGTTTTATAATAAATGCATTTATTTTTATATTTTTTAAGCAATTAGCTCTCACATGCAATAACAAAATGCATGCAAACAGTCTGTTTACAAGTATGTTTTAAAAAAAATGTTGATGGAGAAGAATCTGGGTTGGGCGCATGGTGGCTTAATGTTAGCACGTTCACCTCGCAGGTCCAGGGTTCGATTCTTGTCGGGCTGTGTGTGTGCCAAGTTTACATGTTCTCCTCGTGCTGCCAGGGTTTCCTCCGGGTTTTCCTCCCCAAAGACAAGCATGGTAGGCTGATATGTGAAATGTACTTCTGCATGCAGTAAATATCATAAACTCTGCTGATAGGGATGTTTGTTTTGTTTTTTTTCATTTTAGGAATTAAAATAAAATAAAAAAAATACAAGAACAGAGCTGTGTTCAGAAATGAGTTTGTTGTCATTCATAGACAGATTAAAAACAGTAATAAAGCATGAAGCTTGTTGTTATGACATGTCATTATTGATTGGAATGTCTAAAAGTGTCCTTAGTGTATGAATGTGTGTGTATGTGATTGTGGGTGACTGGCACCCTGTCCAGCGTGTACCCCGTCTTGTGCCCGATGCTCCCTTGGATAGGATCCAGGTTCTCCCACAACCCTGAAAAGGAGTAAGCTGTAGAAGATGGATGGATGGATGGAAGAATCTGGGCTCAGCCCTGGATGATTAACAGTTCAGCTAATGCCCCTGGTGTTTAGCGACTTATTACAATTGGACGGTCAAATAAATACACACATCATGTCAAAGTGCAGGTCTGGCCGAGTATTCATGCACACACCATTGGTTATGTCTTAAGTGAATGTAAACAGTTGGTCAAAAAAATCAAAAATCATGGTAGGCTGATATGTGAAATGTACTTCTGCATGTAGTAAATATCATAAACTCTGCTGATAGGGATGTTTGTTTTGTTTTTTTCATTTTAGGAATTAAAATGAAAAAAAAATACAAGAACAGAGCTGTTTTCAGAAATGAGTTTGTTGTCATTCATAGACAGATTAAAAACAGTAATAAAGCATGAAGCATGACATGCTGCTGAATGTAACTCTACTCTCTCTCTCTATCTCAGCCTGTATAACAGTGGGGAGGGTGGCATCAAATAATTGAAATGTCAACTCGAACTGGAGAACACAATATAGTGTGATACAATAACAAAACAGGGTCATTTGTATTTTCATACACTTGTAATATAATAAAAGTTCTACATACACCTCTATATCTCTTTTTTTATTCGAAAATTGTTTTATTTTTTATAGGAAACTAGTTGAGGTGCTGATGACATGAAATAAAAATATTAAATTGCAATGGCCAGATGTAATAGTGGTATTTTTTTACATTTATGTTGCCATTGATTTGTGAAGGTTAAAGTATTAATTTAACAGTTCAGAGTTGAGTTTACAATTACAATTTCAAATCTTCTTGGACTTGGCTGGACTCGACTTGGACTTGACCATTAAGGACTCAGATTTAAATCTAACTCTCACTTTTTGGGCTTGGACTCAATTGGTTAAGGACTCAATTCAAACTCATCCAAAGTGGATTCGGACACAACACTAAAAAATACATTACAAACTGTCCACGTGTGCTCATTTTGTGCTGCCCTGTAGAATGTCAAGGTATTTGTTCTATGCAATTTCCAAGTAGTGCATATGGAAGAAGAACAAAGTGAACAGTAACTAGTTCAGAAATAACACAATCAGAGTTGTGTGTGTGTGTGTGTGTGTGTGTGTGTGTGTCTAAGATAGAAACCAGCCAAGAGAAGGACTATGGCCCATGTGTTTATGCACACTTTCCTTTTCGTATGTGCGTAAGCCCATGAGCATGTCCATTTGTGTGCATTTGTGTCTGTGGGAGTGCGAACATGTGCATTTATGAGTGCATGAATCAGCGGACCAGCCGATGTTACCCAGACTGCAGTGCTTCTGGGTGAATGAACACATTCCATGAGCCACAGACTGTCAGCTGAGAGAAGCACGATGGAAGAAAAAAATACATCAAGACATCAGTCACACGCTGGATTTTATGCATCAGACTCTGAGCTTTTTATAGTGTGTTGATTAGAATTGTACAGGACAGAGCTGTATTTATACACAGATAAAAAGGGATTTGAAAAATCAAAAGTAATGTTTTAAAATGTATAATGTATACATATGTATTTCATGGATTTACAATAGACATTCATTTATTTCAGTGCACCATTTTCTTGAAGAACAAAATCATTTAAGAATTATAAACCACCAAAATTCATACATACATCCACACACACACACACACAGTTAACCCAAACATTCACACATAAGGACAATTTAGGCTAGCTAATCCACCTACCAGCATATTTTTTGAGAGGTTGGAGGAACCCGAACACCAAGGAAGAACATGCATAGACAGTAACCCAAGCTAACTTTTTATTACACTGTTTAGACATGTGAGTAGATGCAGTGGCTGATGGGAATCGTAGTCGTAGTCCTTCTCTGCTATTTACATGACCCAAAGCATTTAATCAGTCCAGGACCAGATGTCCCTAAGCACTTCAGAGTTCCATTGTCTCTCATCCCTCACGGGGCTGGACAGAGAACACTTGACATGTTCACAAGAACACTTGATATGTTCTCTGAGTTTCAGGTGTGGAGCAGTCTCTTTTGCACCGCAGAGAGATGACGTGATATCCCTGGCCTGGCTTGAGGGCAGAGCGATGGCTATTGCACAGACAGTGGGAGGAACAAAGCTCAATGTGGAGTCCGAGGAGGGACAGACATTCACCATGAAGCTAGAAGGTGGACCAATGCTCTACACAAAGGTCAGAGAGGGGAGTTCTCCACGAGGCCAGAGGGGGGAGTGAAGTTCTCTGAAAGGCCTGAGGGGTAGCGATGTTCTTCGCAAAACATGAGGGGGGAATGATGTCCCATGTGGAGCAGGTAGGGGAAGCAACATACTGCATGATTCAGAGAAAAGGAGCAACATCTTCTGTGGAGCAACATCTTCAGCTGAGCATCATCTTCAGCTGAGCATCATCTTCAGCGGAGTATGGAGGCAGAGCGACGTAATCAGCCAAGCAGGGTGGCAGACGTCCTCAACTGAGTAAGAAGGCAGAGCGACATCCTCAGTTTTGTAAGATGGTGGAGCGATGTCATACATCACGTCAAGCCAATCCTGATTGGCTTTGATTAGAGAAAATATCCCTTCCTTCTCCCATCTTGGTTTTTTCCCTTTCATAAAGGGCCTCTTGGACTCTGAACAATTCGGCTGCATCCATTGCTTTAGGCAATTGCAGAGTACAAGTGAAATGTTTTAATAAGGTGCAAACAAAACAGAAAACACGACTTACATGAAACCAGGACTAGAATAACGTGATACAGATGGACATACCAAACAACGCAAGACAACCTGTGCAATGCAGAATGTGAATCAGGAGAAACAGACAGGTGCAGTGGCTGATGAGATTCATAGTCCTTCTCCGCTATGTACATGACAATTTATTACAAATAAAATAAATAAGAATTTTCTTTATTTATTATAACAATATTGAATATTTTTACGAGTAATTTTTAAAAAGAAAATAAGCACAAACAAATAAATTATGAAAATAATTTTTCTAAATAATGAAAATAATTGACATATTTTAGCTACATTGCTTGCTATACACGAATACACTAATAAATACATAAATCAATAAATAAATACATACATACATACATACATACATACATACATACATAAATGTAAACAATTTTAAATAAATACATTTATGCAGGATTCCTTTAGCTACACTAAAAGGAAACACACACACACACACACACACACACACACACACCTTTCAGGAATTGTAGCTGTATTGGCTCTTGGCTCATGGCTCATGGTTAAACAGTTGACAGAGAAACACATCGTTGATTGGTACATTGATGCCGTACAATCACACATTCACTTTGGGTGCTCAGCAGAGGGCGCCCAAACACACACACACACACACCTAACCCTAGCCTTTTTCAAATAATGCTTTATGTTTGTACCAGGTGGATGTGAGGATATTTGACACTATGATTATGAGAAAATTTGGTCCCTTTTGGGCTAACACATAGACAAAGTTATGCTCACACACCGGAACATTCTGTACAGCTTACGGTTCTTAAATCACATAACTGAATATGAACACAGACACACACATTTTACATTCACCAGCTCTCTCAGTCATACGTTAAATGAAAAGATGTTGAATAATTCACTTGGGGAAGCAACAGTTTAGTTCAGCTCCATTTGCTCTTGCTATAGAAAAGCTGTGGGAAAAAAGTGAAAAGCCACAATTATATGCTGCAGTGAATGATTGCTCCAAGCTTGTTTCTGACAGCTCGGCTAAATTAAGCAGGCTGCACTGGGTATGAATTTTAAAGCGCTTGCCTGATGTCTGTAATACAGATATAAACACATTTAATGCAAGGATGTCATACAATAATTTTTTAAAGAACCATCTTTTCTAAAGGAAGGTTATTTGTGTCATGATAGTTCTAAAAAGTGAAATTAAAAAGAAGTTAAATTATGTTTTGCTATAAAGTATAAAGAACTGTGGCAGGCAGATGGAGGTAGACAACAAAATGCTGATTAACTAGGGCTAATGCTATATTCACATTAGCAAGCAATAATGATTCTTCTGCTAAAAAAAACAATCAAATAAATAAATTCTGTATACAGTCTACTATATAATAATACTTTTTCTTTAAATGTGTTGCCATATTGTATAATTAAAACCCTTGAAATAATGAGGAAGTCTTTCTTTCAGATTTGCCCACCACTTGGCACATTTGAATCAGAAATGAATGCCAGAAATTCTAAAGTCGATATTGGCCGGATCTCACCACAGGATTTGTCCAAGGAATTGACCAGAATCTTGCATGTTACGAGATTGCTAAATTAGGTACAAGGTTACTAAATTAGGGACAAAATGAAAAGAAAAAAAAAGAAGAAAAAAACATACTTTGAGACAAAAAAAACTCAGTAGGCCTACAGATGTACATCTTCACAAATTATTTTCCTGATTGTGACAATTAAAGATGTGTCCTTTGCACAAACACAGTCAAAGAGTTTGAGCAGCAGCAGATCAACTGTGAAAATGTCGGCTAGTGTCTACAGTGGAAATTGACAAGCAATTTCTCTTTACTCTTCATGCAACATGTCAAGATGATCTTGATAGGCAACACCCTGCTCAAAGTCATTGCAAACAAAGTTGACAAAAGTTTAACCTTATGCAAATTTGGAGGGATTTGGTGCAGTGCCTACCAATGTGAGTGAAGACAGTAGAGTCACGTGATCTGTGATCCACCATGCTGCCTGCGAGTCCGAATTGTTTCGTGGACCCAGACAGTCTGGTACTTGCACTGTCGCCGCACATAGATGGCCGCATCTGCAAAGAGCACACACTGCTTCTCCTTCATCTCGTAGGATATGATGCATATATACAATGTTGCATTTTATATACAAATGCTTTCCCTCCAGAATGTAAAATTTTAGCTGCAAGAAAACTGATTTGTTGTCAAAAGTGTAATGCAAGTTATAAGTGCCACCCACTGATAATTGTTACTATGCCAATCAGTAGTAGGAATGTCTACTGTTACTTCATAGTACAATAACTGTCAGGGTGCAGCAATAAAATCGCTGTATGTATGAACATACCTTTAAGCACTGGCTGTAGAGACAATGCCTGCAGGGTTGCGTGAAGATTAAACCAGCTTAACAAGCTTGTAAGCTTGCATACTCTCTTTGGTTTTGTATTGTATGGAGTTGTGTTTGAATCCTCCAATCACAGGCATTGTCACAAAAAAAGTTTTTGTCTGCAGAGTTTGCCTACCTGCCATTGTGTGACACAGCAAGCAAAGTCTCCATATGAAATCTGTCTCCTCCACAATTATGGCGTGTTTTTTGTGGAAGCCAGCTGAATAACTTGATGAAATATCCTGGGGTCTTGACCATGCCAGAGTGTAAAGTATAACTAATAATGATGAAAAGGAAAGAATGGAATAACTCTGTTGCTGGACGTTGGATTGTTGAGATAAAGCTTTTGAGCCTTGTTACACAGTGCCAAGTAGGCCCTTTTTTCCCCAAAAAATGTGTCTAGTAGAAATGTACAATGACAAAAGGCATTTAATTTTTTTTAATTCATTTTACATTTTTCAGCCATGAAGTTTTGCTTTAGCGCACCACTATTTTGAGCACTTCTATGCAAATATGTATCAGCATTCATTGGGTAAAGAAACCTTTGCTTCAATGAGATTTTCAGAGCAAGATATAGTCACTGTATTGAAAAAAGGTTGATAGTATCTTGTCTTTACACTCATTAAAATGTTGTTTGAAGAAGTTTGTAATGAGTAAATGAGATCGTCTTGTGAGTTTGCTGATAGGGCCTGTGGTTGCTTGTTTGCATTGCACGCCAGATGGCTTGTGAAAGTAGCCAGTTCTTGGCCATGTTAGCTATGAACAGTTCAGATTTTCTAGTGAAGTTAGAGATTTGACTTGCAACGCTATCGCATCACGTTCTCCACTGGTTCTGTTTCATTTTAAGGGGGTATAAATTTGAAGGGCTACATACACATTCTCAGCCTGAAAGGACTGCATCCACTATGTTTGGACATTTCCAAATACTTCTACAGGATCATGGTGGAGATCAAATATCTTACTTCACGGTTCAATCTCACAGGGACTGATAGATGTGAGTGAACGCATGCTCATACATCATCGCTTCGTCATTACAGGACTCAAATTGAGACCGTGCATGGACATCATTAGCTCTATTCTTACTCTGCTTAGTTCTGTTTCTGGAAGAAAGATGGATATCACTGACCTTGAACTGTTTTTAGGGTCAGCCATTCTCTCTCAGCAAGGTCCGCAGACATCAGTAATAACTGGGCATTGGGCCAGTGAGGGGAAAAAAGGAGAAAATATTTGAGCAAGGATATTAACTTTATGCATTTATATTGTACAAGCTGCATTGTTAACCTGGCCTTGACTGGCTTTGAGGAGCACTGAACAGCCAAACTCCATCCAAATACCACAATTAAGACTACATTTCAGCTAATCAAGGAATAACCTTAAGTCCCAAAAGTGCAGACGTTATTATGGAGAGAATGATGGAATGTTTGTTTTTGATTGCGATTGAATGGCCTAAGTACATAAATTATAGACAAAATAATAGTCAGGTTAGTTTTAAAATAAACACAAGCACACTTTATAGTAAACGAGCGAGAACATAAAGTAACCTGATTGCAGTATAATCCTGTTCAAGAAACAATTCAGCCCAAAATGCTAATTTGGGTGAAATAATGTAAATAATTGCAGAGAACTGGTAGAGAACAGTTGGCATTATGCAAATAAGATTACACCACTACTTTGCACATAAGCATCTTCAACTTTCCAGTTTGGTTGAGCCTGTAGACATTTGTAGCTTCAGATTCCTGTTCTTGGCTGACAGGAGAAGAGCCAGATGTGGTTTTCTCAAGGTTTTAAATTTTCTGCAAGTTCGGATACTTTTCTGCTCAACATGTTTTGAAAGAGTGGTTATTTAAGTTTCTGTAGCCTTCTTGTCAGTTCAAACCAGTCTGGCCATTCTCCTCTGACCTCTTTCATACACAGGGTATTTCCACCAGCACAACTACTGCTCACTGGAAATACCATTCTGTGTATACTTTAGAAACTGTTGTGTGTGTGAAAATCCACAAAAATCTGTATTTTCTTAAATACTAAAACCAGATCTTCTTGCATTAACATTCATGCCACAGGCAAAACCTCTGTGAATTTTTTTTTTATTCCAATCTGGCGTTTTATGTGAATGTTATCTGAAGCTCTTGACCTGTATCTGCAGGATTTTATACACTGAGCTGCTTTTACATGATTGGCTTTTTGAATAATTCTATGAATGAACAGGGGAACAGGTGTTCCTATTAATGTGGCTGGTGAGTGTACTATATATATTAAGTGATGGTGTGAAAATTGTACAAAACCTCAATATTAATGGAATATCACATAGTATGTGCATACGGTTTTATACTATCAAGTAGGACAACATTAAATCACGTATATTAAGTAGTTAATTCTTAGTATTCAAGTTTTAGTAGTTTTTTAAGGTGACTTTTTAGCATCAGACAGCTTCATGGATGCAAATTCCTAGCATATCTAAATATCCACAATGAAAATGAGACCCAGTATGTGCATTTTGTATTTATCAATGCAGTTTATTATCTTGCTAGCTAACAGTTGAGAGCTGAAGAATACATCCATTGGTAGTTAGCCTTAGCTAATGTTTTCCCTCATTCGTGGGTTGAAAGGGACACTTGGGAATCTTTTTCGTGCTTCTTCTTTCATACTTTAAATAAATCTATATACAAGATTTTACTTTTATACTTTAACTTAAATGAAGAATTTTAAGGCATACTTCACATTTTACCAGAGCAGTAATTTTGATTATTTTATATTATTATATTATATTAATCTATATTATTACTATTATTATTTCATATTATATTCATTTAGATAGAGTATTTAGGTTAGTTAATGCCTGAAACTCGTAGAATGCATCAGCAAGTCTAAACTTAGGCTGTTTCTCAATATGTGTTCTTAGGCAGTCTCATGTCCTTGTGAACTCATTCTACATCATCATCCACCACCGAAGTTCAATTCCAATACTCAAGGACGCAAGGTCCGGGGAGGCATGAAATTACCCAATTGTGTTCAAGATATTGAGGATGCATCAAAACTATTTGAACTCGCAGAAGTCATAGCGGCAAAACAAGAGTGGATGACAGAAGCCTGACACATACCTGTAGCTTGAACATCTTTTTAACAACAATAATCTAAATAAATCAAGATATGTATCTAAACAGAATGATTTTGATATATGATATACTGTATATTGAGATATACAGTATATCATATATATATATATATATATATATATATATATATATATATATATATATATATATATATATATATATATATATATATATATATATATATATATATATATATATATATATATATATATATATATATATATATATATATAAGTTTGTTGAATTTATCCCTCAGAAATATTTTAACTAAACTGCTCTAGCTACTAGAAATGTGCTGGGATGGTCCATTACACAACAGGAAGCTCACAGCACATCTCAATTCTCACAAATTGCATTCAGTGTCCTCCCATCATTCCAAGTTTGTTCTTTCCAGGTAGCCTGGAAGACCAGTCTTCAGGACAATGCAAGTTTGTTCTTTGCATTAGATTTTTCACTCTTGTAGCTGATTTCCTGTTACTTTCATTGTAATTAATGAATAATTCATAATAGTAACTGAGCAATATGCCATCTTGCATATTTATCAATCTGTTCTCTTCAATCAATATTTAATGTTCACTTTAGATTCTTTGTAAGGGTATAGCGTCATACTAATATATAGTCTCTCCTTTACCTATGATTGTTTGTTTAGTATTTCTCTATTATCAAAATACACTTTGTAAACTGACTGCATGAATAAAGCATTAGTTGTTGTAAAAAAAATAAATCTTGAATTCTGAATGTATTCAACAAACACAGACATAAGGACATTATATATGCTGACCGTTGTGAAAAGTGTGGTAGAAAGATGTCTGCCAGGCCCTGAGGCTGCACTGTATCACTCCAATCTTTTGTTGGAGTGCTCACTCATTCCCCATTACACAACCATTCAGTCCATCCAGTTGCTGTGCGTAAGTGCTATTACCTCACAACCAGGCTGCAGTTCAAACCCAGAAATAAAAAGGACAATATAGTAATTTCACTTCTTCACCATCTACATGTGCATGAAGCACTTGTCAGTAACTTACATGTGTATGTAAACGTTAACATGAATAAACAAATGGTCAGGCTGAGGTACAGTGCCCTCCACTAATATCTGTGCACTTGGTAATTATGAGCAAAGAAGGCTGTGAAAATTTGTTTTTGTTGTTTAACCTTTTGATCTTTTGTTAAAATAATTCACAAAATACTCTGCTCTTATGGATGTCAAACAATTTCATACACAACACAGGTTTATTTAAAACCCTATGAATTCATAAGAGAAAAATAAATTTTAAGTATATTTCCATCGATATTTAAAATTTTTAGTACACCTGGGTGACTAGGAACAGGAAATTGTTCAACCATGACTTCCTGTTTCACAGGGTTATAAATATGAGGTAAAATATATGTCTATTTCCCTTAGTCACTCATAAATATGGGTAAGACAAAGGAATATAGCTTTGATGTGTGGCAAAAGGTTGTCGAGCATCCAAAAATATTAAGTGGCTATAAGAAAACATCACAAGCATTGAAAATGCCCATTTACATCATCAGGGTAATAATTAAGAAGTCCCAGTCAACTTGAAATGTTATGAATCAACCTGGAATTGGACGTGTGTCTATATTATCTCAATACACTGTGAAGGGGATGGTTAGAATGTCCAAAAAATCTCCAAGGATCACAGCTGGAGAATTACAGAAGTTAGTTGCGTCTTGGGGTCAGAAAGTCTCCCAAACTGCAATCCAAATGGTAAATGTTCTGCACTCATATAAAGCCTTTTTAACCTTAGTGGTTTTACAAAGGGCAAGGCAGCTAGCCTGCCATTGGGAGCAACTTGGTGTATCCAAATCCAAAGTCAGCTACATCACCACAAGTTGTTTGGAAGGGTTTCAACAAAAAAGGACTCTACTTCAGTTTGCCAGACACTACTGGAACATCAAATGGGATCTGGTTCTATGGTCAGATGAAACAAAAATAGAGCTTTTTGGCAATAAACACGAGTTAGTTTTGGTGCACACAGAGAGGTAGCCATATGGAAAAGTACCTCAGGCCCATGGTTAAATATGGTGGTGGCTCTTTAATGTTTTGTGGCTGTTTTTCTGCTAGAAGACCTGGACATTGTGTTAGGATGCATGGCATCATGGACTCTTAAAATGGTCCATGGTTGGATCTTCCAGCAGGACAATGATCCAAAACATACATCAAAATTAACACAAAAAATTGTTTACTGATCACAAAATCAAGGTCCTGCCATGGCCATTCCAGTCCCCTGACTTGAAACCCATAGAAAACTTGTGGGGTGAACTAAAGAGTGGACCTCAGACCTCATACAGAGATTCTGTATGGAGGAATGGTCTCAGATCCCTTGCCATGTATTCTCCACCCATATCAGGCATTAAAGGAGAAAACTCAGCGCTGTGATCTTGGCAAAGGGAGGTAGCACAAAGTATTGACTAAAAGGATGCCAGTCATTGTTGCATACCTATATTTAACAAAGGGTTTATATATATATATATATATATATATATATATATATATATATATATATATATATATATATATATATATATATATATATATATAAACCTGTGTTTGTAATTGTTTGATATCCATGAGAGTAGGGTATTTTTGTGAATTTTATTAAACAAAAGATCAAAAGGTTTAAGTATAAAGATGATTTTTCACAATATTCTTTGCTCATATTTACCAAAGGTGCCAATATTAGTGGCGGGCACTGTAATGCTTGGAATGCATTTTGAGAAGATTTGTGTGTACACTCATCCTTGCTGTCATAACTTCATACATATTATGCCAATCAAGAGACGAATTGCAAGTGTATAATCACAGATACAAACATGTAGTTTGTAATGGCTACTGAAACATTTATACTGTAGTTTAATGAAATTGCATGCATGACAAATTCACATTGCAGCATTAATAAAAGTATTTATTGTATATAATTTATGCACCATATACGCTTGTCACAGTGTACGCTATGGTTGATTATATCAGGTATGAATTACTCCATGAAGTAATATATCCTGCTAAGCTCCTAGATACACAGCAAATAAAAATCACATGACTAGCATTATGCTAACTATTTACAATATACATTACTGTTTTAGCAGTTCAGCTAGATTTTTTGCATGGTTTTAAATTCAAGGTAGCTATTTGTGAGCCCTTGAACTTAGAAATGTTATACAGACAGGTGCTGATAGTTAACGTCCTCATAGATACAGGAACTCTTGATACCAAGTTGGGAAAGCACATGAGTTTTTTGTTGTTGTTGTTCTTGTTGTTGTTGATGTTGTTCCTTCTTGTTAATCTAGTATGAAAGCTGATATTGTTCTCAGCCCTGCCTCACAATTTTTCTTGAAAGTACTGCACATGATGCCATGACATGTCTTTACCCTTACTCTGTGCAATTTTGAAAATCACCCATCTACTCCTAATTGCAAAAGACTACAATGGTAGTCAACTAGCCTATGAGTAAGATTGGCCAAACCTGTCAAAATACATCATACAGTATATCATTGGATAAGCTAGCTAGCTAGTTACAGTTCCCTCCACTAATAATTGCACCCTTGGTAAATATGAGTAAAGAAGGCTGTAAAATTGTCTTTATTTTTTAACCTTTTGATCTTTTATTTTAAAAATTCACAAAAATACTCTGCTCTTATCGATTTCCAACAATTGCAAATACAGCACAGGTTTATCAAAAAATATATATCATTGTTATATATACATGTGCAACAATTATTGACACACTTTTTGTCAATACTTTGTGCTGCTTCAATTTGCCAAGATAACAGCTCTGAGACTTCTCCTATAATGCCTTATGAGGTTGGAGAATACAAGTGCATGTCAAAAAATTAGAATATCATATAAAAGTTATTTTTTTTCCAAAATTTAATTCAAGAAGTGTAACTTTCATATATTCTAGATTATAAATAAAGTGAAATATGCCAAGCCTTTTTTGCTTTAACCTTGATTACGGCTTACAGCTCATGGAAATCAAAAATCCAGTATCTTAAAATATTAGGATAAAGAATTTACAATACAGAAATGTCTACCTTCTGAAAAGTATGTTAATTTATGCATATGTGTCTTACTTGGGCTAAGGAGAAAAAGAACTGGACCATTGCTCAGTGGTCCAAAGTCCTCTTTTCAGATAAATGTAAATTTTGCATCTCATTTGGAAATGAAGGTCCCAAAGACCTTGAATAATCTCGAATATATGAAAGTTCCACATTTTTTATTAAATTACAGAAAATAATTAACTTTTGGAACAATAATAAAAAAATTGAGACAGAATCTCTCTAGATCCTTCAAATTTCGAGGTCCATGCTGGTGGATTCTCCTCTTTAGTTCACCCCACAGGTTTTCTATGGGTTTCAAGTCAGGGGACTGGGATGGCCATGACAGGACCTTGATTTTGTGGTCAGTAAACCATTTTTGTGTCGATTTTGATGTATGTTTTGGATCATTGTCCTGCTGGAAGATCCAACCATGGTCCATTTTAAGCTTTCTGGCAGAGGCAGTCAGGCTTTCATTTCATTGAGTCCATGATGCCATGTATCCTAACACAATGGCCAGGTCCTCTGGCAGAAAATTAGCCCCAAAATATTAAAGAACTACCACCATATTTAACCGTGGGCATGATGTACTTTTCCATATGGCTACCTCTTCGTGTACACCAAAACCACCTCTGGTGCACAGCAAAATCACAAGTGTTGATTTAACACCCACAGGATTTTACTGTGTGTTTAATGCCAAAAAGCTCTATATATTAGGTTTAATTTGACCATAGAACCCAATCCCATTCCAGTAGTTCCAGAAGTGTTTGGTAAACTGAAGATTCTTGAAAGCCCTCCAAACAACATGTGGTGATGTAGGTGACTTCGGTTTGTTGTTTTGTAGACTTCCGTACGCCAAGACGTAACTAACTCCTCCAGCTGTGATCCTTTGAGAATTTTTTGGCCACTCGAGCCATCGTCTTCACAGTGCATTGAGACAATATAGACCCATTTCCAATTCAAGGTTGATTCATAACATTCCAGCTGACTGGAACTTCTTAACTATTGCCCTGATAGTGGAAATGGGCATTTTCAGTCCATTTAATTTGTTTTATAATAAAACAAAGTGGAAAAGTTAAAAATGTATGAAAACTTATGCGAACCACTACATCTAATGCCACTTATAGTAGTTAATGGCTAGTATACATCTTTGCAAGTGCCAGACTTTTGCAAGACATTTGGACAGTACTGTGTGTGTGTGTGTGTGCGTGTGTGTGTGTGTGTGTGTGTGTGTGTAAAATGTGCATTTTAATGGTTATTTTAAATTACTAATTGCTATACAGCTGAAACACATTACAGACACATACATTGTCATGTATTTGATGTATATTCCACCAACCAACCCAGGTGCAAGTTGAGACTAGCAGGATGAGAAAGTAAGCTGAACAGCCTCTAACGTGGACGATTGGTATGAATCGGTATGAATTCATTGAGTTATTTCATTATTTTCTTTGTACTAGTTCAGTTTCAGTAATAAATATTTTTAATATCAAGCTGATGCTGACATTTTTTCTGCATTGAAGTTTTCCAAAAGTCTGTAATCTATGAGATATAAGAAAACAAGTGACCTTAATTGGCTTTAAGACAATACGAGTCTGCTGATGTTGGCCAGTAATTCCAATTTAAATTAATAGTTCAGCCTTGACCTTTTAGAGTCAACATTTTTTAGTGACTGAAAAGTAGTTCTCAGAGTGCAGGCCTGATTGGCAATTTAAAGAAAATAAAAGGTGTTCTTTGCCAAAAAAAACACAACTCAAAATTCAGGCCAGATGCAGCTATTTCCATAACCTCCCACACATGTACGGTGGAGGCAAACACATCTGAGACACTAGCAAAGGACCTCTCCAAACAAAGAGTGGGTTCAAATGGATTCAGTCAGAGTGCAGGTTTGCGGGAGAAAAAATGAGCTCCAACAAAACGAGCACATTACTCATAAGGTGGTGTTCTTTCCATTCGGTCTACCAATGGACTACAGATTACACAGTTACAAATTGCATATTCATGGTTATCATGTTCACTTACATCATTAACCATAACTCAACATCATTAGCCGTTCTATTCAATTCATGCTAAAAAAAAATAAAAAAAAATAATAATGGATAAGAAATTCATTTGAACATTTCCATTTTGAGTACTGGTCCAATGTGTTCTTTCTGTTCAAGGCATGTAAGATCATTAAAGTGGCATAACACAAACTCAGGTTTCTGAAGTCACTCCCAAGTGTGCAGATCTGCAAAACAAATAGATTATAAATGAGAACGTCCTTCAGGAGTGGTGCAAAAATGTGCTCTGCTCTTAGGTGTAAGTGCCATCATAGGTGTGGGAAAAGAAGTAAACACTCTAGATGAACTGCATATTCTTCCACCAAATACCCTCAGGCAATCTGGAAAGATCACTGAGAAAGTACGACCGTCTTACATGTCACAGCTTTCAGAGACTAATTCAATTACATTCATCTGAAAGTCAAATAGGCTGAAGAAATTTAAGAAATTTATTTGTCTGTCAATTTGTCTTTGCTCACCAGATTTTGAGATATTTACAAATATTTCTAAGATATTTGCATTTTAAATAGCAGAATATGTGGTTATATATTTCCAGTGTCATCAGTGTAGTCTTTGAGACAATCAGAACTCATTTTTACTGTATTGTTTGGGTGTTAGGAAGATGGATAAAACTACATGAAACCAGCTTTGAGATAACTTTTTCCCATGTCTGTCTCAGTACTAAAACGTATTTTTACAGTGCAACAGTTGTAGTTTTGAATCTTAATTATACAGTCACATCTTTTAAGGATTTATTTGGTTCAGTATAATGTAACGGTCCTATTGCAATCATACTCAACAGATATAATGAACTGAATACTATCTGAAAAACATTTCAGTGCAGGAAAGTCTGTAGTTTTCCAAATTATATATAGTCACCATGTGAATGGTTTTCCCAGGCCACCACACAAATTTGTGGGCTGTTATTTGAATTTGCAGCTTATGATATGCATTTTGCACTGTCATCCATTTTCACTTGAGCATAATGTTGAGTAGCTACTTCCATTTTTAACTGACTGAGATTTTTACCCATGCATTCACTTCAATAGACGTTTCCTGTTCTTTTTCCACCCCTGTTTTTGTAATAATTTCTCACAAATAACATCATGTGGAAGATTTTTTGGAGGGGAAATTATTCTTCAGTTCTCTGATGTAGCATCCAAAAATGGTTAAATACCCAGCTTTTGGAAGGTTCTTTCAAGTACGCCTTGCAGCAGAACCAAAAGTCCATGGGGGTAACGTTGGACCGGATCCAGTTCCTCCTACCTGAGTGGAAGTAAACCAGTCAACAAGTCCAGGGAGTCAACTTAGAGTATTCCAGGCTGGATATGTTTGTTGTTTTTAAGTGTGTTATTCTATGTTCTATCTTGTTATGTACCTTATTTTGCAATCTGTAAGTACGTACTACTTCTTGTTCGATTAGGCTAGCTTTGAAAATTTAGTATTATTAAAGTACATGTATTATTGTACTTTAATTCAAATAGAAATAGAAATAGAAAAACTCTTATTTTACTTTATTCAGGTACAAGATATTTTGTTTTTTATGTCTCATGCTATATCAGAGAACAAACAATCAAAAATAATTAAATCCTTATCTGCATCAGTTGCTGTTTAGGGACAATGGACAACACTGAGCTTTCAAATAACTAGCCAATCTGAGTAATATTCAATTTCCTTCACACACAGTTGATCTTAAATTTGTGTGGTGATATCTTCCTAAGAAGACTCCACCTCTGAGTTGTCACTGCACAATTGGAGCCCAAACATTTGGTGATACAGTAGAACTCTATAGGTCTTCTGTCCATAAAGTGAAAAATCAAATGTACAGCTGCTTCAATGGTTTCTTTTGATTCAAAACCTTTTAACCAATGCTGAAGAGCAACTTAATCCATCTTGGAATTAGATGGAGATTCACTGGCATCTTCATCCACATCCAGCTCTTTACATTTTTACATTTTTACATTTGCATTTGTGCCAGTTGTTATGGCAACCCCTAGTTGCCAGTTTTATTAAAGTTAACTATGAGACATTAAATGGCAGTGTCAATAGATACAGTGATGAATGCAGACTAGTCAGCTGAAATAAGAAAAACAAGCCTTTATTTGTCACATATACATTACAGCACATTGAATTTTTTTAGCATATCCCAGCTTGTTAGGAAGCTGGGTGTCAGAACGTGGGGTCAGCCTTGACACAGCACCCATGGAGCACTGAGGGTTAAGGGTCTTGAACCCACAACCTTCTAATCAATAACTCAGAGGCTTAACTGTTACCCCCAATAACTGTACATAGATAACTAGAAGTTTTGCACAAAGACCTTCAAACAAGCCAAGTCAATCTTAAATCTGAAAATAGGGAAGAGAGGAGGCATTGGATCAGCTCTAACTCCACCCCCTGGTTCTGCAGCAAGGGCGATCTTGTCCATTGGGGCAGGAATCGCTTTGCCTCACTCTTTGAATGTTTTGTTTTTGGAGGAGGAGCAGCAAACAGAACAGTAAAAGATATTACCACTCCTGCTGTATTAATCACTGTTGAATTTCTTTTAAAATAATCCATTTGGATGTACGTTTCTGAAATGCACACTACCGTCTTTTTAATCCATAGTCTTCAGTCCCTTCTATGATTAGATTAGGATGTAAAACTACACTGTTATCTAGCTAGCTATGAAACTATAACTGTTAACTGTTATAGCTGTTGTCTTTGGAGTGCGATTATCAGCAACCAGAAACCATCATAACTGCACTAACTGCTTATAAGATTATAATGCCTGATTTCAATAATGCTGTCATGGAAAAATATGAAAGCTATATTTCTTTAGATGGTAGTGTTTTCCTGGAGATGTTCATTTTTGTTAGGATATTCGACTGTGCTGGAGTGCTGGCAATTCTTCAAACTACTTTCTGTTCTCTCACTGAAAATTGGTATGCATAGCTAGTTTGCTCAGGTTAATTTAAGTCTTGTAAAATCTCAAATATTTATATCATAAATATTATGTTTTTACTCTAAACTTTTTTCCTAGATCCTTTACTGTCTTATATGTTGCACCCATGGTCCCAGAGGCATAAAATTGCATCACATTGTGTTCATGAATGTCGATGTGATGACAGTAATACTTGGCTTGACTTAACCAAGGGCATTTTGTAAGTTGTATCATTACCAGTATATCATAACTAAGAATAAACAGACTCTTGGTCTCCATTGTGTAATCTTTCCCTGGATGGAGCAGACACTTAGGGAAGTTCCCCACGAGTTGGAAGGGAATTCACTCTGCTTTCCCCCATAATGTCAAAGAGGGGATTTGCCAGCACTTTAATGTGATTCAGGACCAGGAAGCATGAGCTGCTCCCCTGGTGGGATTTCCCCCTTTGTGCTGCAGAGAAACAGATGCTCCCATCACACCCTCTTTTGCTATCTCTCTTTTCAGCCCTTGTCCTCATAACGTCTCCCCATAACTCTGGCTCTTTCACACTCGTCCTCACACCATCTCTTTCATTTCATCTCTCCACCTCCACATTCAGGGCCTCAGGCCTAGATGGGGCTGTGTGGAATTGGTAAAACAAATAAATAAATCTGTCTGTCTGTGCTCTTTGTGTGTGTGTGTGTGTGTGTTTGTGTGTGTGTGTGTGAGTGTAAGAGAGACAGAGAGAGAGAGAGAGAGAGAGAGAGAGAGACTATAAATATCACTTCAGATTTTCAGTGCATTTGCCAGGATAAGCAGTTGCGAGCATGTCAGTGTTACACAACCATCCCACTGGGACATTATAATGTGCATTATTATATTTCAGTATCTAGAGACATGTACTGTACCTGGAGCGCACCATTTGGTCAATTCATCATTCATTAGCCATCAAAGATTTATAGAAGTACTTCAGAGTTTGCCTCATTTGCCACAATGCTACAGTATATCTTGCTCCATCCATGTCTTATTCAATCCTTGGCACTAAACCAAACTAATTTCTTCACGTCTTTTGCTCAACCTTTGTGTCGCATTGATTTTTTCTCAATCAAACTGTTGTCCCATATTCCCCTGCTGTCACCCAACATCCTCTCCAGTGGCAGATGGCTGAGAGGGATAGAAATGCAGAATAAGAAGGTAATCTTGTCTGCACGTGGGCCTGCACTCTAGATTATCCTAGCGGGGGGGATGAATATGCATATATTAGGGATGTAACTGAATATGAATTAACTGGAATGAACAGATAATGCGCCCTTAATTGATACAAATACAGATATGAATATGAGGAACACTACTGTGTGTTTGTTTGTTTGTTTTTAAAATGTTTTCCAGAAAGGCTCAAAGGGCACCTGGTTGAGGCTAGCGGTCAGGTAGCAAAGAAGGACCTGTGCAATGTACAGTCACTGCAGGATTTTGTGGTTTGCAGAAATCAACGCAAAATCAAACAATCTCTGCAATATTCAGAGGAGCTTGCAAGTTTCCAAAATGCCCACAGATTTGGGCCAAGTGTCATGTGACGTTATGACAAAGTGCATTCAGTCAGTGCCCTCTTTGAATCACGTGCGTCGAACATAAGTACAGCTAAAAGGTCTAATTTACCAACAAACATCACTGCACAGGACAGTAAAAAACATTATCATTGCTGTTTGAAATTTGAACAATTTAAATAGGTTTCCTCATAAAAGCACACAAAAAACCTCTGCAAATTGCATCACAAAATTAAATAAAAAGAAAGCCACAGCAAAATCAAGAATTTTTGGCCGCAACCATGACAAAAAAAATTCAATAAAAATCTGCGAAATTCTGTACCCAGTTAACGTATTTACAGTATTAATTAATCCTTAGTTTAAATTAGGTTAATAGTTTGTTTGTATTTTCAGAAATAGAACCAACAATATTTTGGATGCAAACGAAAATAATAAATGTGCAAGCAGGATTTTTTATTTTTTTTAATAGTCTTTGGATGAGGAACTGTCGGAGCCAGAATTCACACACTATGCTGACATGGCTGCCATTTCTACCTTTGGGTTTCTTAATCAGAAAACACTACCCACTGCGTCACCTTGACATCCCGTGTTTTTGCTCAAGTCTACATTATTTTTAGTTCACTTTCACTCACTAACACCTTGAGCAGTGTCAATTTGAATTTTTTTAATAACATACTGTAAATATAAATAGAAATACTGTATATCCTCTTACATTTATATATAGCACTTTTCCATTTAGCATCCAAAATCTTATGGTGGTTTAGACAGCATGATTAAATACAGTATAATGATAAAGCACATTAATGGCACAACTGGCCCTTGTTTTCCACTTTTGATTTGTAGCCCAGAGGGCTGTATTTATAGACTAATTACTCATGCATAGTAGGGATTTAAGAGTAAAAAAATTCAGTTGCACATGATTCAGACCACCCCTTTTCCATCCATCCATCCATCCATCCATCCATCCATTTTCTATACTGCTTACTCCTTTTCAGGGTCATGGGGAACCTGGAGCCTATCCCAGGAAGCATCGGGCACAAGGCAGGGTACACACTGGACAGGGTACCACCCCTTTTCCTTGCATGATATTATCTAAACTATCGAGCACCACTGTCTGACAGTTTAATGTAACCACAATATATCATGCTGACATTGATGTTATGGGATATAAAGCAAATGTAATGCCATTCAAGGCCAATGTTAAATACATAAATATGACTTATAAACTTGTAAATTAATAAATAGTATCCTCACATCCTCAAGAAAAAGTTTTTATTTATTTATAATTTTTTTTTTCCACATAGAGGACCTCGTAGGAGACAGCATATTATTCATCAACATTGCTTATATAAATGACAGAATATTTTAAGGCTAAAGGTATGAATCAACCTAAAGTAAACGTACATCTGTAAATTTAAAGTGATCTTTTATATATATATATATATATATATATATATATATATATATATATATATATATATATATATATATATATATATATATATAAAAGTGCACATGGAATTAACCATTTAAAATCAAAGCAAATTTAGCCTTGTTTTCGTTTCTGTTGCCACGCAATGTACTAAATAATAGGATGTGGCAGACTCAAGTGATATAAGCTTCAGAATAATTAGTTTGGAAACCATATTGTTAAATGAAACTTCACTTAGGTCATTTCGGAAAATCTAAATGGTGCACCAAATATATTTCAGCCAAAACAAACAACAAGTAGGTGCTTAGCCCAAATTTGAACACACATAACTTTCCCAACATAAATATTGATGTATCTTTTCAATTTAGTTCAATAATGTAAGTTTCCAACTAAGAATAAGGCCCAGAGTGTCTTGAATTTCAGATTCAAGCAAGAATGTGTTCGATCAGTCACTCTTGCTGGCTACATTTGCACAGACGGATCTCCTCTCTATTTCACTTGCATCAGGGTTGTGTGTATTAGGGTTGTCATGATACCATTAACATTTATTACGATACTGTACCATCTGAAGTATCAGGATACCATGCAATATTGTGATAATTCATTATAAAAATTTACTACATTAACCAAATTGACAGAAATGCGTAGAAATAAATGAAAATAGACAAACTGAATTTTCCTTTGAATAGTTTATTAATGAGAATGAATGACTGCCTATAGGAAACAATTAAACACTCGACAAGCAACTAATAACTAATAACAAACTAATACAATGTGCTATATATTTCATAGAGCAGTGAAATCATGCAAATGGTTATTGTCCTCAGACTAATAAGAATGAACACATCATTACGAATATAAAAACTGTTGTTTTAGAGTGTTGGAATGTTAGCTGGCTTACTACCCAAAATAGCATTTTTGTAGCTTTAATATCGCAATAGTACAGTAGTACCAGTGCAACCCTAGAGTGTATACCAGTGTGTATGTGTGTATGTGTGTGAGAAAGTGCATGTGTGAGCATGATATGCTCCTGTGATTTTTGCCCATGACAAAACATCTCCCAGCTGCTCAAAACTTGGTTATTGTTTACCCTAAATCAAACAGTGTGCACCATTTGCATTGTCCTTGTGGGACTTTCCTCTAAAATATATCAGCTATAAATTCTGTTTGACAGTTTAGATCCCAGGTGTCTTTAAAACAGCTATCACTGTTATCACACCCATAGCCCAGACAACAATCATTTAACGACTTTATACAGAAATTAGTTTTTATGAGAAAATGTTGAAAGAGTAATGATGTGACCAGGTTTGTGTTTTCTCGTGACTGAAAAAAATAAATAAAATAAAATTAAAGAATGTGCCGTTTTTGTGTCAAAGTGATTAAAGGTGTATTTCTGCTAAGATTTTTTTTTAGAACCTTTCAAGAACGTAAATTGATGTAAAGGTTTGTGTTTTCGCCACATGACTGAAATATTTCTGGCACTAAACTGTAGCTCTCCTCTTTTTTAAAAACATAATTTTGCATATGTGTGGCTTATGTGTGGGATTCTGAAGAAAAAAAAAGTCTTGAGCAAGTTTTTCCTGCCACTAATTTACTTTGACATCTCCACTTTTTCTCCACAAGTGATATATAACTATAAGCATGAAAGAGGATACACATTTTCAACTTGTTTTACTAGTAAACTTAGTTTCAATAGTATTCCACTGTATTTAAATTTAACTTTACCACTTAATCCAGTGTGTGCTGTGCTGTATCTGATAATAAAACAAACTCTGCTCATGACTTGTTGGTTAACTGAAGGTTTGTTTTAATAGTGGCTCTGTAAAATTTGTAGTTGATTTATTTGTAATGTTCAAAAAGTCAAACTCCACCCCAATAACTCCTGATTTGTTTGACATTGCAGCAAAAAATTCCACAGAAACCAGATTTCCTCATCTGAGCAGATATTTTATTGACAGCTGCCCAAATGAAAGGAGAATTTTACAAAAAAAAAATTGTTCTGACCTAGAAGAAAATCAGTGCCATGTAGTAGCACTCAATCCTGTGTTTTTTTTTTTTTTTTTTTTTTCAGAGACCTCAAAACCAAAAAAATATCAAATGTAAAAAGTCGTGCAAAGGCGCAGCTGTATGCAAGACAAAGTGCAGGAAGTTTGGGTTACTTTGTTTCTTAAAACAGACCAGCAACTGCATTTTCTCCGTTGCTTCATAGAGAAAAACACATGGATCTAGCAGGGCGGTAAATTAGCCGAATAGAATGAGAATTAAATTACAACCCCAATTCCAAAAAAGTTGGGACGCTATGTAAAATGTAAATAAATGTAAATAAAAACAGAATGCAATGATTTGCAAATCTCATAAACCCATATGTAATTCACAGTAGAACATAGAAAACATCAAATGTTTAAACTGAGTAAATGTACCATTTTAAGAAAAAAAAATAAGGTAATTTTGAATTTGATGGCCGCGTTTCAACACGTCTCAAAAAAGATGGGATGGAGCAACAAAAGGCTGGAAAAGAAAGTGTTAATAAAATGAATACTAGAATGATTTTAGCATGTGATTCCTTTCAGTGCTGTTTACAGTAAGAAAATGTCAACATTTAAAAGGAAACATACATTGTGCAAAATATTCATTTAAAATGACTGATTTGTGTGCAAAATGTTAAACAGCATCAGCTCTATGTTCACTGTGGATTGGGATAGAGATGCTGATCATTTGTTGAAGAACTTACTGCAGGTTATGGAGGATAAATATGGGTGGAACAGTCAGAGGATTTGGATTGAAGCATTAATATATTATTAATGTTATTATTATTTTTAAAAAAAAAGGACAAGCAATGTACAAATAGGCTTGCAATATTATTTGCCCATAACTCCTTTGTTCTCTTCATTTTTCTTCACTACATTATTATCAGTCATGAATTAACAGTAGTTGTACTCCAGATTCTGAACAAAATTTGTCACATATCAATCAGAGGCTACCAAATTGTATCATGTTGTAACAGATTCAGTGGTTATTGTCAAATGTAGAATTAAAATCTTAAGAATCAAAATCGTATAACATCGTATTGTATAATATCATTTGGAAGCTGACATTTAAAAACATTGACAAATTCAAAAACACAAGAGCAAATCTAAAACACAAGAGTAATAAAAACCACAAAAACAAAAAAAAAAAAAAAAGAGGTATGGTGCTTACTTTAAACAAAATAAATTATTATTATTGTTTGTTGGTGGTTTTTTTTTGTTGGTGAAACCCGGAAAATGTGGTTTTTTTAATTTTTAATTTTTTTTTTTTTTTTTTTTTTTTTTTTTTTTTTTTTTTTTTTTTCAACTTTTTTATCCATTACCTACACTGCTTATCCTACAGGGTCATGGGGAACCTGGAGCCTATCCCAGATACTAGGGAGCAAGAGGCACAAGGCAGGGTACACATCCATCGCAGGGAACAATCACATACACATTCATACACTACAGACACTTTGGACATGCGAATCATCCTACCATGTGATCAGTGATCAAAATCAGTGATTTGAAAGGCACCTTAAATAAAAAAAAATATTATTATTATTATTATTATTATTATTATTATTATTATTATTATTATTATTATTATTATTATTATTATTATTAGGGAAGGAGGTTTTTACAGTAATTATTTCCTGGTCTGCAAAAAAGATATGTGTTTGCGGCCAATTTTAGATCTGCGTCATCTGAACCATACTCTTCGGACATACAAGTTCAGGATGTTGATGCTCAAACTTATCGTTTCACAGATTCAGTTTGAGGATTGGATTGTTTATAGAAAAGATAACCTAGATTAGATATAAAAAAGACACATATTCCATTGCCCAGTCAGGAAATTCCTGAGATTCATGTTGGAGGCAACGCGTATCAATATCGGCTCTTCCTATAGGTCTAGCTTTACCCCCTCTCACTGTCATGAAGTGCATGGATGTTGTGCTGGCTCCTTTGTGACTCCTGGGAATCCATATACTAAACTACTTGGATGATTGGTTAATTCAAGCATTGTCCAGGAAGTTGGTGAGTCAACATCAAGATGTTGATCTTGCCCACGTAAGGAGCTTGGGGCTCAGGTTGAATATTGCTTTTCTAGTCAGAGGCCGACTTTTCTAGGGGTTATATGGGATTAGAATACGATGAGGGCATGTCTATTCCCAACACGTGTAGGGTCAATCCTATCATCGTTGAGCAAGATAAAGTTAGGTCTGGGTATCCCCTCCAGTCTCTATGGAGACTGTTGGGGCTTATGGCCAACGTCATACAGTTGGCCTATTGCACATGAATCCGCTCAATGGTGGCTGAAAGTTGGGGGTTTCATCCAAGGACTAAGCCCATGAAAGTAAACAGTGTAACGCGGCAATGCCTACATGCTCGGAGAACTTGGAGGTCCTCAGTTTCTAGCATCAGGTCACACTCTTGGGGCATCTCTTTAGCGGAAGATGGTAATATTTTTAGTATTACTGCTGTGTTTTGCTGTTGCATTTTTGGTATTCTATGTATGTGCTTAGAGGTCACCATAATAAGAAGGAGCCATTTAAAATTTCAAAATATCTTGATTGATTACTGAAATAGACTCACAATATGTTGACTTGCCATGTCTCTTCTGTCTTCTTAAATTCAGAGCCTAAAAAACAATGTGTTACTGCTGACCAAACTGAAGAAACTGACGATAAGCCACAACAATTCATAGATATCCTCAGAAACACACCAGCGCTGATTTCTCAACCAGTCCGTCGACGCAGCCACTGATTAATGCAAAATCAAATGCGCCTTAGCGAAATGTATGAAAATATGCCACAGCTGGGCTGTATTACTGCTGACATTCAAAACAAGAAAACATGCCAGTGTGATTGGAACTGTGAGCTAAAGCCTGTGTCTGTGAGTGGAGTGAAGGATGAAACTACTACCACATGGAGCAGTAGGAGTCGAGATGAATTTCACTGGACAGAAAAAGTATAGCACTAAAATCAATTACAGGATCTGGACTATCTCAGAGCGCAAGTGATGATTCAGAAGCAGCTTGCACCTTATAACGTTTGTAAGGACATACAAGTTGAAATTGTTTTAGAAAGTTGGGTTATCTCTTTGAATCACTGTGCTAAAACACTTTTATTATAACACTTATTGTTCCTATTCTTTTCTAAACACTGACTGGTTAAAAAACAGAGAATGGTATAACTTTTTGAACGTCTTTAAGAGCTATAGTTAGTTAATAGAATAGGGAAAGAATGACCAAAGAAACTGTAACTGCAACCATTGTACATGGCAGTCAATTCCTAGTGGTTTCATAACACATACACACTGCATACAAACATAAATAAAGGGTCATGTAACCAAATTGTGGTGGTTAACCATATTAATCAGAGCATATGTATAGAAAACAGAAACATATGGCAAAAAAAAACCAGAGGAACACTTTCTGTATATTGGACACCATTTTTTGTTTTCACTGTTTCTTGTATGTATAAACAAAAATGTAGTTCTGAGGAGCCAACAAGGCTAGAAAGCACTAAAAATGTAGCTAAGAAATGCAAAAGTTGTCTCATCCAAAATAAAAAATGTGACTAACTTTTCATATAAATCTAAATATATATAAATGCAAAAGTCTGGCAAATGCAAAGAAATGCTGTAAATTAAATCTTTCGATCTAAATGAAAAATATGACAATGTGCAATTAACAATAATAAACTAAACAACTCAATATTTGGTGTGACGACCCATTGAATTTTTTTCTTAAATAGTAGTCCCAGGTACAATTTGTTCAGTTTTAAAAGGAAATTAGCTGATAAGTTTTTACCAGAATCTGCCACAGTTCTTCTGGTGACTTACCCTGTTTCCCAATTGCAAAACTTATAATATATACAAAAGTGTGTACTCTTTTTGTGAAGAAAAACTACATACTTTTGAGTGTGTATTAAAAGAGTATGCAAATACTAGGACATGTCATGTAATGTAAGAGAACCTTGTTGCCCAGAAGAGAACACTGAACAAAGTCCTCGTCGCATTTCAGCTTTTCTTCATTCATTATTCCTTATATAATTTATATTATATAATTTACTTTATCATTCCCTTGAATTTTGTCCACATTTAATTTACACCCCTCTAAAATGCATTATTGAAATCAACAAAGCAAACAGTCACAAAACTCTGCCTCCTTATATATTAGCTAGAAAAGTGTCCATGGATCCACATTTAGAATATCTACCAGAAATAGTAGACCATCCAGGTACCTTTGGTTTACTAGGTTTCAACATACTACGATTTGGGAAATACAAATGCTCATCTCGGATACTATTTAGTACGGATAGTATGCCAATTAGGACGCAGGGTTTGACTGTTGCTCTTGCTTCTTTATTTTCTTTTCTTTCTGCATGCATGCAAACCCCAAACATATGCATATATATATATATATATATATATATATATATATATATATATATATATATATATATATATATATATATATATATATATATATATATATATATATATATATATGTGTGTGTGTGTGTGTGTGTATATATATATATATATATATATATATCAATATTTTTTAATTTTTTTTTTAATGTAAACCCTTTATCATATGTTTAAAGTTAAAATATTTTTATTTTAACATATGTTTATATGTTTATATATATATACACACACATATATATATATATATATATATATATATATATATATGTGTGTGTGTGTGTGTGTTTATATATATATATATATATATATATATATATATATATATATATATATATATATATATATGTGTGTGTGTGTATATATATATATATATATATATATATATATATATATATATGTGTGTGTGTGTGTGTATATATATATATATATATATATATTTTTTTAATGTAAACCTTTATCATATGTTTAAAGTTAAAATATGTTTATTTTCTCTAAGCTACTTTGTACATCCAGTGTAAAAGTAAGGAAGCTAACATTGTGTGGTTATTCAGTGGATAACTGTATATAATTTAATTTGTGGACAAATTATGTATTGAATGGAATAGTTTAGCCATAACATAAAACATAACAAATAATCCATAATGGGTCAAACGTATTTGTCTCTATTGAGCATGTGACACTGGATATAAATCTAACTAGGTTTAAAGACTAGCTTTCAGTGTGTATATGTAATCCTATTGATTTCTATGTGTTAGATGTACAGTATAATTTACTAGCTCTATACCAATAAAGTAATTACAGAATTGACCACACAATTGAGACCTAATTGTGTCATAGTTTATTAAGTGTCTTTCGAAAGCATCCACCATATCTGCTTTATGCTTGTGCAATGAATAAACCTCTTTGGTCCAGTGCATACAACTTTCAGTGTTTCACGGACAAGAAAAAGCCATTACCCAGCTCTAATCATAATCCTGACTGTCTTGGTGTGTATGAGTTTATCCTGATTGTGTCTGTGTTATCACCTCCAGACTATCCTCGGCCTACTTGCTCGACTTTGTGATACAGGAGACCTAAAACAGCTCATGAGCTCCTGATAGAGCAATGAGACACACATCCTGCGTCATGCCACTTAGTGTGACTGACAAAGTGCCATTTGCTTGACACTTGTTAATAATTAAGATGAATGATTTCATGGAACTTTCAGACTGAACTGAATTTAGATATACACTCAGTAAGGAAATGACAGTGGATAGTTGTGATTAAAAAAGCACTTCAGCATCTCTATCTACTGCATCTGTAGTGTATGTGCAAGAGTGAAAAATATTTATACTTCAGTTCCAAAAGTCTCCATACATTGGGAACTAGAGGTTGTTCCTTCCTCAGTGGATGTTCATGGACGTCCACTTCTCAGTTGGTGCTCAACACTTCCAGTCTTTTTAAATTTGTTAATAATTTTGGTAAAAGTGTCATATGTGATGTGCTTGCCATATTTCTTGTTAAAGCACATTGCAGCTTCCCGTTCGAGCCATGAGAATGATTTCAATATATTCCTCTTTTGTTAAAGGCTTGCTTACATTTTCGAAGACATTTTGCTAAAAAGTGTTAATTTCCCCTATGTATGGAGATTATTGGGACACCCTGTATAGTGATTAAACTTTGCTATACTTCTGTTATACAATTATATTGGCGTATAAAAACTTTTAGTTAAATGCTATTGAAATGGAATATAGTAATATAATACAACTATTAATTAATGGTTAAAATGGTTTAATTGTTACTTGTGTTTTTTTGTTTCATTGATGTGGGGGTTTTTTGTACTTCCAAAAAAGTGCAAAAAAAAAATTTCTTTTTTTACTCCTCAAATTTTTATTTAGACCTTCATAATATTCGTTAGAAATCTCAAAGGTCTCTTTTTTTCTCATCCAGCCAATGACAGAACACTATACATCAATCAAAATAGCGCCCATGCATTTTATTTACATTTCAGTTTCAATTCATCATTGTGGAAATAACTAGCAAGAATTGTACCATTTGGTCATCTGCCTTCACCTTTGCATTCTACACAGTGTAGTTAGAGTTGTAGCTGTTCGTGTGCGTCTAAAGATGATTAAGCCACCACACTGCAGTGTTGACCTTGAGGATGACTACCCTGGTACTATCTCAAGAAAATGTTTCAGTAAGCTGGACACATAAAGAGGGGGACACAAGGGTTGGGGGTAAGTTCCACCTGAGCCCTGAATGCTCTTCCCATGTCTCGGGGGTATTCTTCGGGTACTCCGGTTTCCTCCACCAGTCCAAAGACGCTGATTGGCATTTCCAATTTGTCCATGGTGTGTGAACGTGTGTGCGAGTGTGCCATGTGATGGGTTGACACTGCGTCTAGGGTGTCCCCTACCTGGTGCCCTGAGTCCCTCGGGATAGGCTTCAGGCGACCCTGTGTAGGATTAGTGGTACGGAAAATGGATGGTTGGATGGAGACTCATGTAAAATGAGGTGCCTTCTTTGCCTCATCAACTCCATCTAATTTGTAAAACCATGTTGAGGTGAGTTTCAGGACAAGATGTGTTGTTATTGGAAAATTATCAATTTTGAGGTAATAGCATCAAGCCACATTGCTCCACCCTATTGGGGGTTATTTTCTTATAACAGAATGCTCCACTGTGGTTTATTCCTTACATATCTTGTTTTTGCTTGTTTGTTTTTTTATCTATTTTTCTCTCTGAAAAAAGAACACCACTTTTTTGTAACTTAATAACTGCTTCAGAAATATATGTTTTGTGCAAACATACAAAAGCAGATATCCCAACAACTGTCCTTGGACATTCATTATAACAGAGTTTTGAGATTTGATCTTTTCTCAGTACAGATAAAGATGTTGAAACAAATATGTTAAAAGCACATACTCTAGAGACACAGTAGATAGAGATTACGTAAAAAAAATAAATAATAATAAATAAAAACACCCTTTTATTATTCCTTTTATACTGAACTTCATGAGTCATCTGCAGATACTGATGTGTGTGTAATCACATGGCACTGATATAGAAGCTGTTGCCACATATTTAATTCATGAATTCATTTGGGCACAGTTATTGCTTTCTTATTTTATTCACCCTTTTTCTGTATCCAATATTCCTCGTAATATTTTGCTATGTTATGGCACAAAGCTGCTGCTCAATAGTTTTTTGTTGAGCACTGAGGGGGCACCACGGCAAGGGTTTATGTGTTTGTGTGTGTGTGTGTGTGTGTGTGTGCATGCACCCTCTGCAGCTGCCTCCATATTGCATTACAACAGTGACTTAGGAAAATGCATAGAAAAGGCTTCATATATTTATATATTTATAAATATATGATGAATATATATATATATATATATATATATATATATATATATATATATATATATATATATATATATATATATATATATAATAAAGCAGAGAGTAGAATAAGAGCAAATTTGTATGATTATTTCATTTAATATAAAACTTAATAATATTGAATTTTCCATCTATTTTAGTCTATAAATGTAACAGTACGTTCAGATGTGTAATGTTTGCCAGTGAGCGTGTGTGTGTGTGTGTGTGTGTGTGTGTGTGTCTGATGAGACAGTGCATGCAAATTGATCTCCCTCAAACCATGATCACCGGTTGTCGTGGAAACGTTGAGTAGCTGCTGCATGACAGCAGCTGATGGCAGTAAACATAAATGTTCATCCAGACGCCCACTCGCTGAAGGGGACTGTTTGTTTCGACATACTGGAGTGAGATACAGGCAGTCTGGTGTGTCCTTGATTGATACAAATAAGAATTCAGTTTAGATCAGAAAATATCTGTTCCAAATTCCATCCTTTTCATCCAATCTGCCACTATTTATTGCCCAAATTGCTATTTTATTGCTTTTATTATAATAAATGGTCATTTGATTTTTAACCATGATTATGTTACATGGAACTGAAATCACAGAGAAACACCTCATCGCTAAACTCCTTCATTCTTCCTTCTTAACAACTTCCTGTCAATTCCTTATTTCTTCCGCATGATGAAGTCTTCGCAGCTCACCACCTCCTTGTCTCCTCCCTCTTCCTCTGTGACATTTCTGTTTCGTAGCAGATGTTAAGATGTCCTTTCACTTAAAAAAAAAGTACACTCCTGCTCTTCGAGTCACTCCATGACCCTGAAATGTCAGTTGAGATTTTACTAGAACTACATTACATGTAAATGGATTGTCATTGAAAAGCTGCTTTGGGTAAAGCATCTATTGTTCTAGACAAATAACATTTCATTTATTTGAATTATAAGAACAAATAACAAATATATGGTGCATTATTTCTATTCATTAAAATCCACCTTAAATAAACATCTTATGATTTTACATTCTGGAATGTTTGATGCAAGTTGCTTCACCAAATGATCACAGTAAATGATTACATTAAGCTGCAAGACTGCACTCTGCATACCATGGATTGCTCATTAATCTGTCAAAGTGTTTACTTTATATATAAAAATAAAACATTGTGCTACAAACAGCTTCAAAAACGATAATATTGAAGATCCACATATACAGTCCTGGCCAGGAGACTCAGTCTTAGAGTAAGTGGGTCTATATATCACACTAGACTATTTTATAGCTGCAGCAGATGCACTGTACTGTTAGGATTCGCACAGAACCAACACAAAAGATATTTGCACAATCCAAGTCAAACAGACATACAGTTACCTCCACTAATATTAGCACCCTTGGTAAATATGCAAAGAAGGCTGAGAAAAGTTGTCTTTATTCTTTTGATCTTTTGTTAAAAAAAAAAATAAAAAAAATATATATATATATATATATATATATATATATATATATATATATATATATATATATATATATATTATATATATATATATATATATATATATATATATATATATATATATATCTTTGTTAAATATAGGTGTGCAACAAGTATTGGCACCCCTACGAATTCATATGAGAAAAATATATTTGAAGTATATTCCCATTGATACGTATATTTTTTAGGACATCTGGGTGACTAGGAACAGGAAATTGTTCAACCATGACTTCCTGTTTCACAGGGGTATAAATATGTAACACATAGGCCAAATTCCCTTAGTTACTCAGAACAATGGGCAAGAACAACGAATATAGCTGTGATGTGCTGCAAAAGGTTGTTGAGCTTTTCACATAATGGGAAGTGGCTATAAGAAAATAGCACAAGTATTGAAAATGCCCATTTCCACCATTTCCAAATTGTCCATAGTGTGTGAATGTGTGCGCGATTGTGCCCTGCGATGGGTTGGCACCCTGTCCAGGGTGTCCCCCACCTTGTGTCCCGAGTCCCCTGGGATAGGCTCCAGGCTCCCCACAACCCTGTGTAGAATAAGTGCAACACAAAATGGATGGATGGAAGTTTCAATATGGATATGTTTATTTAACATGTATGGAAGGAGTCTCCAGTGTTAGAGTTTTGTAACAGTCAGTTACAAAGTTTTCCACTAAGTCTTCTGCATTTTTTCATTGCAGTTTTTCAGTAACATTACTGAACATTACTTTTTTTTGTCTTATTAAGTAAAAAATGATATGCTGGTAAGGAAGGTACTGTTTTGTAGCTGATATAACAATTTATTTCACTGCGTTTCAACAACATTAAATCTAACAATAAATGTGTAAATATACAATGTATTGTTCAATCATAAAATAATTTGAATTGTTGACAGATTGCTGTGGTAGAGGAATAAAATTTTTTTGGATGTGATAATTACCTTTTTTTATTATTCAATATGCCACAGTAAAAAGGAAAGAATCTATTCCTCTACATCACTAGTTGGAAATTATCCAAATTTCCGTCATTTCCAACATTTCAGAATGTCTCAGATGTGGTGTAATTAATTGTTCTGTGGTTCTATTTAGCATTAGAGATATGAGCATGACGTTAAGCAAAGCAGTGCACAAAGCCTGTGAGTGGGTTTAGTGTAATTAATACTTCTATTTATAAACAACGAATCAAAGTAGCTCTGAGCAGAATGAATAATATGATGAGCTGCTCTATTAACAAACCCGTTGCAGAGCGTTCTGTTTATCAGAGTGGATTATGTAAAGTTGGACATGCCAGGATTTAAGGTAGAGACAGAGAGAAAGAGCGAGACACATCCTCACTGGCCTACTGTAGTCATGTAATGGTACAGGCTCTCAGAAGTATGCATATAGGGATGCACATATGCAAAAGTGAAGTATGCATATACAACACACACACACACACACACTTTAATATCAGGCAACATGAAACATTGACCTGAATTTATGTAAGTAAGGGCTCACACACACACAAAGACATATGCAATCCATAAAACTCAACACATGCTTTAGGTATTCCCTGTTCACTATTTAGTGCATTATTTTCAGGGTCCACCATTTTGTAGACCATTTTTTCAATCCCATAATGCACCAGGTAGTATACATATAATGCAGCCTAGCAGTCATCAAACACCCATGCTGCACTACGTTTTTTAGGGGGTTGAATGCAAACCCACTGAGGAATACATTGTACTATGAAGGCAATGCCTCTTCAGTGTTCTCAGACTTTTTACAGATGAAAGGACCAGATTCATTCGGATTCATATTTTTAACATGAACCAAAAAGAGGGATCCTATTTTCCCTATTCTGGCATCTTTTCACTGGCTTCCTGTCAAGTTTAGAATTGGTTTTAAAATTCTAATTTATGTATATAGCTCTTACTGGTTCTGCTCCACAGTGCATCATTGACCTTCTTCACTTATATTCTCCAACAAGAGCATTGAGATCATGTAATCAACTTCTTTTATCTGTCCCCCATTGTCGAACTAAAACAAAGGCTGATTGTGCCTTTTCTTTGGCGGGTTCCAAATTTTGAAACAGTCTGCCTTTTCACGCGAGGTCTACTCCATCTTTAGCTATTTGTAAATCTTCTCTTAAAACTTATTTTTATTCTTTGTGTTATAATGTTATTTAATGTGATGAATCTGAATGTTTTGTACAACACTTTGGATCAACAGCTGTTGTCTTTAAATGTGCTTTATATATAAATTTGACTTGACTTGACTTGACTTGACTTGATCAGATTTATTGTTTAGTGATGATTTACCTGATGATTTACCGTTTTAGAAAATCGCAATAAATTATTTAATCATCCAGAAAAAAAGACAGGATTAAGTAGAGTATAGGAGTGTGGAATAATATTATCAGCTCTCCAGTCGGGAACTGCAATGCTGTTGCGTTGTGAAACCTAGCTGGATATTGGATTCTTAGGTGGATTCTGCAGTAATGCAAAGTAAACAGTAATAATAAACCCTAATAGAACATTTTCAACAGAATCCTTTCACAAATCCATCCATCCATCCATCTTCTACCGTTTTATCCTTGTCAGGGTCACGGGGAAACCTGGAGCCTATCCCAGGGAGCATTGGGCACAAGAACGGGGCCTTTCACAAATCCTATATCTAATGTCCACATGGCTGATATTTTTCTTTGTTGTTCTTCGATGCAGCTGTTCAAAGTCTGTGAACACATCTGTGCAATATTTGGTGCCGGAGGTGGAAAAAATATAGTGTATTTAATGACTTTCTAAGGATCATCACCATTAACATTATTTATCTGATGCTAAATATACTATACATTTTCTAATATTAGCTAAGTTGAACATACATAGGTTTTATTTAATATTACTGACTGAAATGTTCTTCATTTAAATTTCTCAGAATGTGAGAATGGCCTGCAAGTCCCGAGAGCCCAGAAAGCATGTGAGATGAGGGAAGGGGACGGGGCTTTCTGTTAGCATCAGTTAATATTCAATTATCTAACAATAATATGCTGATTTTTTTCTTTTTCTGACTTTTTTCCTGTTCAATTAACATTAGTTATCATCATCAATAGTTATACAACTAATTTCTTTTACTTCAGACTTTTCCCTGTTGTCGCTGTCTCTCAAAGGGCACAGTGGAAAATTCCAGAAAATGAATCTTCATGTTACCTTTCCATTATCAACACAATTTGAGTCATGTTGACCCAACTACCTGACCCGACATGCTAAACCTAACAACTGAATTGTAAAAATAACCCAGAGTGTAGGTCTGATACAAGAATTTAACTGTGAGTAGCCAGTTACCTAACATTATGTGTTTATCTGACAGAACATGACTAATGTCTAAGAGTGATGAGCTAACCCATGTAATGTAGGGTATGAAATCATTTACTTCAGTCACTATAATATTCTTTCATGTAATGCTCCTTATGTTCCAGTGTAGGGGATAGGGAGTAGGGGACCTTTTGGAACACAATGTTTGTCAGTTTCGCATTGTACTAATGAGCACACACATAGAAACACACATGCAACACATTAAAGCCAGTGTAAAATGTCAGTACATGTTTGGAATTGATAAAAATAAACCCCCACACACATGCAGACACACACTAAACCACATAGTCACATAGAGGAAGCAGGAAATTGTTGACTACACATGCAGACAGCAATTTGATAGTGCATTACGCGTGACCAGTTACTAAGATGGATCCCTGAGATCTGGTGTGTGTTGTTCACCAAACTCAGCTCATTCTCATCTTCGGATCAAGACAAGGATGATGGCTATAGAACCATAACCTGAGCCAGCATCATTCCCGTCACCCTCAAACTTGGTATTTAATGACGTGCACGTTCCATGCACTAACTGTGCAATCTGCACGCCATGTGTGAGGCGGAATGCCTACGACCGCACCAGGGTTCTAGAGAAGCGGTGATTTCATTTTGATCAAAGTCGCCGTGCTCTGGCCCAGAGCCCTGCGGTTTGTTATGGCTTCTACCATGGCTCTAATTGTTAAAAGGGACAGACGGCCATGGAGTAAATATTATTGCTAACCTGATTTCTCCGCACAGTTCTTTCTGCGTCATCGAGAACGGCAGGATGAGAAACTTTAATTAGCTTAATTTTCTCCAGAGGACGGTGATCCTTTCACAACATTTGGCAGTTTTCATTTGAGAAATTCAATTGCATGAAAGCTAGTTTGCTCATAGGAAAATGGATATACGGAGAATAACGCTCTTGAGTTGTATTTGGGACAAAACCTGATCAATCACGACATAACGATGACAACATTGGTCTCAAAACAGCTCATCGCAGCACTTCAATGAGGACAGTGAGGTCATGACTCCGACTCAGGAGGGTCACTTTCTCATATCAGCCACATGCAGAGAGATGGACTTCCCAGAATTCCACAGAGGAAGGAATGTGAGTGCTGAACCCTCCACCCCCCAAAAGTTCTTTGGTACATAACATAGACTAACCCAATTAGTAAAAACTGTCCCTATGGGGTCTCAGAGTTAACTGGTGTTTTTAGTATTTTATAATTACTCAAATCATGTCCAGGGATTCTAAAATTGTATTGATAAATGATGCAGATCAATACAGTGTGTACACAAGGAAGGTCAAAAAGAGGTGAGTGTAATGTTAGAAATCCATGTGTACTGTAGATATTATAACAGCATTACTAACTTCTGCCCTAGAGGGCAAGTTTAGTTTATTTTGCGGAATATTTGGTTATACAGTAAGCTAAAGGTTGAGGCATGTTCCCTTGCTCCGCGTCTGTTTACTTTCTTAGTTCTTCATAAAAATATAGTCTTCTTAAATATACCATTTGCAATAAGACAGGTACATGGCAATTGTACAAGAATAGTACTGTATTGTAGAAGAAATCCACTGTACAGTATTTATCTGTCTGCGCTGCAATTTACATTTATTATATATTATAAATGTAAATATATAAATGTATATTATATTACTATTGATTAGACCATATATTTTTGGGATCACGCAAATGATTCAAAGAAACACTTACTTGGTATGGCCAGCATTGTTTAGAATGCTAACATAGTTTTTAAAAAAATGAATAATAATTGATTAAATGTTAAATGACTGATTTGCATATGTTATCTTTCTGTGGTAGAACATCAGTGTCTGGAAGGCAAGTGTCCTGCTGATGATTAAGAAAAATATACATCGATCAGCCATTACATTAAAACCACTGACAGGTGACATGAGTAACACTGATTATCTGGTTACAGTGGCACCTGTCAAATGGTGGGATATATTAGGCAGCAAGTGAACAGTCAGTTCTCGAAGCTGATGGGCAAGTATAAGGATCTGAGTGTCTACGTTTACACGCAACCAAATAATCCGATAGTAATCCGATTGACAGTTCAGTCGGACTGAAAAGCCTTCATATAAACACCTGGGGTGGTTTATTCCATTTCTAATCTGACTGAGAGGAAAAAAATGTAAATGCTTGAATCCTATTATCAGATTCAAAAATATCTCGTGCACATGCGCAGTGCAATGGAGCATATGTTCATGTAAATATGGCATCCGGTAGAAAGAACTGGTCGATGGAGGAGACAGAATATTTGTTGAACATACTAAAAGACAAAGAGATTGTCGAGAGACTGAACAGACGAAAGGTTCATAATGATCTCTTCAAAGAATTGATTGAGGAAATGCAGTTTGGAGGATTCAGTCAGTCAGTAGAACAAATGAAAATGAGAAAGAATTGGGGAAAAAAATGTTGCTGACAGACATATGTTTATATACATCAACAAAGCAAAAAGATACTATTAGGTCATTTGGTGTCACATCCCTGGCTTTCTTTCTCCGCTATTGTATGGTTGGCATGAGGACAGACGCTGTACACTGTGTGCTTGCGCAGAAGCTTTGTTCAAAATACATACAATGCACATATAAATGAATATTTGAATCGATTACAATGTTTAGGGTACATATAAACAGATCTGCAATCAGACTGAATTCATTCAGATTGATCAAAATGGGTGCATGTAAACATAGCCAGTGACTCTCATTGGGCCAAATTGTGATGGCTAGATGACTGGGTCAGATCTCCAAAATAGCAGTTCTTGTGGGGTGCTCCCGATATGCAGTGATTGGAACCTACCAAAAGTGGTCCAAGGAAGGACAAGCGCTGAACTGGTGTCATGGTCATGGGCACCCAAGGCTCACTGATATGCGTGGGGAACAATGTCTAGCCCGTCTGGTCCGATCCCATAGAAGAGCTACTGTAGCAAAAAAATTGCTGAAAAAGTTAATGCTGGCTATGATAGAAAGGTGTCAAAACACACAGTGCATCACAGCTTGGGGTTGTTTAGCCCCAGACTGGTCACAGTGCTAATGCAGGCCCCTGTCCACTGACGAAAGCAACTACAATGGGCATGTGAGCATCAAAACTGGATCATGGAGCAATTGAAGAAGGTGGCCTGGCCTGATAAATCACTTTTTTTCATCATGTGGATGGCCGGGTGCATGTGTGCCGCTTACCTGGGGAAGAGACGGCACCAGGATGCACTATGGGAAGAAGGCAAGTCGGCAGAGGCAGTGTGATGTTCTGGCAACATTCTGCTGGGAAACCTTGGCTTCTGGCATTTCATATACATGTTTCTTTGACACGTACCACCTACCTAAACATTGTTGCAGACCAAGTTCACCCCTTCAAGGCAATGGTATTCCCTAACGGCAGTGGCCTCTTTCAACAGGATAATACGCCCTGCCACGCTGCAAAAATTGCTCAGGAATGGTTTGAGGAGCATAACAAACATTTCAAGGTATTGACTCACCCTCCAAATTCCTCAAATCTCAATCTGATCCAGTATCTGTGTGGGATGTGCTGGCCAAAAAGTCCGATCCATGGAGGCCCCACCTCACAACTTACAGGACTTAAAGGATCTGCTTCTACGGTCTTGGTGCCGGAAACCACAGCATACCTTCAGAGGTCTTGTGGAGTTTATGCCTCGATGGGTCAGAGCTGTTTTGGCAGCACAATGGGGACCTACACAATACTAGGCAGGTTGTTTAAACATGATGGCTGATTCTGTCCTATTCTTTATAAGGAGAGCGAGGAACCAAATAGTATGTCGCCTGCTCTAGATATCATGAGAGAGGTATATTTAACATTATGGAAGGTGTCTCAGTTGTCAGAACTTTGTATCGACCATGAGAAAGTTATACAGAGGACTTGAGAGTTGGTTTCTCTGTAAAATGAAAAGCTGGATTTTTTTTATTGAACGCGAGAGAGGCTGGTGACTGAATGACAGTTCATAGCTGCTATAATATATGTGATAATAGGAACTAATTAATCTCTTGACCGTTGCACAACATTAAATGCAACTCTACGTAAATGTTTCATTCATAAATTTAAATTCGCAATCGTTAGGAAACTGCTGTGGTATAAAAGCAATAAAACACAGCTGTAAAAGTAAAATAATCCACTTCACAGAGGTCGCATTTTGGCTGCATCACACCACCCCACTGTTGCTTATTTCCCTACAAAAACATGCACCATGATATTTTATTCATTATATAATATAGCTACTCAAAGCCAGGTAGAGCTGAAAAGCATCTAAGTAACAAAGAGACTTTTGTTTAGTCGCGTGTTTTAAATTGCATTTGCCTTAAGGACAAAGTGATTAGTATATGCATATAATGAATCTTTCATCTACAATCTAATCGTCAGTAAACACGAACCTTTTGTTTGTACTAATCTTCTCGACTAGTGTACAGTTTAAATGCATGTCTTTGAAGTACTTGCATCTTTTGACTGGAAGGGACCATACACACTGAGGGGGCGTGGTCTATCTCGGCCCCGCCTTTATGCAAATATGAGCGTGGAGCCTGCGCGTATCCGCGCGCTCAATGAATCCGTGAGCGAGGCGCTCCAGGAGGAGTGTCCGAGTGTTTACACGAGTCAGACCTCTCCGTGTGTGTGTGTGTGTGTGTGTGTGTGTGTGTGTGTGTGTGTGTGTGTGTGTGTGTGTGCGCGCGCGCGAGTACGTGTGTTTATGTGTGCGTGCGTACGTGTGTAGAGCGAATATGCCGTCGCTGTGGGATTGTTGCCACTGCTGCCCGACACACTGAGAAATAAATCCGAAGATCCAGAGGAGCGACCGGCGTCCAGCCATGGGAGGCCAAATCACCCGTAACGCCTTGTATGGTGAGGAAGTGACCGTTTAAGCCACATACATCCAGCCGTTTATTGTCATATCTCATTCTGTGGCTGAGCGTTAATAAGGACGAATGCTGTTGGCTATAGAAGTGCCATGAACGCCGGCATATAACGGATAGAAAGGTTGTGCGCTCGCGTTGTTCTTGCTTTAGATACATATTGTAAGATTATATCCTGTAATGTCATCCTATTAGCTCGCGCACCTTGAAGCGTTACAACCGCTCGCGCACTGCATCAAAGGCTCGCGGCGAGAGGAGAGCGAGAGAGAGAGAGAGAGAGAGAGAGAGGGAGAGGTGGTGTGGTGCTTTTGAGTCTTCATTTAACGGGAATTAACGGCACACGTTTTAACACTTTATACAGCTGAGAGACAATAAATCAGCGTTATAAAGGCCTTCCGTAGTGATGCAAAAGATGATAGGCAAGAGCATTAGAAGTATGCACTCTGTGTCAGGAATATATGCTCTCAGTGTACTATATGAGGCTTAGTGGTTAGCACGTTCGCCTTACACCTCCAGGACTGAGGGTTCGATTCGCACGGTGGACCTGTGTGTGCGGAGTTTGCATGTTCTTCCCGTGCTGCGGGGGTTTCCTCTGGGTTCTCCGGTTTCCTCCGCCAGTCCAAAGACATGTACATGTCTAAAGTGTCCGTAGTGTGTGAATGTGTATGGGGTGTATGACATATGGTATATAATGGTATACATGATATAAAAAGTGTATCTTAGAGATGCAGAGTCTTTCAGAAGTAAAGATGGGCAGAAGTTCACCAATCTGTGAAAAACTGCATCTACAATTTGTGGAACAATTTCAGAATCATGTTCCTCAGCGTAAAATTGTGAATATTATGAATATCTCATCATCTACAGTACATTATATCATCAAAAGATCCTGACAATCTGGAGAAATCTCTGTGTGCAAGGGTCAAGTCTGAAAATCAATATTGCATGCCTGTGATCTTCGCGCCCTTAGGCGGCACTGCATTAAAAACAGACCAGATTCTGTAATGGAAATCACTGCATGGGCTCAGAAATACCTCGAGAACTCATTGTCTGTGAACACAGTTCTCTGTGCCATCCATAAATGCTGGTCGATGCTCTGTCATGCAAAGAAGAAGCCTTATGTGAACATTATTCAGAAACGCCGCCGTCTTCTCTGCGCCAAAGCTCATTTAAAATGGACTGAGGCAAAGTGGAAAACTGTTCTGTGGTCAGACGAATCGAAATTTGAAATTCTTTTTGGAAACCATGGATGAGGAGAGGGACCGTCCAGCTTTCTCTCAGCACTCAGTTCGAAAGCCTACATCTCTGATGATTAGGGGTGCATTAGTCCTATTGATTGGGCAGCATCTGGAAAGGCACTATCAAAGCTGAAAGGTATATCCAGATTCCATCCCATCTTTACTTCTGAGAGACTCCGCCTCTCTAAGATACTCTTTTTTTTATACCAAATCATGTTGCTGACCTGTTGCCAATTGACCTAATTAGTTGCAAAATGTTCCTCCAGCTGTTAATTTAGTATATGTATATGCACCCAGGACCCTGTATGTATTCAGTATTAGACGCATATGGACTCAGTACTAGTACTGTAGTAGAACTTAATTGATATAATCTGAAGTAGTCTAGACCGCTGACTTTGGGAAATGCTAGAACACAGGAACACATTCAGAAACCCAGGAAATTATTCCTGCCCGAATGCTATTACAATGAAGAAGTGAAGATGAAGGGGCAAAGAAATCTTTTGTAAATATTCAAAACCGTCCAGCAGTAAATGAATTATGCAAATGTAAGTAGTTTGATGAGATGATAATCAAATCATCATGAACTATGGCAAACTCACAGTTCACACTGTTGTCATTAATATATTTACAAATGCATAAATATAGCTTGTGGTTTCTTTTGTCTGTGTGTTTGTGAGCTTGATGGTATTCCCCGACTTGTGAAACTAAAAGTTACCTTATGATTTTTGATCTGGTTGATAATTTTAAGCTGTAATAACCTTTACATAACCATTTGCACATCCTTTTTAAGTGAAAATGACACAATGCAGAGCTTATTACATGCTCTTTGAGTCACTTTCCCTTTCACACACACAAACACACACATGCTTTGTTTGTATGTCTCAGTGCAGCTGCCTGGCCTCAGGTTAAATTCTGTACACAAAGCCCACAATCATTCGTCCTAATTTAGACACCGTGATGTAGCCAATTAGGCAAATATGGCCTGTGTGCAATAAGCCAGGCTCTTGGTGTTGATGAACATTTCTCTTTCCCTCTAAAGTCAGCTCAGTTTTACCGTTCCCTCACTGTCTCACTTCAATTTAGGATCTGCAGTATCTGGTCCCAGTCCAGTATAAACAGGCATCTTCATTTTAGGCTTAGCTCCAAGGTCAACACACAGAGATGATGACCTGTGGTCCAATTACAACTGATCTTATTCAGCTATTCTCTAGGTGTTCTGCAGGTATAGACATGAGATCAAGGGTTCGAGATACCGAAGTGGACAGTATATATTATATTATTATATACTGAGGTAGTATTTTAGCTTTTTGTGTTAGGTGGGTGTTTTTGTGTGTGTGTGCCAGGCTAAAAGAGCTCTGGAGATGATTTTACAATGCCCTTGTAGGCTATACAAGATGGATCAGTGTGTGGGTGTGGGTGTGCTTTCAGTTTCTCACAGACAATTCTGGTTGATAAGTCGAGAAGGTCTCTGAAACGCCATATTGAGGTATTGATCTTTCTGTCGTGTGATCACACCGTTTTAATGAAATATTGATTCGCTTAATGTCATGAGCCTAGAAGAAGGGAGCCAATACTCAAATATTAAGAGTGTGGATACTTTTTGTATTGCCTTTTTTTTTGTCATATTATGATAACCTAAAATTATCACAGTTTCACTGTATCCTCCAGTGGAGAAAAAAATAATTATTATGAATTCAAAATTCTCTTTGCACATTTGTGTATTTATAACAAATACCAAAAGGATATAGTTAATAGTTCATATCCGCTGACCATCCTTCCTTAGAAAAATATTTTTGAGAATGATTTTTCATAAATATCTCTAACACTGTCAGCATTTATCACGTTGATGGTACTGAAAGAAAAAGAGGCTGCAAGGAAAAGCATGTGCTGAGCCAAGAACAGATAGTTGTTTAGTTCTCGTCAGCAATGCAGCATTCATATGAGTTTGTTATCTGATAAAGTCACAAACATGCTAGGAATGTCAGCAGAAGTAGTACTGTAACATGTTTACATCAGTAGCAGATACCACATCCAAAGGGTTTTCAGTGCAGTCCACATCCCCTACGTGGAGAAAAAGAGGATTCTGAAGTATGATTTAAGGGAACTGGTGTAAGAAATTTGATTGAGTAAAAATTGATTGAAATGCATTTTAATAAGTATTATTTTCTAAAAATCAACATTGAGGCAAGTGTCCAATCGTACGCTGTGACTCATTGTTAAAGCTTGACTCCATAACAACCCTAGTCAACATATTTTCATGATTTGATACTTACATTTATCTCTCGTTCTTTGATCATTTTTATTATTGAGTGCAAGATTTGGTCTTTTATTTTTTTCTCTTGTAGGTTAGGACTATATTGGAACTAGGTGCCATCTTCTACACTGATTCAAAATAAATAAATAAAAAACCAACCCTTCAGCACCATGCCTTAACCTCACTCACATAACTTAAAGTAACGTTTTGTCTACATTGCTTTTTAGCACAGTGCATCAGGTTAAGTACTAGTATAACTAGTACTACTTTTGCTTTTTTTAAACCATGAATAAAGCAGTATATACCAGAATGGCTAAATAATAATCACAATCTTGAGCAATCTTTGTCTAGTGCTGTGAAGTGAAAAGCAGCCCTGTGGATAATTCAACTGTAAGTGTAGGCAGATAAACATTCAAGTGTGCAAAGTACAGATTTAAAGAGTTTTTGTCACCTGTTGCAAGTGCTGTGCTCCTAGATGTATATTCAATATACAACAGCATCATTTTTGAATCTGCAAAACAATAGCACTGTGGAAACACTGATACTCCTTTTCCTAAATCTGTCAACGGGCTGTTTACATTCTCATAAAAAGGTAATGTCAAGTTGACACAACCATGAATTTCTGATTAAAGTATTTGTAGGACTCAAATTTTAGTTATTGAAAGTAATGCTTCTCAAAGTGGGGTCCAAGCACCACCTCCATGAAGGATATCCAAGGGGGTCTGTGGTCAGATCCTTTCCTTATCAAAGTTATATTTTTGAAGCATTCATAGTTATTAGACTGGTTATTTGAAACAAATGGGTTTATTCCAAACTTCAAAATGTCAAAAAAAAGAAGGCAGAATATTCATGTCAAGTGGTACCTGGGTTCTGTTGTTGGAAATCTCAATGCTCTGTGGCTACAATAAATAGCCAAAATCTGATTGAACATGCAGTAATTTATTATATTATTGTAAATAATGAGCCTAATATTTGAGTAGTTGAATGATCGGCATGGGTCCATGAGCGTCCATTTATGCGAAAAGCCTGAGAAACTCTGATTTAATGGATACACAATATAGTTCTTGAATCAACTCTTGTTTTAGTGACAAATCTTAAATAATACTAAGATTTATTTGAAAGGATGGTGGGCTATAGTGTCATAGTTCATAGTTAGCAGATGTAATTTCTCTAGCACAGACGCATCCAATAGCAGTGCATGGGATCCTACTGTGACAACACAGGATCTGTTAGTGTGGCGTGACAGGAACATATGTGTGTGGATCAGGTGGCACCGGTGCTTGGTAACCAGGCCTGCTTTCTCTCTCCTTCCTCAGTTTCATTATGATGACTCACTTAAGCCTTTGTCTAGCAGCACAAATGTGTATATGACAACAGGACACATCGACAACGAATCATCTACAGTAGAAGGCATGGCATGACTCTGGCGTCTACAAGAATGTTAAGCTGCAGCAGTATAGTTCACTGCAGATATTATGATCTTGGGGAACTAACAGTATGATTAGTGTTTCTAACAATATGTCTGAAAACCTGGGTGCATTATGTACAGGATTAATGATATAATACTGGTATATCAGTAATCAATGAATAATCTATGATGAGTGGTATTTTGCAATAACAGAACATCCTGAAGTGTTTAATTCTTCTTATACTTGAAAAGGTTGCCAAAGCTAACATTTATTTATTAATTAATTAATAGAAACATCATACTTTTTATCCATTTACAGCTATGTGTAATTTTGTGGAATGTCCACAAAACAATTTAATTTCTGGTACATTGTAACAGCTATAAACAGTTCCCTGCAGCCTATTTTTCTCTTTTTCTTGAAGTTACAGAGTAACTACTATTCTCTACAGTAGTACTATCAGTACTACTGCACACTGCACTTTACATAGCTGCATCAGTCACTTTATAATGTGGAACTAATTTTTTCTGCCAGTACTGCTGCTATACATGTGCTGCGACATTGCACAATAGCTTACAGTTTACAGTCCATGTTCTGTGTATCTATTGTCCTGTGTATTTACTGTCTTGTGTATTTATTGTTTTGTTCTGTGTATTTATTGTTTTGCACTCGTTGTGTATTTGCACTTTATGTAGTCGTGTGTACTGTTCAGTGTTGCACCATTGTCCTGAAGAAACATTATTTCATTCCAATGTATACAGGCTATATATAGGATTGACAATAAAAAACCCACTTGACTTGACTTGACTTGACTTGAAACCACAGAGTCTTGAAGATTTTCCCATGTTGGAAAGCTTAAAGCTACAGGTTTACCGCTGACTGTTACAACACACTGACAATGAAGACTCATTCCAGAATCTCCTCTCAGATAAATCATAACATTAAACAGATTTTTATTTACGTATATAAATAAAATAGCATCCATCAAACAAGTCCCTGTGTATGTCTACTGTTATATAAAATGAATCATTCATCACTTTCATACCACTCAGATTTGAGAAGTTAACAGCTTCCTGTAATTCATCTTGGGTAGTCTTTGCTGATGGAGTTTAAGTTGCCAGGGTGATGCAGTGCAGTTGAGACCCTGTCAGCTCATTTTGTATACCTTGGTCATTTTTATATGGCAAGGACATCTAAATTATTTATGCACTCCTGTCTCTTGTCCACATTTGATAAATATGTGGCTGGCCAAATGGTCGTGTTTGTTGCTCGCATCCAGACCCATGTACACAAAGCTCCATTTACAGTGTTTACTGAATAATACACACAATACATCAAGCTCCACTTTTCCACCAATGGGGTATTTGGTGCCATTTTACCCAGAGTGATCTTTTGTAAAACTGACATAGGAACAGCTCTTTGTGCTGAAATCCTGTTCTAGACATTCTTTCAAGAACTCAAGAAATGGTAAGCAACATCTGATCTGATCCCAACAATTATTTCTCTAGAAGGGCTTTTATGAAACAGTTATTCTTATTGAGACTGATTATGGAAAATCAGATCCTGTTTATAGGGTAAACGTTCTCAGGACTTTGTCGTTTACAGTTTATTTGGGGACAGGAGTACTATTTACATTTATATGATTCTGGTTGTCTGGGTTTATTTAATACCCACACCCAAGCCAAGTTGGCACCTGTCGGCATTAAAAAAAAAAGCAAGCTTTAACTTTAGGGGCGTTTGCTACTGTCAGAAAGCACATTGTTTTTTTTTTTTTTTAATGTACATTTAAGTTTTGATTTGTTTCTGAAGTCTTTAAGAAAATTACAGAAAATTCATAAGAACATCTTTACACCTTTAAACATAATTTCCAATATCCCCATATCCTCCGTCAATCCCAAATAAATAGCTGACTAACAATATAAACTAGCTGAAATTTGGCAAGTTGGACTGGAGTATCTCTCTGTTTGCATTGTTTCATTCTCTGAACCTGTTAAAATACACCGTATACCACTGTTTTGTTTTATTGTTGTTTTTCTTAATAATTACTTAGTTAGTTAGCTTGATATCTTAACACACAGGTCCTGCAACTAAAGTTCACCATGTTGTCATCTTCTAATAATTTCATATCAAACATGATTTTTCAAGCTGTCGAGTTTGTGTTGCGACATCACAATCTTAGCTCATATGAGTCCCTCTAGGATTTACCAATTTTGCGATTGCAGAAATGAACCCAAAAACAGCAAACACCGCAATATTCAGAACAACTTACAGTTTTCTCAAAATTACCACAGATCTTCTGCAGATTTGGACCAAGACGCATCACTTGACATCATCGCAATGTGCATTCAGCCAAAGCCCTCTTCGATTCATGTGCGTCGACCATGAGTACTGCTAGAAGGTCGCATTTCCTAACAAACATCACTACGAAAGACCACGAAAAGCTATTTCATGCAATTGAGATTTCGCCAATTGGGGTGGGGGGGTGGGGGGGTTTCTCCTTTTTCATGAATTTATTTCAAAGAACTGAAAAAGATCTCAGGTTTAAATGGATCATCTGAATCAGCATGCAATTAACCATGCAAAAACACATCACTAGCAGGGGTATGTGCAAAAACGTATATATCTGTAAAAGTATGTAAATGTATAGCAACTAAAGTGGCCTGCAATTCAGATCACATTAACAAATTAAACAACAGCAAAACCAAGAAGACATGAACATGAACTCAAATGGAAAGTGTAGCATCACGTGCTAAAGTGTGCGTCAGTGTGAGAGAATGCAGCTGGAGGATGTTTACAGTAAAAGGAAATATGAACATAAATGAATCTAATGATGCTTTTATTTGTGCTTATTGTTGTCAAGGGAATTCCTGTGATGTTATTTCACAGCATTATTATGAGCATGCAAATGCTGAAAACATGGAATGTTTATTCAATGGAAGTCGGTTTATTCAGAAGAACGAATTTGTACCTTTGCCTTTTGTGTCCAATCATCAACGAGCATGTGATGTTCAATAAGGACCTTGGTTTATGTTAATGTTTTGATTTTGTGTTCTCTGGTGTGATGCTGTGTTTTTAGCTACATTGTTGGCTATAGTACACTAAACAAAAAGTTTTGCTTTGGCATTTTCTGATTTGCTTTTCCGTTTTTGGTTTATGTTAAAGTCTATCCCAAGGAAAACTTCTTATCACTCACATAATAATTGCCTGTAAATAGTCGCAAGTTATTGTGTAATGTTTACAGCTACTTCTAGTACTGTTGTCCCGCTTTGTTATATTTCCTGGTCACTACACAGCCTGACACTGATTCAGTGAGACACTGAGTCAATTGCTGTTACGTCTCAATAAGGCTGTATTCAGAAGGAGGTCTGCGCTAGAGCTTTGCCTCTGATAATGACAGATACCATGACATTTACCATTGGAACCACCAATCAGACACGAGGTTACCTCATATCACTTTGAATATATACAGTATCTCACAAAAGTGAGTACACATTTTTGTAAATATTTGATTATATCTTTTCATGTGACAACACTGAAGAAATGACACTTTTCTACAATGTAAAGTAGTGAGTGTACAGCTTGTGTAACAGTGTCAATTTACTGTCCCCTCAAAATAACTCAACACACAGTCATTAATGTCTAAACCGCTGGCAACAAAAGTGAGTACACCCCTAAGTCCAAATTGGGCCCAAAGTGTCAATATTTTGTGTGGCCTTAACCCTCTTGGCATGGAGTTCACCAGAGCTTCACAGGTTGCCATTGGAGTCCTCTTCCACTCCTCCATGATGACATCACAGAGCTGGTGGATGTTAGAGACTTTGTGCTCCTCCACCTTCTGTTTGAGGATGCCCCAGAGATGCTCAATAGGGTTTAGGTCTGGTGACATGCTTGGCCAGTCCATCACCTTCACCCTCAGCTTTTTAAGCAAGGCAGTGGTCATCTTGGAGGTGTTTGGGGTCGTTATCATGGTGGAATACAGTCTCTGCTTCAGTATGTAAAAGATACAATCAAATATTTACAAAAATGTGATGGGTGTACTCACTTTTGTGACATACTGTATGTATTGTTTTAACCCATTGTGCAATCTTACCTTCCTTATCTTGAGAAAGCTGTTACTGTTGACTCTCTTTTGTAGCGTGTGCATGCCAGATAACTTGATTATGTTGGCCATGATTTAATAAAATTCCATATGGCCCATTTAGTAATTGTTCAGTTAGCAGCAGTCGGTGCAGATTTTGTTTTTATGCTTCTTTTTAATACCTCAAAAACAATTAAACATAGCAGAGAAATAAACTGACTCCTGGGCCTTTCCTGGCTATCAGTGTTTTTAAAAAATGCATGTCGCGACTAATGCCAAAAGGCATACAAACACACAAGATATCAGGAAGTCAGTTGTATGCATCATATAAATATTTGCATTTCAACTGACAGAACTATTAGGAGAAGTTATTTGCATATCACCTATTATGCGGCAGTTACCGTTAGATCTTTTATTGTACGCATCTGTTTTTCCTGAAAGGTGCAGTACTTGAGATAACACTACAAATGCTTGATCCCAGTTTTACACGAGAACACGGCAACAAAGCAGTTTATTTTGTTTGGAATGTGGGCTTTTAATGCTGTTCTCCTTCGCTGCACGTTTTACACATTTGGCTTGTAAATTCAGTTTAAATGTTTCTGCAAGTCCAGCAGATCCCCTTGTTCTGAACTTAAGCTTTCCCTTCTTCTGTTTTGGAAACTATTTTACAGTGCTGAAAGCAGCTTTTTGTATGTTTGTGTGACAGTGCGTGTATGTCTTTGTGTACTTACACATAACAAGATGCGTGTGACCTTTAAGAAGAAAATGCTCATGTTTCACTTTCAGTGACCTTCCATGTTTTCTTTATTTCCATGATATTGTCGAAAACCAAGTCTGTATTACGGCTACGTGATTCTACATTAAATAAGAATAAAAAAAAATTTGGATTAGAATTGAGATCATAATTAGTAGACATAAGTACATAGCTTATTTCATAACTTTTCAGATTTAATAATCTGAAGTAGAAGCAATGCACCATTGGTTAGTTAAGAGTGAGACAGCGAGCGTAGCCATGACTCACTCACCGCATATATTTATTTCATGTAGTCATTGTTTAGTAATTGGGAATTTATTATTCAGTACATAATATTAAAATATTTATATTTAGCCAGACTGGACAAATTTGTTGATTTTCGCTAGAAGCAGGCACTTGGATTGTTTTAAAATTCGCTCATAGCTTCACTTTCGGACGTTGTTTCTCCCTTTTGACCTTTTGTAGACTTATAGCACACTTGAGGTACAATGTCTGTGGTCATTGGTCTCAGGGAGTAAGGAGGAATCGTGCTGCTGTTTCATGTAATGTTTGCTACATTTTTGATGGTTTTACTGCTTTTCCTTTTTTCCAATTGTATTGAGAAGTGAATCAAGATTGTGATTTTAATATTTTTTTAATGCAGTCATGATCTGTATTTAGGACTGGGCAATACACCAAAGACTTCAAGTATCATAATACTTGAAGACAGTTCTATGATACATGGTATGGGTCTGTTAATATGCAAAACAGGAGTCTTAAGAAGCTCATACACTTAAGAAATGTTATCACCTAATCAGCTACTTCCACTCAGAATTTGTTGTTGTTAAGAGTTTATGCTTCATCTTCCAGCTCCAGTCCTGTTCAGCCATAGTTAATGAGTAGCTTGCATGTTGGCACTTGCTGTTAGGAAGCTAATTACCCAGTAATTATGCACTAATTGCCCAAGTTTATTTGATTAGTTGAGTCCATGTTTCCCATGATTGTGGATTGGCACTGACCAGATAGCAAGATCTCTAGAGAAGTTTATTAAATTCAATTAGAACTGCAACAGGGAACCTTAAACAAAATGTAATTGTATTTTGTTCAATCTTCCTAATTCAGGAAAAAATTATTCAATCTCACCCACAGTCTTGGTAGCAAATGAGAGAGAGAGAGAGAGAGAGAGATAGAGCGAGAGAGAGAGAAATGTGCGTCTGTTGGAGTGTATGATCGCAATGTACCACAGGCTCATCTGTGCATCCTTATGTAAGAGCTTTCTGCTGCTTGCAAGTTATTTGGTGAAATAATGGGTTGCCATAGAAATAGCAGCACCATGATACATCTCTAGGAAAGCAATGAGTGTGTGTGTGTGTGTGTGTGTGTGTGTGTGTGTGTTGGGTGTGTGTGTGCACAATGACGTCGTAACACTAAATGGCATACTTTATGACAGGAAGCAATGATAAGCTATGTGATATCTGCTGTAAGGGGTGCATACTCTATATTTTGCATTCGTGGGAATCTGCTGTGCAGTGTGTTCACACTTATGAATCTGTGATGTGTGTATCATTTTACTCTGCACCACCATTTAAATCTAGGTCATAAATGCTTTATGTATGAACTTTATGTTATGAGCACGCACACACAGTGACACATTTAGTATGCTCCATTTTAGTGTTATAGATAGATGCGAAAAACTAATTGCCCCTTTAAATTTAAAATCTGATTGTTTCACCTTTAGCAGTAATAACTGCAACCAAATACGTGTACATATACTTCTGATAACTGGAGATCAGATTTTCACTTACTTCTAGGACTCAACCTTACTCCTATGCTGTGGAACACTGACTTGCTGAATAATCCAGTTGCACTTGATTTTCAACATAAAAGTAGCAAAGCATCCCCACACCATCACACTATCACCACCATGCTTGACCATGGGTATGATGCTCTTTTTGTGGAATGCTGTGTTTGGTTTACACCTGATGTCATGGTACTTCTAGACAGTTCCACTTTCAACTCATCAATCCACAGAACATTCTCCCAAAAGGTTTGAGGATCATCAAGGTGTGTTTTGGCAAAATTTCAGATGAGCCTTAGTGGTCTTCTGGGTTAGCAGTGGTTTTCACGTGACCACTCTTACATGGATGCCATTTTTGCCCAGTGCCTTTCTGATATTGGAGTCATGAACCTTTTTTGATGCAAGAGAGGCCTGTAGGTCCTTTGATGTTGTCATTGGCTCTTTTGGGACTTAAGTAGGTTCTTTGCTCTTGGAGGAATTTTTCATTTGGAGATAATGGCTCTCACTGTGGTTCTTTGGAGTCCCAGAGCCTTTGAAATAGCTTTGTAACCCTTCCCAGGCTGATGTATTTCAATCATCTTCTTCCTCATCATTTCTGAAATTTCTTTCAACTGTGCCATAGTGTGTTACTGAGTAAGACCTTTTAACCAACTTCATGCTGTTGAAAAATTGGTCTGGTTGCGTCTAGTCCAGCTGAACCCCGTTATGAATGCAGTTACATAGACTTGTGGAATTAGTAACTACAGGGGCAAATACATTTTCACACAGGCCCAGTTGGTATTGGATAACTTTTTTTGCTTCAATAAAATCATTATCATTTAAAAACTGTATTTTGTCTTTATTCAGGTTGCCTTTGTTTTGTCTTAGATTTTGTTTTTCACTTCTGATACAATTTAGTATGAGATATACACAAAAACAGAAGAAATCAGGAATCAACTTTTTCTCAGCACGGTACATCATCAAACTTCTTGAAATCGAACTATAACTTTCAGTAAAAAAAATTCCTGATCAGATACAGTAGGCGGGAACTGCAGTACAATTGGTCAGGCAGAACAGTAAAGACTAGAGATGACGCAATTCATACTCAGAGACCAAAATCTGGAGTGATTCTTTTTTTAAAGAGTTGTTACAAAATCATACCCACTTATTATTTTATAGATATTGGATTTGAATGGATGTGTATAACATGATGTACAGTGGTGTGAAAAAGTGTTTGCCCCCTTCCTCATTTCCTGTTCCTTTGCATGTTTGTCACACTTAAGTGTTTCGGAACATCAAACCAATTTAAACAATAGTCAAGGACAACACAAGTAAACACAAAATGCAATTTGTAAATGTTTATTATTAAAGGTGAAAAAAAATCCAAACCATCATGGCCCTGTGTGAAAAAGTGATTGCCCCCCTTGTTAAAACATACTATAACTGTGGTTGTCCACACCTGAGTTCAATTTCTCTAGCCACACCCAGGCCTGATTATTGCCACACCTGTTCACAATCAAGGCATCACTTAAATAGGAGCTGCTTGACACAGTAAGGTCCACCAGAAGATCCTTAAAAGCTACACATCATGCCGAGACCCAAAGAAATTCAGGAACAATTGAGAAAGAAAGTAATTGAGATCTATCAGTCTGGAAAGGGTTATAAAGCCATTTCCAAAGCTTTGGGAATCCAGCGAACCACAGTGAGAGCCATTATCCACAAATGGCGAAGACATGGAACAGTGGTGAACCTTCCCAGGAGTGGCCGGCCACCCAAAATTACCCCAAGAGCGCAGCGACGACTCATCAAGAGGTCACAAAAGACCCCACAACAACGTCCAAAGAACTGCAGGCCTCACTTCGCCTCAGTTAAGGTCAGCGCGTTCATGCCTCCACCATCAGGAAAAGACTGGGCAAAAATGGCCTGCATGGCAGAGTTCCAAGGAGAAAACCACTGCTGAGCAAAGAGAACATCAAAGCTCGTCTCAATTTCTCCACAACACATCTTGATGATCCCCAAGACTTTTGGGACAACATTCTGTGGACCGATGAGACAAAAATGGAACTCTTTGAAGAAGTGTGTGTCCAAGTATATCGCGTAGGAAGGAACACTGCATTTCATAAAAAGAACATTATACCAACAGTAAAATATGGTGGTGTTAGTGTGATGGTCTGGGGCTGTTTTGCTGCTTCAGGACCTGGAAGACTTGCCGTGATAAAAGGAACTATGAATTCTGCTGTCTACCAAGAGATCCTGAAGGAGAATGTCCGACCATCTGTTCGTGTACTCAAGCTGAAACGAACTTGGGTTCTGCAGCAGGACAATGATCCTAAACACCCAACAGCAAGTCCACCACCAAATGGCTGAAGAAAAACAAAATGAAGACTTTGGAGTGGCCTAGCCAAAGTCCTGACCTGAATCCTATTGAGATGTTGTGGTATGACCTTAAAAAGGCCGTTCATGCTCGAAAACCCTCTAATGTAACTGAATTAGGACAATTCTGCAAAGATGAGTGGGCCAAAATTCCTCCAGGATGCTGTAAAAGCCTCATTGCACGTTATCGCAAACGCTTGGTTGCAGTTGTTGCTGCTAAGGGTGGCCCAACCAGTTATTAGGTTTAGGGGGCAATCACTTTTTCACACAGGGCCATGATGGTTTGGATTTTTTTTCACCTTTAATAATAAACACCTTCATTTACAAATTGCATTTTGTGTTTACTTGTGTTGTCCTTGACTATTGTTTAAATTGGTTTGATGTTCCGAAACACTTAAGTGTGACAAACATGCAAAGGATCAGGAAATGAGGAAGGGGGCAAACACTTTTTCACACCACTGTATGTTGATTATTAGCTAAAACAGATATTTTACACGTTTTTCTAAAATGTGGTTTTGCAGTGTGAAAGCACATAGCACAAATGACATCATGGTTTGTTACACCATGGACTGAGCACCATGTGGCTGAAGGTGCTCTTAATGAGTATTGATTGATGATCGTATGCTGTGGAGGGGGTGGAAGACATCGTCAATACATTTCCACCATTTTAGCCACCATTCTCCTCTCAAATCAAGATTCAGCTCAATTAGAAAACTACTAGACTCCACCAGTTCAGCATGGAGGAAATGCCTGTGTGTATGCACACACCACCTCGAATTTTCCGGAATCGAACAACATAACATCTAAAGACCTGCTGTGGTGGGGACCAGAGAGCAGAAAGTTCACAGCTGAAAGGAGAAAAGGTCAAGCAGGTGGAGAGCTTTAGATCGATTCCCATCTCTTTTATAATCATCAGCATGCAGCCTTGCTCAACATTATCCAAATGTGGGCTCGACTATACGATTGCATTGCAGTTTAACTTAAGTATTGGCGCACTTGTCGATTATACACAAGGCAAGAAATATGACCTGGATACAGTACTTTTTAGATGGGATAAGATTATAAGGGATAAGAGCTCTGGAGGAGGGATAAGGATCCAGACATTTGTCAGTTATGTAATGTTGCTGGATAGTGTCGTTAATGATTATGTCTGATTTTTTTGAGCACTTGTTGTAGGGAGTGGGTCAGAAAATGTTAAGCTTGATCATTAATATGCTACATGGTTATAAGGTGTATACCTATGCTAGGGTAACAATAACTTGTGTATCGTTTGTTGTTGTTTGAAACACAGATAATACCTGACTTTGGAGGAAGCAAACAGAAAAGCTTAATAGATTTTAAGCTTAATAAAAGCAGAAACACTCTTTTCCCACTTTCCTTACAACAGAATCTCTAGCTTTCCCTCTTGTAAAGCCTTTTGATGTATTATTTGAAAAAAAAATAACAGAAAAAATTATTTAATTTGTGGTTAATATAATGAATCAATAATGTAACCAATGCCACTTTTTATTGTACATGTACTTTTTACATGTGTTTTACTGATGTATTTCATTGGTAGTAATATTGAGATCAAAATCCATTTCACGGATTTGGCCTCCACTTCATTAGGCAGACTTGCCATTTTTGAATAGAAGCCATTTTTCCCCTTCAAGTCATAAATACTAACATTCATAAGAAAATCAGCATGCTCAGTCTCAGCTAAGCTGAATAGAGTGTGTTGTAGTCGGTGCAGAGTTGCTAAGGAACATGAGCTCCCACTTAACCTCTATTTTCTCCCTGACAGCTGCGGCTCTCATGCTTGCTATGCATTCATTTCATCCTGTTCTGACCGCAGCAATCGTCCTCAAAAAAGCCACGCATATCCACACCCAAACACTCCTTTTTGCTCACATACTTCATGCACCGTGTCAGACAGCCATACACACAGTCTTTTATGTGGGCTCAAATAGTTGAATCAACACCCACTTATCGCACATATACAGCACAACAGACACGAACACGCAGACAAATGGATGTGTCTGTAATGTTTTAACAGAACACCTATGCTGCATGTTGCCAGTCAGAGACAAAAGAGGATCCATGTTTATTGACCCGACAATCTGTTGTCTGGGGACAGTGTTACCTTATCACTGTTGACCAGGAAGTACTACCACAGCAACCGAACATTTAACAGTTCAGAGTTCATAATATGAGAGTCTGCAGAAACCCACTGGAGCACAGTGATAATGTCAACATGACACTGTGATAAATTGAAAGGAAAGAACAATGATGGGGGCTCTGGATTATAAGAGAACAGGGTGCGAGAAACAAAAAAAGCAATACATTGTAGGGTCCACTGGTGCGTTTTGTTCTTTCACTTCAAAGGCTGATGAAAATGAATAGCTTTCTCTTATAGACAAGCACATCTCAAATTGAGGCATGTTCACAAAAATGAATGTTGAAAGGGTTTTTTCGGAATATGAAGAGCTTTTTTGTGGCGGCTGTATTGAAATTTTATGAGTTAAGTCAACCTGGCATGACGAATGTCTTCCATCTAGAGACACTATGATAGATTACAGATTAGAATACAAGACTACAGAGAGATTAGAATACAAATAAAAGCCCCTTTTTTCCTTTCTCTTATTGCCTTTCTCTTGTTCTTATTTGTGCCCTGCTTTTTATACAGTGCTGCCAAAGCAATTTGTCACATTGATGTTTTCCATGTTAAAAGAATTTATGCTATGTACTGTATATACGCTCGGGGGAAATATCACCCTGTTGCCCTGTAGAGTATATCTAATGTATCTTTAGTTATATAGTAAAGTGAATGTAGTGAATCTTTCAAGCTCATTTGAAGGGACATTTATATTTTTTGTATATCAGCTAACAAAAATGCACATTTTCTTCTGAAAGTGTATGCAAAATCTGATCGCTAAATGTTGCACAAACTCTCATCTTTCACTTTTTCCTTTTTTCTCTGTCAGATTCTCTGGGTGGCCCATTCCCTCCATCCACTCACCGATGCCACCAGAAGCCGAAGCGCTGCTTGCCCTTACAGCCATGCATGGGTATTCCCGTCAGCCCGCTGCTCTTCCACCCCAGTGCCAAGGGCTCACAGATCGTCATGGACGGAGCCCAGAGGACGGTCAAAAGACAGGCCAGCTTTTGCAACGCTATCACCTTCAGCAACAGACCCATCGCCCTGTACGAACAGGTCCGCCTCAAGGTAAGACCTCAGGTGTTAGAAGTAGCTATGGGATAAATTAAGCCCTAAGTACTTGTTATGACCCCAACAAATGAGACAAAGTTTGCCAACATTATTAAACTTGGTAAGAATAGAGAGACAATAGATGATGTCAAATGATGTTACACCAAAAACACCAGTTTGCATTACAACAGACGCTCATGACGTGATAGTTTCAGGAAAGATCTGAGGTGACAGTGGAACATATTCTGACATGTAAATAATAAACGGTGTTGTAATGGGTATACAGTGGACTACATAGGATCTACAATACCATGGTGTTCTACGTTATGTCTAGCTGTATGTTGTAGGCAAAAATTACTTTTAGTTTATGATTTTTATGTTGGCCTGAATAGATCAGTCACCTTTTTTGAATATCAGCAAGAAGAAACAATATTGATCATAAAAATTTTATTTTGTGTTTTATTTATTGCTGCCCTGAATAAGCTGTTTCACATAGCAGATGTTTACATATTGTCCACAAGACACAATAATTTCCCACAAATGAACCAGTTCAAAAATTTGCACACAATTGCTGCTTAATGCTCTGTGTTGTTTTTGATCCTTTAAAAAAAAAAATATATATATATTATTATTATTTACATTTTGCAGATTCTGCAAAACATATGTAAACTTATGACCTCAACTGTACATCTGTGAAGGTCAAGGTACATATAATTTCCTGCTCACAATGGTTTGGATAAGTAACTAACATGGTGACAACAGTAAAAAAATTTTTTTATATATGTTTATTACTATAAATTAAACAGTTCAAACTATTTGCTTTGCTTCATAGTGGTGCTACATGTTACCACTTTTGACTAGCGCCACAGAGTCTGAACAGATGAGACACATGGAGAATAAACATATAATTATCTGTCTATTCACCTTTAAACATACTGTTTTCATTGTTAACTTAAAAAAATGTCCTTTTGTTAGATTGCTAATGAGATGGGAGTCAGTAAATAAAATGACACATCTATAAAATTCCATTTTTGCTCAGAGATTGTTTCTGCTACAGTACTCGATTCAATAATTTTGAGAAATTTTTACAAAATTAACAAATGATTAATAAGAGGAAGCTATTGGGGGGGATTGACAGATTTAATAGTGTTTTTAGTTTTAAAGAATATTAAAGTAATTTAAGATGGTGTTTTCCATTTATTATCTGCCTGTGGACGATTTATAAGAACAGAAAACATTTTTCACCACTGTCTCGCCTACATAGACGTGGGGCCTCACAGTGAATCACCTTCATCAGTACACAGTATATACATACAGTAATGTGCTCTCACACACACATTCACACATAGGCTCTAATGAACTTTGCAGGTAAATCCCATCACATTTTTTTTTAGTTTTGCTTTATTCTCCTGTCATGCCCAGTTTCCATGTCAAGTGCCAGCAAGTTGAGAGAGAGGGAGAGGGGGGTAAACAATGGATCCTGTGCCAAAACTGTTAGTCTGACACTTAATCCGGCTCAACCGGTTAATGCTCGAACACAGACATGAACCCCACCACCACCCCACTCACACACAACTAATTCTCTACCATAGTCAAACACACACACACACACACACACACACACACACACACACACACACACACAGAAACAGAAACAGACACACTGCTACAGTTTAAAAAGCAGAGATTCTTCAAAAGCCCAGGTCACTGTGGTGTAAGTCACCATGTTCTTGACATGTTTGTAGTATTTATCCCCTCAGCAGAGGCAGCGGTTACTGTAAGTCAAATAAAACAGACCCCTTCTACTCCAAACACATCATACTTCTCCCTTACACAAGGCCCCCAAACTCCCTTTTAGAATTCCCTTTAAAGGAATGCTTTATCCAAAAACACTAATGTAGCTTGTGTCGAACTGCAGTCAGTGACTGACAGACTGGCACGTATATCTATAACGCTGAGTGATCCCTTATTCTTTTGAGTCATTATGAGCATTATGTTAGCAATTTGCATCAGTGCAAAACGAAGGGATACTTTATTTTTAAGGATACTTACTTTATGGCAGGTACATTAAAATATTTACTTACAGTGATAAGCAACTGACATGATTGAAACTATTAGTGGTAAATTTATGGCTATAAATAATTTAATTCAAAGTGAATATTTTTCATATTACCACTTTTGAGTAGTGACATGGACTCTCACCCTTTTCTTTCAGTTCTTTTTTTTTTTTACTGTACAACATATTGTTCCAATGCACACCTCTACACTGAACTGAGGACTCAAAGCAGAGAGTAAACACTGAGTTTTCTGTCCAAAAGTCTTTTAAAATAGTTTTGTCATTTGTGTTTTTTAAAAACTGTTGTGGTCATTGATGTAAATGAAATATTAATTAAATGAAGAATATATTGCCATTTCTGACCTCTGTGTGGCTAGTCTCTAGTCCGATGAACTGCCTTCAGCTAAATAATTTACATAAAAGCATGTAAGCAGAGGATCTGGTACAGAAGACAAGATGGGTCATGTTTATGCAACTGAAGTCGTTGAACTATAGACAGTATTATTTAATATATTTATTGGCTCTGCTACAGTAGATTTTCAAGTTCTTGGTTCGGTCCACTGAAAGATTTGGCATGCCTGCTTCATGCAATAATTTCAAATATCTAATATCTAAGTAATATCATACTATAAAATTTCCTATATGACACTACAGTATACAGTAGATCAGTTCTTCTAGTTGATTGTCCAAACAGTTACAAAAGACTTCCAAATTAATAGAATATCGGAGATACACAGCTTTTGCCTTCAGACCATGAAAGGGCACTGGCCTCAGCCAATAATGTGTTGTTCACTACCCAATTGAAATGTATTATTTAGACTTGGTGCTTCCTGCCATATGAAATTTCTCTACTGTGTCCCTCCAAAAAAAAAGAAAAACGCCTAACTGTTGACATTTTAATGCTGTACAGATCACGAAGAAGCAGTGTTGTTGGAGTGGTGCTCTGCGTCTGGGCTTCACCTCCAAAGACCCATCACGCATCAACCCGGACAGCCTGCCCAAGTACGCGTGCCCAGACCTAGTGTCTCAGAATGGTTTCTGGGCCAAGGCACTGCCCGAGGAGTTAGCCAATGAGGGCAGCCTCGTCGCCTTCTGGGTGGACAAGAAGGGCCGCGTCTTCTACCGCGTCAATGGCTCCAGTCCTATGCTATTCTTCAGCGGAGTGCGCACCACCGAACCGCTCTGGGCACTCATCGATGTCTATGGTCTGACTCGAGGAGTCCAGCTACTCGGTGAGTCACTGAACTGAACTGTAGGTGTTCAGTACAGACATGCCTCATGCCTAGACACAGTCTTTTGCATATCACATTGTTGCTTCTCACCCACACAAAAAGGAAATACAGAGCTAGAACACTGGGTCAGTCGGCCAGGGTAGGACATGACAGTGGAAATGTTGCATTTTATCAATATCTGGGATTTAGTAGACCAGTTCCACTGGAGTTTGAACTCACAACCATTGTCTAAGGCACAGATCCATTGTCTAAGGCACAAGTGAGACATGTAGTATTATGCTTTAAATAATAGTACAGTATATGAAATAATAATTAGTGGTATACTGTTTTGAAATACTAATTAATAAGGTAATATGTAGACTAATGTGTATTAATCTTAAGTGAAAAAGAGTTTTTGAGAAAAGAACCAGTGAGTGAATATAATTTGATTTTAGCAATGCTCTAACTCTTCTAGTTCTTCATACTCAGCTGTATACAGTTCATTTATATCAAGACAGGATGTAATCAAGCAATTAATCCATGGTGTAATTATAACAATGCTCTTCTCAGTCATACTAGTAATGGCTATATATAATAGTATCGGCTAATTTACTAGTCTAGATTACAATCTAGATTAGATTTGTTGTTATCAGCAATAAATATTACCGAAAGTTTAACTCTGGCATTTGTCTTCTCTGTGACTTTGGCTTGAGGCAGAAAATGAAACGGAAGAGGAGCTGCTTATGTGACTTGACTGTATGCAGCTACATACAGAGATCACGTAGTGGTGAATGTCCCAAAAAAAACAAGTTGTTCTTTTTAGTTGTATTGCAACACTGGAATATTGGCAATGAATTATTTTCTATTCAACATGTCATAAATCACCTTATGTTCACTCACTAACAGGACAAATTGTTTTGACCAGAACTTTGTTCTCTGTGTTTGTTTTTCTCGTTTGCCCTCCAACTTGCCACCTGATTGTTCGGGGAGAAAAATTGTGCTTGACAGGATTCTGTACTTTTGTGAAAATTTGAACATTCCACTTTGAAACGTACATTCTGGCCAAAAAAAGAAAACACACATGGCAGTGTCTGTTGTTTTTTTTCTTTTTTCTTGTTTTTTTTTTGACTGGGAAAAAAACCAGCAATTGTGAAAGCAGCGTTAAGGAACACGATTGCTTGTATGGACGTCCCTTCATTGAACACGTTATTAGCTACATAGTTTGCTGGACTAAGTTTCTAAAGCTAATGTAAATTCTAAAACTTACAGACTCCTGAGCCACTCTATTAAGTGTAATGTCACTACTCTGACACTTACAGACACCCTCACAGTTGAATATTAGATTTCCAGAACCTACACCTGTCAGCTAATAAATATTTTTGAAAACTGCTAATAAATATTTATGACTAGAGGGAAGTGAAAATGTACAGTTAGTAGGAAAGGAGGAGAACTTTATTACTAACACTGCAGTGTGTCTCAATCCCTAGGTCGTGAGTCAGTACTGGTACTGGTAAGGATCCTGGCTCACTACATATTGGGACACTGATAACTCAATTTTCACTGACATAACTATGTACCGTAATTTCCGGACTATAAGCCGCTACTTTTTTCACACGCTTTGAACACTGCGGCTTAAACAATGATGCGGCTAATTTATGGATTTTTACGGGCTAACGAGTTTCATGCCGCCAAAACATTTAGCCTCGTCACAGCAGTTTCCCATTGGAATAACCATCGGACCAATGAAATTACCCAACAGGTCATAGTGGACCAATGAAACTGTTCAAATTAAATCTAATGCGCTCACACTACATTCTTCAGATCAGTCATTTTGCGCTTCATGCACAGCCCCTCATCAGGGAAAACACACGAAGAAATGCATATTGGTAACGTCATGTCTCCGCCCCGTCTTGTCATGTGTTGTCGAGTAACGTGTGTTTTGGTATTGCCCGCAGCTGTTAGCAGTTCAGAGCTAATACGGCTGGTGTGTATATATACAGGGAGCCATGACACACAACACGAGTAATTAGATATAGAGTTAGAATTAGATAGCGAATATAGTTAGAGTCTTTGTTCATGCCATGTGTCTTAGTTCTTGTTCATGTTTCCAAGCCATAGCCATAGTCCATGTCTGAGTTCATGTCAAGGCTAGTTAGCTTATAGCATAGCTTATAGCTTAGCCTGTAACCTAGTAGCTTATAGCATAGCTTATAGCCTAGTAGCTTGTAGCATAGCTTATAGCCTAGTAGCGGATAGTATAGCTTAAGAGTTGTATAGACTTAGTTTAGAATATAGATCTAGAAGGGGTTTATAGAGTATAGATATAGAGTCTTTGTTCCATGTCCATGTTCATAGTCATTGTCATGTTTCATGTCATAGTTAATGTTTAGGTTAGTTGGTTTAGTTAGTTCATTGAGTTGGTCATAGTTCTTGTTAGTTGGTTTAGTTAGTTCATTGAGTTGGTCATAGTTCTTGTTTCTCTTGAGTCTGCTCTCCTCTGTTTCAATAAATGGTCTCGTCCTAACTGCACTTGCATCCATCCTGCTTCGTTTACATCACGAATCGTGACAGTTACAATGTGGACACCTGCGGCTTTTAGACAAGTGCGTCCTATATATGTACAAAATTGTTTTTCTTTTTAAAGTTAGTGGGTTTCAGGTGCGCTCAATAGTCTGAACATTACGGTACTCACGTTTTAAAGCATCACAAAAAACATCAAACTTAAAGTTTTATGTCACACACATTTCTGTCATAGCACTTCAAGCAGGATCGTTGACTAGCTGGTGGATTTTTAAAAAAACATTAAACACTTAAAGACTGGCACCCTGTCCAGGGTGTACCCCGCCTTGTGCCCGATGCTCCCTGGGATAGGCTCCAGGTTCCCCGTGACCCTGAAAAGGAGTAAGCGGTAGAAGTTGGATGGATGGATAAACGCCTTAAAGTCATTAGACTCAAACAAACTGTATATCGAACATCAAATAAATCACTAATGTAAGTAATCATTTGAGAGCTACAACAACCATAACGAGCCACTTAAATTTATAGACGGAAGTTGGCTGAGAGTTTGTCCCCTATTTTTTCGAGCTGAGAGGCTTCAGAAAACCCGTCATTTCCAGTAACGGAACATAGTGAGCATGGATGTTCCCTGGTTATTGCAGTGAATTGTGGGATTTTTCTTTAGGGAGCAAACATTCCAATGCGTTGTAAGGATTTTGCAATTGAGACAGCCCTCTCAGACTCTTTGATCAGTGCCCTGACTACTGAACTAGGGTTGAGACATACCCAAAGACACAACGTTCTAAGTAAAACTCATGTGAGATTTAGGAATGACACAAAAATGTCTGAAGATCAAAAGGTATTTACTAACAATGCCTGTTTTGTTGTACTTAGTACTGTTCTCTGGTTTTCAGGATCAGGTCCCAGTGTTAAGAGCGACTGAGCTAGGGTGTGTAATAACACTCACTGGCACACACAGAGAAACTTAGCAGGGCATACCATAGGCAAGGCTTTGATGTAGTGGTGTGTGTCAAAGCCCACACACACACTCACGCATCAAACCTCCTTAATGCTGTCATTCCTGAGGTACAATTATAGAAGCGGGTCACATGTTCTAGAGATAGTGCCATCTATCCTAATTGTGGATTGTGCCAATCGACCACAACTTCTCTGTCTGCTATCTGCTGAATGTGTGGGACGTTTTGTCGTTGTGTGAATGTGTATATCTTTATCCAGCCCTCTCTCGTCCATCTCCCAAGATTTGGCCGTGATATAAGACCCATATTTCTCAACAGTGTGTGTATTCTTGCCCTTCTGTGCGTCAAAGCATTACACGTCTTTCTCTTTCATTATCGTGTCTGGACAGATGCATGAAGCATCAAATTCTGCCTTAAGAGTCTTTCGTGCCAGAGATGAAAGCTGAGTCTGTATAGCTGAGCTCAAAATGGATGTAGCTCACACAGAGTTATCAATAGAAGGAGACTCCAGGCTTTTAGTATTTCCAGTGGCAGATTCAAGTGCACAGCTGTAGCCATAGATATATGTCATAGATATAGGCTAGATATAGGCTTGAGTTATTTTGCAGATGCTTTTGTTTCCAGCAAGATGCAGCCGATTTGATATTTAATGCTACTGCATTTTAGTGCTAAAAAATATAATAATACTTCAGCAAAGCCCGAATTATCCCAGGGTTTTCCCAGGCCACCAGACATATCACTTTATAGTTATGTTTCAAAAAGGTTAGTAGTGCTTTGTTGTCTGTTTCTAAGTGTATCGATTTTTAGCCTTGTTGATGCAAAGGTGGTAAAGCTGCGATGCCTACAACCTGCATGCTGCAATATACTGATGTCTGTCACTCTTTATGTCTTGTTTTCCACTTTTGTTTCTGAACTCAGGAACTCTTATCAGAAGAATCAATATTTTTATGCTACAGGCCTGTTTATGGCACCCCCCCCCCCCATGCACACACCAGTGGATTTGAGACACACTCAAAAACACGCCTACGCACACAGACATAAATACAAGCTTTCCTCAGGAGAGGATGTGTATTCATCTGAATAAGCTGTGTGGGTATTTGTGTGTGTGTGTAGTTTTATTTCACTGCAATAAATGGGACCTTAATATAAAGCTCACGATTCAGGACTGGTTTAGCTTGCTCTGATGGTTGACACATTGATGTTTCAGTTTATTCAGAAAGTTTGTTCAGTCTGCATTAACAGGTGCAGCTAAATACACTCACTCCATTTCTTTATTCTCTTCTCTTCTCAGCTTTGACTAAGGCGTCTGTGGAAAGAGTTATAGCTGTAAATTTATCCTTAACGTAGTAGTATGACTGGCTCATTCTTTATTGCATTTAAAGCTCAGGAAAACAGACATAATTAACTCTTTAATTGGCAAACCCTTGTTGAATTTTTATGTTTATGTATGATTTATTAGTGAGATACGATTCCTAACAAACTCCCATTCAGTTCCAGATTGTAACATGCGGAAAAGTACAAACTGATTTACGTTCTCCGCACCTTTGTTGGCATAATGCACTACAGGACTGAAAACAGTGGCAGAGAAGCACTACCTGGACACATGCTATTGCTAACACAGTCGTAGGCAGTTATTCTCCTCACCCTCACTTCAACCCTCCACCATTTATAGCCGTAATATCCAGTCATAAACAAATTCTACACTCCTCTCAAAGCCCAGAGGCTTAGCCAAGTGTTACAGTGATGACCCTAGGGCCGCACTGTGCTAGCGCTTGGGTTGGTGTCGTGCTGTTAGTGCCCTCTTGAACTAGGTTGCCACAGAATTGCGTTGTGGGTGTATGAATATAAGAAGAGTAAAATGAAGTTGTGGACCAGCAGAGAGGCAGGAATGTTGTTTAATAAATACCCAAGCTGAGGCTACTTTATAGCCCTGTCAGTCAGAAGTACACACACACACACACACACACTGGGCTGTTTCAGCCGGTCCTGAATGGCTTCAGATGTGAAAACTTCAGTGTGGAGTTGTAGTTGGATGCAGGCCTAGAAACATGTTGAGGATAAGTATTACACAATGGATTCACCAAGGTTGAATTAACTCTTTTAATGTTGAATTGTACTCAGCATTTTTATTATTGTGGCATTATTAAGTTTTTATTCCTTAAAGTCTCAGTTTATTGTTCATCTTGAAAAATGTGATCTCTCTGACTTTGACGGTGGTATGGTTGTTGGTGTCAGACAGGCTGATTTGAGTATTTCAGGAGCTGCTGATCTCCTGGGCTTGTCACACAGAACATTCTCTAGACTTTATGCAGAGTGGTGCAAAAAACAGAAAGCATTGATTAAGAAGCAGTTTGGCATGTAGACATGCCTTGTTGATAAAAGAAAAATATACAGACTGGTTCAAGCTCACAGAAAGGCTACAGTAAATCAAATAAACTGGTGACATAAATCAAATCTCTTTACAACTGAGGTACGGAGAAAAGCATCTCAGAACCCACAACATGCTGAACCTTGAGGCTACAACAGCAGGAACAGGAACAGGAATCTGAGGCTTCAGGTTTGGCTTTCCAGTATTTGGCTGAGCTTTTAACCCATTACTCCCTAAAATGTGATTTTCGCTAATCAAATTCAGTCCCTCATACTTGTTTATGTATTATGGATGATAGGGCATTTTCTTCATACGTTCCCAAACTACGGAACTCACTATCTGATCTCCGAGAAGCCCAGTCTTTTAGTGTATTCAAGTTTTACTTGATGAATTAGATTTTTATTTTAATTATGTAATAATAATAAAAGAAGAAGAACAATTGTTGTTTTTATTATTATTATTATTATTATTATTATTATTATTATTATTATTATTATTATTATTATTATTGTATTTGTTATTAATTGTTTTTGATGCATACTTATTTACTTATTCTACGTACTTCTGTTTTTATTTTATCTAATGACTTTCTAAAGGTGCTATATATAATAAATAAATAAAGTTTTATTATTATTATTTATTACAGTGGGCACAGATACACAGAAACTGGAAAGTAGAATATTGTAAAAATGTTGTCCGTTCTTTTTCGTATTTTCAACTGTCCAGTTTTGGTGAGCCTGTGTATATAATGTAATATATGCTATATCTGGAAGAACATTGTCCAGCCCTCCAGTACAGTTCCAGAGACTTATACAATCTGTGCCAAGGTGGATTGAAGCTGTTCTGGCAGTTCATGGCAGCATGACTCATTACTAAGACTTTTCTTTTTGTTCTTTACTTTGTCACAGTATATGTACAGTATGTATACAGACGGTGAAGGCCATTGCATATGACTTGCACCATTTTCCTCATGCCCTGTGGATTGGGGCGTGTCATCCTGGAAAAGACCACTCCAAACAGGATAGAATTGTTTCATCATAGGGCGAAGGTGATCAGTTAGAGTAACTTTTGTGTAGATTTGCGGTGACTTTTCTCTGAAGGGACAAGTGTACCCAAACCATGCCAGCAAAACTTCATGGCTTAGAAGGGTACATCTTAAAAGGTAGAAAAATGCATCCTGATTTGAAAAAAATACCATTTTTCAATACAATGTCAATTAATGTTTCCCCATATGTTTGTAATTCATTTCATTTGCAGACCGGTGGTTTACTAAAATAGGCCTAGCTGATTTATTTGGGGGTTCAGGAGACTTTTACATAGAGTACCATAAAACCGTGTATCTATGTACAATTATTGCTGCTTCAAGATTCCTCCAGTGCTGTATGCAATGCTATAATTATTCATTCTGATCATCCATATTGTTGGTAAAATATCGTTTTCTGTGAAGGTGTAGAGAAGAGTGCTACAGTCAAGGCCCATTAGTTAAAAATGTTGAACTTGGCAGGCTGAAGTACAATCAGAAAAAGTGATCGATAAACTCTGTACTTCACTTTGATGGAACACTTTTCCCCTGAAATCATTTAAAGTAAAAAATAAAAATAATAATAATTAACTTTTTCCATGTAGTTGTATTCTTAGCTGTTCCATTTTAGGCATAGCTTCAAATATAACTTTAGTTTGTTTAAGACCAAACTGTGTTTAATAGATGCATTATATATGATACTATTAAATGCAGTCTGACATTCTGTTCTTATTGTAACAGCTTTGGCAGCTTCAATTCCTACCTCCTTTTTTCTCTCATAGTTCAGCATACTGTGTATTTTACTGGACAAAATGATTCGTGATTGCTGTATGCATTCTCCAGTGGTGTAATGTCTGATGGTAATGTGAGGGACTGTAAGTTAAGAAAATTTAATGTTTTGGCCCAATAGAACAAGTGTTGAAAGCATGATGGATGACACCGATCATGTATTATGCCTTTTCGAGGAACATGCAGCACCTTAGTTAGCTTACAATAAGAAACAAATCCATCTAATCAAACATGTTTACCTTGGCCTTATTATTTCCCTTTTCCAGTTACCGTAACACTGTTCCAAACATGTTTTATGACATGCTTAAAGGCCATGCTGAAAGCTAGCACAGTGGCTAAATCTTTCACTTTATTGTGTCCCAGCAAGGGATGCAATAATTCATAGAAAGCCACATCAAGACCACACTTAAAATTAGATTTCACACTCAGTGGTTGGTACTTTTTTTTTATTATTATTATTTTTTTTTTTTACATTTTCCAAGGAGCAGTGACCTATAGCTGTTACAGATTTTGATCTGAGATCAATCATGAAAGTGTCGATGTGTCACACCTATGATTTTGCATCCTATACTTTTGTTGTTTAGAATGTACGGTAAGCTCCTTATACAAAAAAAGCCATGAGCCAGACTCTGAGGTTGCCTTTTTGTGCTTTGTACTCAAGCTAAACACAAACTGCATAAGATAAGGAATTCTGATGACATGGTTGGACTTGCCTTACAAGTCACTGGACCTCAATGTAATAGAAAACTGGGATTATTTGGAAGAGCAAGAAAAACACTCACAAATGCACTCACGAATGCTTACTGAATAATGCACCTAAACGGTGTGGAAGATTGGGCTATATTTGACAGCTAACTTAAGATACTGGTGAATCCTAACCTGACAGAACATGTACTATGTTATTAAGATGAAAAATTAATAACCATGTATTAGGGAAGAAATGACATGTGCAAGACTTGTTCGAGTTCCAATAGGGCTACTACAATTCCAGTGGAATTTTATCAGTGGAAATATCCCTCCATTTCCTATACCACTTATCCTACACAGGTTTGCAGGGGAACCTAGCGCCTATCTCTGGGAATTCGGGACGAGGGACACCCTGGACAGTGTGCCAATCACACAATTTGGAAATGGCAATCAGCCTAGAGTGCGTCATTGAACTGGGGGAGTAAGCCAGAGTATCCGAAGGAAATCCCCAAACACGGGGAGAACATGCAAACTCACCACACAAATAAGGCAAAGGCGGGATTTGAAAACACAACCCCGGAGGTGTGCGGTGACAATGCTAACCACTAAGCAACCATACTCACCAATGGGAATATAGTGAGGGAAAAAAGTATCTCATTTCACAGATGAGACATTGCTGGGATAAACCCTTTTCACACCGGCCTTCTGTTAAAGGATTCTCCAGGCTGGATGTCCATAATATGGAGGACTTAGGGATGTCAAATCCTTCTCCAGTTGAGTGGTTCATCATTTCCACCGTAACTGCAGGTCAGCATTTTCTTCTGCCTCAGCTTCACTGCAAGGGCATACTGAGCATCTAACAGCCTCAGTTTTCCAGAAGATGTACAGATCTTCAGCCTTGGTAGTGAGGGCTCTTAATGACACCTCTCTCCTCACCGTTTATTAAGTAGTGCTCATGAAGGAGATGGGGAGGCAAATGGATGCAGTATGGGCCTGGCAGTGTTGGGTGAGCAGGATCTGTGGCTGGGGTTGTCTGGGCTGTCGGACAAAGAGAAGATGGATTTCTTAGATGCTCCGGTGGAGCCCAAAGGTCTTTTTGGGGCTTCAGTCACAGCCATGCAGAAACAATGTGATCTGAAGAAACAGGAGGGTGAGGCATTTCAGACTTGCCTCCCACATAAATCCACTGCTAGTGGTGAGGTGTGCTCGGCAATCTTTTGGAACTCCTCTGGACATTTGTAGCTGTGGCAGATGAATTTAAAGTAAGTTTCACAGAAAAATTGTATAGATGCAACATTGGGCAGAGTACACAGCCTTTGGCCATATGACTTTGAACTCTATGCTTTTTAAGCACGTTATTGAATATCCAGTGAAAGAAAACTTTATGCCAATGACTGAATAAGTGATTCCAAAGCAGAACTTACATCAGCTTCAAGGATGTTGGCATCATGTGGTTCTTTAACTTAGGCCCTGAGGAGCTGAAGAACACTCGTGGCCTTTAAAGCCTCTCGTTCAGAACTAGCCAGGACTTCATCAATCCCTGGATTGCAGCTGAGTCCCTGGCAAAACTGCCTTTGCTTTGGATGGCCTCTCTAAGCTTGCTGAGGATAGAGACATCTGTGAGCAGCTTATAGTGTGTGTAAAGGCATCTTCTTGAAAACAGGAAGAGACATTCCTCTATAACCGAGATGGGCCTGAACCTTTATGATCTCTATACATATGTGCTTTGAGAATGCTGTCTTTATGGTACACTGAGAAATGCCACAGTGATATCTGTAATTTGGAGTGTTACTGTGCAGTCTCAGACACATGGTCACACTGACTGAATTTACAGTGAAACATAGCAAACTGAAGGGGTGAAAAAAAATGAAGGAAATAGAAGACAGCAAAGCAAAAATTAAATAGTTTACATGGAGGGATATAGTAAAAATTTGCTTATATGAAATACACTTGAAAGTAACATTACAGTAAATGGTGAATGATCTTCTCATGCCATGTGTGACATTTTCAATTGTAAATTAATAGGAATGATTCAAAATGGAGGGTGACAAACTGAATTTTTTTTTATTTTATCCTCATTTCAATTCACCTGTGGCTGGATCTGCTGCAGTTACACGGCACAGCTACATACACAGTGAGGCGAGATAAAAGTATCACCCTGCGATGTTCTGCTCTTTCTTCAAACCTGACTGCTAGCTGCATAGCTTGCAAGTAGTGGTGGTAATTACAATTCATCCCAGTGACTTGAATCTTTTGATTTCGTTCACCCAAAAGATACAAAACAGATTAATTCACGAAATATTTGCAAGCTATGTCAGAGAACAACACTTGATCACAAAAGTGTAATTCAGCATTAACAACTGTAAATGTTGTAAAGAAAACTTTGTAACTAGAAAAGGTTTTAATGTCATATTCGTCTGCTTTCACTGCAAATGTGAGGGATTTTTACTCTATGAAATGCTAATTTGCTAGCTAGCCTGTTCTATAATACCTCCCTTGATATTCCCTAAAATAACTGATTAGAAAGCCATATTTGGTTTAACTATAGCCATATATTTATTTACGTCTTACCTTAATCCCAGCAGCTGTAGTGTTGGCAATGGTTTAGAACTGTGGATATAGAGAGCTGTTGAGGATCAAAGAGAGCATACTGTCAGAATAATAGAATCTGGACTTGGTGTCCTAACATGATAATAATAATAATAATAATAATAATAATAATAATAATAATAATAATAATAATAATAATGTCAGTTAAGGTTAAAAGATTCAATTAACATTCGTTGGAAGATAAAACATTATTTTGAATTACTTACTAGTAGTGACAACTAGTCTGAAAATGGCACCTTTGCTTTTAACCATTATCCAATTAGTTGAATGTTATCCCACAATTCTGTTTGATTTAGAAAAAAAAAGAATTATTTCACACTAATTTGCTGTCATATGACACCTTAACCTGATATTAAAGTAAAACGCTAAGTACAATATTTTACTGTAAAAACAAACAAACAAAGAGTTAAATCTTGTGAAAGTCTGGAAATATTTTACAGTGTAGAGCATATGCTGTCAATAACAAATACAAAATTAAGTTTATATAGTATTACTCTCATTGGTTCCAGACACCATGTGAATACTTTTATCAAGCAGTCCCTGATTTGGAATGTCAGGTTTGTCTTTAAAGCTGTGTTCCTATATATTTGGAGTTTTGCAAAGTTGTCCACCAGGCTTGCTGGAATTTTTGACCACTCTTCCATGCAATATTCTTTCAGTGGCAAGATGTTTGAGGGTTTTCTTGCATGTACTGCCCATTTCAAATCCCCACACAACATTTCAATGGGATTAATATAAAATGAAATTTGACCAGGCCATTCCATAACCCTCCATTTCTTTGTTTTGAGCTATTCCTTGATGGATTCGCTAGTGTGCTTAGGATCATTATCCTGTCGGAATTTCCACTTTAAGTTCAACATCAACCTTCAGACAGATGGCCTCAAATTATCTTAAAGTACTCTTTGATATGATTCAGAATTCATAGTTGAATCAATGAATGCAAGCTGTCCAGTCTCTGAGGCAGTGAAGCAACTCCAAGTCATAATATTTCCAACATCATTCTTCACAGATGGTATGAGGTGCTTCTCCTGAAAAGCTGCCTTTGGTCTGTACCAATCATGTCTGCTGTCACTGTGGCCAAACAAATCTATTTTTGATTTGTCTGCCAAGAGCACGTTATTCCAAAAGGCCTAGTCTAAGCCTATATGCTCATTGTAGGCTTGCAAAGTCCTTGCACACCTCACATGCAGGAGATTCTGTGGTTTCTTGGAGACTTCTTTTTGCATCAGTCAGTCTGCTCTTGGGCTGAATTTGCTGGGACGCCCTGTCCTGGAGAAATTGGCAGTCATTTGAAATATGCACGATTTGTAGAATATTTTCCTTTCAGTAGAATGATGAATTTCAGATCATTTGTAGGTCAGAAAAACGGTCAATTTTTTTGCCGTGTTTTTTTTGTGTTCACACCCATGCATTAAACGTGGGTGACAAACTGAATGAAAGTGCATATTCACTCGCTGATAGTAGGCACTTATTTAAAAAGCAGAAATACCCCAGTACACAAGGTGGCACTGCACAACTTTCCATTTTTGACATCCATTTATAACTGAGAAGAAGAAGAGAGCCAGTATTCATGTCTTTGCAAAAAGCCATTCACACAATTTTTGCGAACTGGCTAACTAATACATAATACCTATAAGCACCAGCACTCACTACAGCATCTGATATATAATATTTTTGATCTAATATATTCTACATGTTCTATCGAAATGTAAGGTATTTGGTGATTTGGCCACTGCAACATATACTTTTTTACAGCTAAATCCTTAAAGTTCTAATTTTTAAATTTTTTTTTTTTTTTTTACATAAGTAATGATTTGGATTAATCCAAGGTCACAGCAATAGCAATCACATACTTATGGGAAGATCCATTATTCTTAAGTATTGCTTACTTAAAGAAATATTACTTACTCGAACATTTTTTCAGTAAATATATTTCCAATGAGGCTATTCACATGGAATTTTTTACCAGACATCAGTTTTTACTCAAGAAATCTGGAAATATATTCACAATATTAAAGTCTATAAATAAAGTTATGTGTAATAAAGTGGAATGACACAGGAAAAAAGTATTGAACATGCTAAGAAAAGCAGTTCTCCAAGGCAAGGTAAGGCAAGGAACCAGCTGAAATCCGTATGTAATTATACCCCCTATCTGTTCAAAATAATATCAGCTGGGTTAGTAAATTGGTGGTCTATAAAAAAGGGTTTTCGTTACCATGGTGTCACATAAGAAAGATGTCATGATGGGTAAAAGCAAAGAGCTCACACAAGACCTTCGGAACCTTATTGTTGCTAAACATATCGATGGAATCGATTACAGAGGTATTTCAAAACTTCTGAATCCTCCAGTAAGTACCATTGGGGCCATTATCCGCGAGTGTAAGCAACATCATGCTGTCATCAACTGGCCTCTCACAGGAGCTCCTCGCAATATTTCTGACCAGGGAGTCAGAAGAATAGTCAAAAAATAAACAGCCCAAGAGCCAATGACCACCAGAAAGAGCTCCAGAAACATTTGGAGGCAGCAGGTACCATCGTCACAGAGAAAACAATAGGCGATGCACTCCACCTCTCACGCTCAGTTTTGCATTTGCATCTGTCTCTACCAACAATCATGACAGAATGCAAGACCCAATAAAATGTATGCAGCAGAATTTTTCAGGGTCAAGGAGGCCCTAGGGAATGGCTCAACGTTATGTACTCCCTCAGAGTGTAGATCAAGAACCAGACTGAAAGCATCTCCCACCCTCCCTGCCCCATTAAGGAAGTTGATCTGCCTCCCTCCCCTACTGTGATTCTCATTCAGCCGGCTGAGTCAACAGAGACATTCAGCCACTCTGCTTGACTGAGGACGCCGCTCAGCATCCCTGTTCAGCTGAGGAAGTTGCTCTGCCTATACGTGAGCCAAGAGCTCTGCTTTATTTTCCTGCATCGCCTCGGACAAGACCAGGCTAGACTCCTCTTCTGACAAAGCTCCTTCTTCCTGCTCAGTTGAGGACACCGCTCTGCCATCCTGCTTGGCTGAGGATGTCGTTCTGTGTCCAGAGCATCGCTACCCTCAGAACCCCCTCCTGAACCAATTATATGCTTCAGAACCCTGAGTCAAGGAGGGGATCTGTCATGTAAATAGCAGTGAAGGACTAGAGACTACAATTCCCACAAGCCACTGCAACTAGTCACATGTCTTGTTTCACCTGATTCACATTTTGGCTTGTTAGCACTGGTGTATATATAGTCATGTTCTGCACTGCATGGGTTGTTTTGCAATGTTTGGTCTGTCTATTAGTTTCGGGTTATGCTCACCCTGTTTCATTTAAGTCTTTGTAAATTTTTTTAACATTTTACTTCAGTTCTGCATTTTCATCCATCTTTATCTACAATCGTGACCGCCTAATTAAAGAATTTTATCAACGCAAGGGTTTGACATGGCTGAAGAAGGCTATTCCAGGATGATAAGTTTAATTAAAAATCTCTCACTGGAATCTGAATTGTCAAAAATAAAACTGTAAAATGGGCTGTTTTTACTACCTAAGTGGAATTAGCATCAGAGTGAGGAACTGCAGTCTCCATGCTCCCATTATGAGCATAAACATTGCTAGTTGTATTTGTTTAGAAGACAGTCTGCTCCAGGGCTGGAGAGTTTAGTAAATTAGAACAGCAGATGCTGTGTGATTTTGTAACTTGGCTGAGCAGAATTTCTTCATTGGATCTTTATTGTGTCTTCTGAGAAAGAGAGGGAAATAGGTGACCAAGTGTTAGTAAGGTTGATTGTATTTCCTGCACGAGCTTCACGCGTTGACAGGAAATTCTATGAAGAGCTTTCAAGGTGCCGGGAAGAAATGCCGTGACCTGTTCTAAATCAGAACACAGTCCTTTTCCTGTCTTTATGCGTCGTTCCAGTTTGCTCTCCCAAACTTAGATCTTCGCTTTTTCCTCTCTTTTGAGCCATGCCAAGTCTTCAGGGTGGCCAAACATGGAACTCTGCAGCTGAGATAAGGTGTGGCTCTCTCGGATATATGGAGAAAAGTACTTCAGAGCTCGTAAAAGAGCCAAGACAAACAGCAGTTTATAGAACATTAGATAAACATCCATGTCGGATATGCGAAGGAAGGAGCAGAGAGTGGATTGTAATTTCAATGTCATTGCATTAACAGACAAATGAAGAATTAACCATGTCGGATCCTTCATAATGCCAAAAGCTGTTTCTTGGAGAAAACGATTCCTTAAACTCTGATTAAACTTTGTTCCTTGAAGAAAAATGGTTCTTAGGGTAGTTAAGGCTTTAAAAAAATGTTCATCCTTCTTCTGGGAATACTTTGTTGAAGTTTCTACATAGATCCTTGCTTTCCAGTGTTTTTCCAAAAGTGAGAAGCCCAAGAGTCATTTAGGATTCTGTATGTTACTTTTGTTTCTTAGTTTCTTTGTTTCTTAATGCAACCTGCTCCTAGAAATAAATTTTACATCTACAAGTGCACTTTTTAAAAACATCTAGAACCCTAAAAACCTTCTTCTGCTTGTTCCAAGGAACGAGGAAATGTTCTGTGTTCCCAAATCTTTTTAGAAGGCTTCCATGTAGAATCCCTTTGGGAAGAATGTGGAATAATCCAAAGAACCTTTGATGACCCTTTTATTTTTGATTAATTTTTTATTTTTGATAATGATTTTATGTATAACTTTTCTCTATCCTATCAGAGTGGGTTCCAAGGATAATCTCTTTAGGAAGAATGGTTAACTATACAAAGAAACCTTGATGAACCATTTTCCCTAACTTGATGAACAAGTTATGCCTTAGTCTAATAAAAGCCAACAACACTCTGTTCTTGGGTTCTACATTGGCCTTTTGGGCTTCATCAAATGGGTTTTAGATTTTAAAATATATATATATATATAGAATGCATTGCACCCTGCTCAATCTGGAGCCCTAAAGAATGTAATGAATGACCCAGGACACTCATTAAGGGGGGTTCGTTACCCAAATTGGGCGTAATTATTTTGCTTGTTTCTTTTTTTCCTCGCCTTTTTCTTTGGGGGAACTCTAGATTCAAGATTCTACATAGAACCTTGAACTTTTACATATACCCATATACACTTTACAAGCTTCCAATTAAAGTTCTCTTAAGATTTATGCTTTTTTTGTTGTTGATGAAAATTGGATTTATCCCTTAGTCCACTATGTGGACAGCAAGCATGCAATCAGCAACTGAGTAGAAGACTACCAAGGCTTTATTTTATTAAATTTTTGCTATTACATAGCTGATCAGGAACTTATGGAGCATGCTGCTCTGGCCAGGCCTGTTTTCAGAGTTGACTTCAGGAAGGTGGCTTCAGGGACTAAAAGTAAAAGAGAGAGCATCATGTCCCAGGAGGAAGGGGCTTTTGTGATTTATTGAGTATTTGTTGGGTCTTATTGTCGTGGCCATGTGCTGCCTGGAAGGCTGCTGCTCTTTTCAAAAGCGATGGAGTGGCAAGCAGCCAAAATTCTCCATATAAACCTCCAGTAACCTTTGTCTGTTGTATCTCTCTGTCATATATACACACCCACCATGCATGCATCGTGTAGTCTTGGATTTCTTGCTTGTCATTTGATCACCTTTTTCCTCCCAACTTCTCCTTTTTCTCTCAGGTGTACCAATATATGCCTCCTTTTTTTCTCTCATTCTTTTTGCGGATAAAACCAGACTAAGCATCAAATCCTTCCTTCAGACAATATGGAAAACAGAGAGATTGAGATGGCTTTAAAAAAGAGAAAAATCGCTAGAAAAAGCAATAAAAATTGAGTGAAAGAGAGTCATGACCTTGGCCAACTTTTCCGCTGAAACTAGCAAAGCAAAGCTGCTTCATCACGCCACTGCCTTATTTGGCTTTTTTTTTCAGTGGCAGCTTAAACACCATTTTGCTCAAGCGATTATTTAAGCGGCAGATTCTTTTGTTTATCAAACTTCACGTCTGCTTATTTTCCGCCTGCTTTTTGTGTTTACCGTAACAGGTGATGGGGGCCTGATGCTAAAAAAAAGCTCTGAGTAGTTGTTTTTTAAATTTAAAAGAAGAAAAACGTTAAAAATACGTTGCCTTCTGTGTGTGTGCAGCTGCTCCCCATCAGTCGCAGCGTTTTGGTCAAGCTTGGATTCCTATCGCCTCAGAAAACAGCAAAACACTCTGGCTGTTTGAAGTCCACTCTTTCTTTCAAGAAGATTAGAATCTAGCCTCAGCCAATCAGCTTGCAGCAACACCGGCCCTCTCCTGAAAAGTGCCAATGGGACAAAGAGAATGGAGTCGATTGGCGGCTGAGCAGGTGCGGAACAATTACAGGGGCAGCAGCTGGTGTTGGTCACACACATCTTTAGATACCCTGCACTCCTTTCCTCATGCTGCTTCATCCCTCCATTCGTCTCTCCACCATGAAACCGCCCAAAGCCAGTTCAGCCACAGACAATGAAAGTGATTTTTTTAAGAACAAAGAAAGTAATTTGAAGAAAAAAAAAGAGAAACCACAAGTGATGCAGAACAGAAGTGTGCAATTAGTGATGCTTATACTACAGTAAACCAGAACTTGTTTTTAGTACATCTCCTTCAGGTTGCTATGGTTGCATACGAGCTTTTCTATCTGACACGATGGGTGAAATTGGATCTGTTTCTAGGTCATGATAAAGCAGAAGAGCATACAAACCAGGAACAGAGGAAGAAAAGCTGAGTGTGTTCTCTAGATTTACATCTCGACTCACAAAAAGACAATTTAATTATTCAGCAATGAATGTTCCATATCAATCTTAAAACACTTCTGCTATAGCAACCTTCCTCATCAGCTTCTTCACCCCTTTCCCTCTCTGTCATCCCTTTCCATTATTTTCCTATTCTTTCCTCCTCTTCCATCATGTCTCTCTCCCTCTCTGAATCCTCCACCCATATGTCTTTTCTGCCCAAATTGGATTCTCCTCTGTGGTTGTCCCCAGGAGGAGGAGGCAGTGTCTCCAGGCAGAAGTCTAATCCAATTTATAACAAGGCTTTACTGTAATGGGTCTAGCATTCATGTGCCAACTCTGTTAGGATGATGTCATCTCTGGGATCCCTTAATCACACAGCTAAAGGAAAGAGTCAAAAAGGGTGTACTAGATAAAAGTCGATTCTAATAGACAATATATTGAAGCTCTAATGAAAAAAAGGATGTAAGCTAACTACAGATTGGCAAAGATAGCATAACAGCGGGCATATAGTAGTGATAGAACTTTACAATTACACTATGCTACTGAATGCTTACCTCTGATTGGTCAGAAGATGTTGGTTAGTTTTCTACAGTAACAGCATATTCACCAGGACTTGTATGGCCGTTGCTCTACATAAACCGATTTAAAAACTTGTTGATATGTTCTCCAGTGTAACTGTTAGGAATTTTTTTCTTTACATGCCAAGCTGCATTTATTTGTTATTGTTGTTGTTTTGTTTGATTGATTTCAAGAGAGAGGGGGAAAAAACTGGTGAGGATATCCCTGTTTATAACTAAATGATAACAGTAACTAACTTATTTCTTGGATGTTCTGCAACATTGAATATCACTATAAATGCATTAAAAATCACTGTCTCATTCTTAAATCAACAAAAATTGCAATCCTTGGCAAATTACAGGTGGTATGAGCGGAGGGAAAAACACAATGTCATTGGAAAATAATCAACTTTGGAATTGTAACAATAACTCCGCTTTACGTTCAGCTGCATCAACCCATCCTTTTTATCTTCCTATATCAGCACACCTAGTTGTGTATTCCTTGCTTAGACATCCATCTAAAGTTAGGTCACACTGAAGAAGTTGTAAAAAAATAGTTTAACAATACAGAATTAAAGGGGAGTCAATTTTAATGAAGTTTTTTGTGCATAAGATTTTGGTGAAAAATGTACTGGTGTAATGTGTGTGGGCTGTTGCCTCATCTGAAAAACTCATTTTTGATAAGCCCTCCTTTGTGTAACATCATTGTCTCTTTAATTTCCTTAATCTAAAAATGCCTTTCCCTCTGCACTCTTGCCAGAGAATGACTTCAGTACACTTATCAGAAGAGTATCTCCCACACTCGCGCTCTCCCTCTCTATTTCTGTTTGAAGCTGAATGGGGGGGTAATAAATAAAATATATAGGAAAAAAAAAAAGGGGGGGGGGGGGGGCCCCCTCTTTTTTTTGGGCACCCCCCTTTTGGATTAAAAAAACAACCCCCCCGCGCTTATACCTTTTTTATGCACTAACAAGCTTTGGTGTTTGTTTGTTTTTTTTCTTTAAAAGATCGACTTGGGAATATAGGCTTGTTTTGTCTGTCTAATCACTGTTCAGAATTCACTGACTGCGTTTACATGGACAACAATAATCCACTCTTAATCTAATTAAGAGCATACTTTGATTAAGAAACTACCATGTAAACACCAACCTTAATCTAATTAAGGTCATAATCTAAGTAAGGTCTAATCGAATTAAGACAGGTGGAGTACTCCTGTTTTAATCGTATTATGGACGTGCATTACAGACACGTAAACACCTTAATCACATTATGAACGTCGCGTGAGAGTTTTCACCGCATTTTGCGACACGACACGATCACACACGGCAGCGCAACCCGCTTTACGGCGAACAAGAGAGTTCAGCTGTGTCCCAAACTGCATACTTTCCTACTATAGTCCTGCAGTGGGGGAAAAGACATGTATCTCGGCTACTATACAGTAGGTAAGTATGCGATTTGAGACGCAGCCCACGGCTTCAAGCAGTCGTCTATTAGCACGTACAGCATGACAAATTTTTAACAGCATTTACAGCGTTCGTAAAAAATGTAAACAAATTAAACATACAGACCAACTCTATGTTGATACGTGAAATTTTGGAGTGACGACGGACGGCGTGGCGCGGTGACGTAATGACGTGTGCTCTTAATCTAATTATGATCTAGAACATGTAAAACGGGAACATGACAGGAGTATTCTAAATGCGACTCATGTAAACACCTTAATCACATTATTACCTTACTTAGATTAAGGTCAATAATTAGATTATTGCTGTCCATGTAAACGTAGTCACTGTTTGAAGAAAGACATCAGTGGCTGAACCGAGATGCAACTTGATTTGACTTTTTTTCTAAAGGGACACTCATTTTGTATCAAACAGCAAGGGTCAAGGGCCTTGAACAGGGTATTGTTGCTCAAATGGGAAAAATATTGAATTTCAAAGCATGACATTAAGCCAAAGTGTTGTAACCAGATTATGTGCTCATTCATGCTATTTCCAATAAGTCAATCATGTTGCAGCAGTGCAATGCACAAATCATGCAGATATAGGGAAGAGCTTCAATTAATTTCAAACATCAGAATAGGGAAAATATGATTTCAATGACTTTGACCGTAGCATGGTTGCTGGTGCAAAATGGGTTGGATTGACCCTTTCAGAAAGCACAGATCTTCTGGGATTTGCATGCAAAACAGTCTCTTGAGGTTACACAGAATTGTGAAAAAAAATAAAAACATCAAGTTCTATTGGTGGAAACACCTTGTTGATGAGAGAGGTCAGAATAGAATGGCCTGAGACATATCTGAAGTGACAGGAAGGCTGCAGTAACTCAAAATCCACTCTTTACTACCGTGGTGAGGAGAAAAGCATCTCAGAATGCATAACACACCGAACCTTGAGGTGGATGGGCTACAACAGTTGAACACCACATCGTTTTCCACTCCTGTCAGACAAGAATCTGCGACTACAGAGAGGTAGATGGAGTGTGTCTTCACAGATCCATCTACCATATTTATATCTACCATATCATTGAGTGAACCATGAATGCCAACATTTACTGTGACATACTGAAGCAGAGCATGATCAGTATGCAGTATTCCAGCATGATAATGACCTCAAATACACCTCCAAGACGACCACTGCTTTGCTAAAGAAGCTGAGGTTGAAGGTGATGAACTGGCCAAGCATGTTTCCAGACCTAAACCCTATTGAGCATCTGTGGGGCATTGTCAAATGGAAGGTGATAAGGTCTCGAATATCCTCCAGCTCTGTGATGTCGTCATGGAGGAGTGGAAGAGGATTCCAGTGGCAACCTGTGAAGCTCACTTTTGTGGTGTACTCACTTTTGTTGCCAGCGGTTTAGACATTAATGTCTGTGTTGAGTTGTTTTGAGGGGACAGCAAATTTACACTGTTACACAAGCTGTACACTCACTACTTTACATTGTAGCAATGTGTCATTTCTTCAGTGTTGTCACATGAAAAGATATAATCAAATATTTACCAAAATGTGAGGGGTGTACTCACTTTTGTGAGATACTGTACATGAAAGAGAGCCAGCCATCCATTTTTAAATTTAAATTTGCCATCACTGGTGAGTTTTAACTTGCCTAAATATATACTTTCTATAGTTCTTTGCTTGTTATGTAATGCCTTTTCACCTAATTTATAGTTGGTCAGTAATTAACTTTCAGTTTTCCTGGCCTTTTCAAGGGCCTGCATAGACCTTTGCCTTCAGGTTTGTCTGGATATCCAAGTTGTCTAAGCTATGCACTGTAGTTTCAGGGTTTATATTTTAGACTCAACTTCCAGTCACTGTAACTAAAGCCGGATCTCTGAAGCATGAAAGTGCTGCTACAAGGACTTTAAAGTCAGAGTCAGTAGGGTAAACTTAGAGCTGGATTATCAGTTCTGTGAAGCTACAGAGAATAACAGATTTAAGTTTAGGATCACGACTCACCCAGGAGCCATTTCTTTGAAAGCAGTGAAGATCAGCAGAGAACCATGGCACAGAAAATCTCCCAGAGGACCTTGATGCTGGACTCAGAAGAAGCCTTTTATTTCTGTTTACATTCAGAGGGGTTTGGAAAGATTGTAGGTGACAGCTGGTGGTAATGGAATGGAGCCCTTACTCCTGATAGAAATGGGCCTAATGGTTTATATTAGCCATTTTTACACCAGTATCTAATTAGCTGAATGGACAATTGTCACAAAGCAGCTGTACAGAAATCTGGATGTGGATTTAGGTCCCTAATGAGCAAGACAGCAGTGACAGTATCAAGGAAAAACTCCCTGAGATTACACAAGGAAGAAACCTTGAAAGCAACCATTATTTAACTTTACTCTTTCACAACTGTATACTGTAATGTCAAAACAGTTCAAGAAAGTATGTTCAGTATGAGTATCATATTCTTTTTGATTACAGGAGAAGTTCTTAGTTACAAGTCTACAGTAACCAGGTGGGATTATACCTTGAATAAGGGGTGAGACTAGGAATAACCTGTTTTTGGGAAAAGCTTAACGTTGTGTTTTGTTTTGTTTTTTGTTAGTGTTGTTGTTTGTCCAAGTAATTAGGTAAATTCATTCTCAAACATATTCATCATTCTTCATTCATTGACATATTCTGTTTTTAGAGTTGCCCACAGCAAGAACGTAACTGTACCACAGTCAAGGTGATTTTTGAATGAATTAAAGCTACATTATGGTTCGGGTTGGACATTTATAACCTTTATTGTTTGATGTTTAATGACAGGAATCATTATATATGACTGTCACTTACCTTGATAAAGAGCCAACAAAGTTGTCTGCTAAAAGGTAGCAATCTGACAAATCATCAATTTTCTCAGGCTGGATTTGCACTCACCTTGAAGGCTTAGAAATGTACCAGCGACAGCTTTTCACTATGATATGATTTACAGTTTCTAATGTACAATATAACACATTTGTCTTAACCAAAAGTCTACTTATAGATCCTTGGCCAGCTATCATCATCACTTTTTCTACAATCTACACCAGTGTTTGACACATTTGATGATCTGAATTCAAGATCTATCAATAAATTTCTCAGCAATAGTCTGAACTTTGTCATATAACGAAACCTCAACAGGAGCAGGTGAGACAACTGTGGCATCAAGGGTAGGTTTTGGAAGATTAGGCGATTGCAAGTGATATGAAATTATAAGCTGGTACTGGTTTATAAAACCTGAAGTCCAGATCCTGACAAGAAGACTTTACATGAGGTTGATGCATCATGTCACCCCACTTATTCTAGAAATGTTGATAGGATTGACCCTACACTTGTTGGGGATAGAAACGCCCTCATCATGGTAGAATCCCATATAATCCATAGAAAAGTTGTCCTCTGCACTGGAGAAAGCATATTTTTCAGGTTCAACCTGAGCCCCAACCTCTTCATGTGGAGGAGAACAACATCTCAATTTTGAAATGCCTGGATCGTGCTATAATTAACCAGTCATCCAGGTTATTTAGTACATGGATGCCCTGGGGCCGCAAGGGAGCCAGAGCAGCATCCATGCACTTTGTGAAGGTGTGAGGGGATAAAGCTAGCCCAAAGTTAAGAACCCATTATTGCCTCCAAACACAAAACACAAGAACTTCCTGTGACTGGGCGATATTTCTGTCTGGATATATGCGTCTTTTAGATCTGTTGTTACAAACCAGTCCTCGAACTGAATCTGTGGAACAATAAGTTTGAGTGTCAGCATCTTGAACCTGTATGTCCGAAGAGTATGGTTTAGATTACGCAGATCTATAATTGGCTGCATACTCCCATCTTTTTTGCGGACCACAAAATAACAGCTGTAAAAACCTCCCTCCCTCAAGGAACGGGGTACATGTTCTATGGACACTTTGTCCAAGAGGGATCTTAAATCGTGAGCTAACATCGGGCTCTGCTCTGTGCTGACTACTGTGGTGAGCACACCTCTAAACTGGGGGGATCGAGCTCTGAACTGTAACCCTTTTCTATGGTAGACAGAACCCAAGAACTCTTCCACATTCTGTTGGAGGGAAAGCGTCAGCTTTTCATTGCCTTGTGACAGCTCGCTGACCAGAGAAGACTGCAAACTTGGCATAGCCTTGGCTAGGGGAGGCCCTACAGTAGTACTGGGGGCTATCTAACAACCTATGTTTCTCCATGGCCAATCAGAACCCCTCCTTCTTTGTCTGCTTGGCCTTTATGATCATTCTCAGATCAGACCTATTAGCAGGCTTCAACTGTGGCTGCCCGGTTCTCCTGGCTATCCGCAGTGGGAGGTGTGCCGCCACACTTGCCTTCTGTGCCTCCCTGGCACTTGTGCTGGCCACTCCACTCAAGTATGCCTGGGCAAACTCGACACGATGCTTCACAAAACCAGTTGGTGATGGGGCATCCACCAAGGACAACTTATCTTTGTGCCCATCCTTAATAGGTTGAGCCATAGGTGCCTCTATGCCGCAACCAAGCTACCTATTGAATGGACGATATGACAGGCCATTTGCTTGGTCGCCCAGAGAGACAAATCTGTGGCATGGCGCAGCTCTGCCACTACCTTGGGTCCCAATTCCCTCCCCAGTGTCGAGCTCACTCAGCAGGTCTGCTCGATAGGCCTGCAACACTGCCCTTGTATGCAGTGACCCTCAAGCAAGATTTGCTACCGCATAGGCTTTGCCCACCAACGCTGAGTTGGCCTTACATGGCTTGGAAGTCGGCCCCCCTAAATTTCAACTGTGCTAGTAATCACTTCAAGTATTTGCTTTATTTGCTAATAAATAGCTGCTCTCCTTGGAGTCAGAGAGAGTGTTTTGGCTTTCCATAATGGAAGGAGTCGCAGCGATGCGAGCTCCAAAATCCGGTAGTGAGCCGGACCCAGAAGACAGAGCAAGAGATAGAGCTGTGCTCGTCTCCGGCTTCTCTTCCAGATCCATACAAGATCCTCAGGACCTTAGCTAGCTGGCTGCCTCAGCAACAAGGCTATGAAACCCAACTTCCTTTGCCCAAGAAGAGAGCGAGTCGCGAGCAGAGCTGCCTGATTGTAAGGTGTTCACAATGCGCACAGTTTGACCCCCCTTTGATTTGCCGAGGCATGCTCCAACCCTAGACACTTCACACAGAAAGTGTGTGTGTGTGTGTGTCCATGATGAAATGGGAGCAAGGCGTGACACACTTCCTGAATTCTCTCTCGGTCATTCTTTTTTTTTTCAATTTTTTTAAAGGGACAGAAAAGTAAGAATTTTTCTATCTTTTTTTGAAAAGATAAATACAAAATGAAGAGTCTTTTGCGAACATTACAGAAACAACCAAGATGCAGTCTCGCTGAAGATGATAAGGCTCACGGCGCGGTTCACCAATGCTGTTTTTTATATCACGCGACGCACTTAATTTTCACATCAGGCATGATATCACACAAGCTTCAGATGCTGGTCACATGCGAGGGAGCTTCCCACAGCATGGAGCTCATGCAACGTTGAGTTCCCTTTGAAAGGGAACTATAGTTTAGATTATCTGCAATTCAAACACTCCAGCAATTTGAACAATTCTGTTTGAATTGCTCCTGTGAGAGATTTTACCGAGAAATTAAACAAAAACTGCAGCTTTGTTAATAATAATAATAATAATAATAATAATAATAATAACAATAATAATAATAATAATAATAAAAGAGGTCTTAAATCTCAGATCCAATTCACTGTTAGAGGAATATCTCTTCAAATTCTTACCAAAGACTGCTAAGTAAATAGAGTACAGCGATGCAGTGGTACATACAAGCTTAGGGGTAAGTTATTCAAACCCCTGTAGACTACACAATGCACAAGAAGTACACAGACTTTTTCTAAACCTTGAACTCATTTGCATACAAGAGTTCATAGCTGTGACTAATAGAAAACTGTTTTCCAGCAAGCCTGCACCATCTTGAAAAGATCTTTTAAGCTGGTCAGTTCTCCCTCGTTATCACATTCTCAACTAGCTTCTCCATAATATCTGAAACTTTAAGATATAAGATATGCCACGGAACCAGAAGTAAACTTCTATCATGTTAAAGTCTGATTTTTCCCAAAGTGAAAAAGGGGAAATTTTTTTTATTTAAAGATTTAATTCCAATGCAACTGGAAGACGCCTCATGTAGCTCTAGATTTATAACCAAATCTATGTTATGGAATAATAACATTACTACCTAATTGTTCTGGGGTTAGAGTTAGGGTTGGTTTACCTCTGAGGTTGGAGGTTTGAATCCTGCCTCTGCATGTGTGCACGGAACTTGAATGTTCTCCCCATGCCTCTGGGTTTCCTCCAGGTATTCGGATTTCCTACCCCAGTCCAAAGGCATGCACTGCAGGTTGATCCACATTCCCAAATTGTCCGTAGTGTGTGAATGTTTGTACGATTATGCCCTGTGATGAGTTGGTACCCCGTATGGGATGTCCCTCACCTCGTGCCCTGAGTTCGTTGGAATAGGCTCCAGGCTCCCCTCTGACACTGCATAGGATAAGTGGTACAGAGGATGGATGGATGGGAAATGGGTTCTTATTTTGATTATTAGTCTCTGTCTCTGAGTTAGAAATCTCTCACAGTATTTAAACACAAGCATTATCATCATCTCTTCACTCAGCTGATATCTGTGCATGCTAACGTCTGTACAAGAAAAAAAACCTGCTGATTAATTCAGTTCTATTTATTAATGTCTTTTTTTTACATCATTTAAACATTTGTCTGCTGTCATCTGTGCACAGTGTGTAAGCGCTCTTCTCTGTTTTGATGACGACATGACGGTGCAGGAGCATTGTGGAAATTTTAACAGCAGTAACTGATTACTAACTGAATTGATTAGGTATACGTGTTTCTGCATTTACAGACTGACTGCATTTACTGCTGTTTGCACAACATGATCTTGTGACTGCCAAGGCAATAAAAGAGCCTAAATTAAAACCTAGTAGAGATGACATGTAGAGATTTCAACGTGTGTCATTGGCAGAAAATCTCAATTTTGTCTGTTTTCCCAAATTTAGCCACAGCGACATCCAAAGAGTTTATATTATATTCTCAATTCTTTCTGTTTCTCCTTTCTTTCTTTGCTTCGCTTGATGAGTAATTGAGTCTAAGAGGGTTTATCTGTGCTTAGAGGTTCAACCAATTGCATTTATGGCTGCCACTGATTCAGAAAGATGGAAAGCAAGAAGGTAATATCAAAGTCCCTCTTTTTTCAAAAGAGGTACAAAAAGTCTATACTGTCTCTCTTCCAGTCGGAATTTCACTCTTCGTCTTTCATACATTTTCTTTGTAGCTTCCCCCTACACTCTGTCCACATTCACTTCTATGGCCCTATGTTCTGCAGTGCAGGATGTTGGGGAAGTTTGCTATCACTTCTCATATGGAGTCAACAGGAACTAGATGATGAACTAGCTACATTTAGCGCTGTTATTTTGGGCAGGTGTTTGAAAGTCTTTGAACGTGCAGATGAAGGCTAAATACAGACCACTCTCGCGCTCAATCTCATACTGGAGCTGCAGGTCTGAGTATATTACTGGATAGCGTAATGACATACTGGTATGTCTAAATGCAAAGGAAGTGTTGTGTGGTGCAAAGCTAAAGCCCACTAGCTACCATTAAACGCAAACAGTAGTAACACTGCTATTCTAAGCAGCAATAGTTATAAAAGGAAGAGAATGTAAAGAGATACTGTTTGGCAGCCATTATGGAAAACTTGTATTTATTAGATCACCTACACAAGTGTTTAAAAATAGCGCTGTGTATTATGTTTAGGAAAAAATGTCCATGAGCATAAATACACGCCGCTAATGTCAGGATATTTGCATGTTCCTTGCATTCTTTAATTAAAATTGCATTCAAATTTATTGGTTATGACTGAGTTAGGGTCCATTTATGAGTCACTGAATGGCATGGCTAACTCCAGCCATACAGTTCATAATAAAACAGAATAAAAGTCAAGGATTTAAGAATAATATTACAATTTCATAGCATCGTAAAGGTGAGAGAAAGTATGCATTTGTAAAAACACCATAATAAACAAGGCAGTAGCATTAATTACCACTTTTATAGTGCTTTTGGTTTGGTGCCATGAATTGCATCTTGAGTCTCTCTATCAAAGTGTAGAACCTAGCAAAAGGAAATATGCGTGTCTCAGCTCTTAGTGCTGGCAGAACTGAACTGCTCACTCTTAGCCTCTTAGCTCTGTTTAGGTGCCATAAAGTATTTCCTTATATGGTAGAAAGATCCTATATCTATAGCTACTGTTCCCCCTGCTCCAATACCAACAACCAACCATATTTGACTGGATGTTGGTATTGGAGCAGGGGGCACAGTAGCTTAGTGGTTAGCATGTTTACCTTGAACCTCCAGGGTTGGGGGTTTGATTCCCGCCTCCATCCTAGGTGCGTGGAGTGGGGTTCTGGGGTTTCTGCCAAGGTACTCTAGTTTCCTCCCGCCGTCCAAAGACATGTGTTGTAGACTGAGTGACATCTCTGTATTGTCTGTGGTGTTTGAATGTGTGTGTGAGCATATGTGCGATTGTGCCCTGCAATGGGTTGGTGCCATTGCAGGGTGCCCTGAGTTCCCTGGGATGGGCTCCAGGCTCCCTGCAACCCTGTGTATGATAAGTGGGACAGAGGATGGATGAATGGTATTGGAGCATTTTTCACAAATACCCTATTCTAGTATCAGTACTGATGCATCCCTATTTGGCAGAGTACACATTTTCAACAAATTCTTCTGTATATAATAGTATAAGGGACTTATACTACTAGCACAAAGTGTAATTATGTTTTGGTAAATACATTATAGAGGAAAATTCTGAATTTCAGATGTGATGTATGTGAACCAGTCTATAGACTATAGATATAAACTATGAATGAAGAGAAATATAGAAATATGTAAAAATATATGTTTATCTATAAATTTATACTCACAACCCTGATGTATGGATTTGGCCTAAACTTTCCTTTTTAACTTTTGCTGTACTGTTTTGTTCTTCCCACTCCCAGATAGTGAGATCATCCCTCCAGACTGTCTCCGTCCACGTTCCTTCACTGCAGTACGAGGCCCCTCATCCCTGCGACGTGAGGCAGAGTCCTCCCGCCTGTCCGTCAGCCTCTGTGACCTCAACCTGGCACGAGACGAGGCTAGACTCCGCCTCCCGTCCGCTCCCATCACCAGCTCCCGCCCCATTCCACAGAATTCTCTGAACTCTTTCCTCCCAGCCGCCCTGGAAAGCGAGCTGCGTTTCCATCAACTAAGGGGCAGCCACCTCAAAGCCGTGGATGAGCAGACAGTGGCACGCTGTGGTCACGGGCATGAAGAAGAAGGCACATTGGTATTCACCGAGCGTCCATTGCGCCTCTCAGAGACCATCTACATCACAGTGAGCAAGTCAAGCCTGGCTCGCTCAGGCTCACTCTCCTACGGTGTGACCTCCTGTGACCCCGCCACGCTGCGTCCAATGGAGCTTCCCTCAAACCCAGAGGAGCTGGTGGACCGCAAGGAATTCTGGGCTGTGTGCAAGGTGCCCTCTTCGCTCCACTCTGGAGATGTCCTGAGCTTCCTGCTCACACAGGATGGAGAGCTGATCCTGAGCCAGAACGGCACCAGTGCAGGCATGCAGGCATGTGTCGATAACTCCCGCCCACTCTGGATGTTCTTTGGGCTGCATGGTGCCATCACACAGCTAAGGATTTTGGGTAGGTGCTTGTTTAAACCTACATACATACATAGAAATTGTAATGTATGTAAGTATAATGACACGGTTTAACATTTTATTGAGCTAAAGTCAGTGTAAATGTAATCTAATGTGTCATTGTACAAATTTTTTTCACGAATCATTACATAATTGCTTTATGTATGCCAGTATTCATTTAGTTTAGTTACATAAGCATTAAAGGTGCAGTTTGTGAATTTTTAGAGCCTTCTGCTTCCTGTGAAGTGAATTGCAATTTCAATTAAAGCTTCAATTTCCATAAAAATTCTTTATTCTACTATTTTGAGATACCGGATTTTTAATGAACTGTGAGCCGTAATCATCAAGATTAAAAAAAAAAAAAAGGCTTGGAATATTTCACTTTCTGCGTAATGAATATAAATTATTTGAAAGTTTCACTTTTTTAATTAAATTTTGGGGGAAAATGGATTTTCCACGATATTCTAATTTTATGAGATGCACCTCACAGCTTACAGCTAGGTTAGACAAGGATACATGCAACACATTTTTGTCTACACTACTTTTTGTGTCTGTGTTAAAACCCTTATGAGATGACCTCAGACCGATTTACAATCCCTTCCTTATGCGGCCAAACATGCTGTACTTTTACACCGTCAGAATCATATTAGCTTTCACACATTAGCCTCACCTTCACACAGAGATAAGTGACAAAAAAAGAGTCCAGATGCAAGGCCAAATCTCATATATATATATATATATATATATATATATATATATATATATATATATATATATATATATATATATATATATTAATATTTATATAATTTTTCTGCTCCATTCTTGTTGTTGATTAAAACATATTTGGGAATTGTAGCAAATACTTCCTAAACTAAAGTATGAATATATGCCTGTCTTGTTGTCAAGGTTACAGTCCAAAATGGTTGCGTGAGTTTATAATTGTTATTACATTTTTTATTAATCTACTTTAGACTATAATAAACTATATTATTAGACTGCTATTAACTAACAGCTATTTTTCATGTGTACACTATGTTATTATTCTTTTTCAGCCTTTCGCTGGGCATTCAGGCATGACTTACTAGAAAGTACAATTTCCTATAAATAGATCAAAGTCAACAAACATAACCATTTCTAAACTGCCATTGGATTAAGTCATTGTCATAAAGTAGACTTCTTAGATTAATATAATTCTGTTCTTATACCATTTGGCTTTGAAAAGATCATTTTAAAGACTTTAATCCACTTGAAAGCCTCATTATTACCACCCACATACCTTGCTTGAATGAGAGGACGGAGGTATATGCAGTCAAGGTAAATAAGCTAGTTACAGCACAGAGAAAGAGAGAACTCTAATAACAGGAAGTGCAACAGGAGGGTGTGTGGGTGTTATGTGAGCCACAATCACACTCTAACACGTCTGTGTCACTCGAAGCATATTCCTCTCCCTAACACTCCACTCCACACGCCCACTCCCAACTCTGCCGACTCCATCCCCTCATCTCATTAGACTCTATCCCCTCACTTCGTCTCACGAGGCGGCACAAGAGTGGGCGATTTGCACTTCACACTCCAGCTTTAATATCTCACACCTTTCTTTCTCCCTTATCCTTTTCTCACAATTATTGTCCGCTGTTCTGCTGTAGTCTCTAAGACATTCTTTGTCAGACTTCCTCGCTCCCGCTGTCACGTTTCTTTCCAAAGTCATCCAGGTAAGTGTAGTGGGGCAACTGCCCTGCCTGTCATGACCCCCAACTGATCAATGAGCACACACTTTTTTAATTATCTTGTTAGCAGACAACCCACAATGCCTTGCAGCAGTCTAATAGCCATGGATATGGGCAGTCTCACCTGTATTTTTACAGCAGCCTGTAATTAAGTAGAGAAAGAGTGACATTTATGCAGCCCTGACTTATCATCTGTACTTTCCTGACCATAATAATACAAGATAGATAAGATTTCAAAAGAGATTTAATTTAGCAAACTGGGTCAGACAAACTGCTTTGATTGTCATAGAAAAGTCTCAGTTGACTTTTTTCCTATAGATGCCACAAATCTGACCTGCAAAACATTCTACTTTTATGTGTTCATTAAGATGCTAACAATGTAGCACCTCATCTAAGAAGCATTTAAGACTAACAAACATGTTGAAACTGGTATTGTTGACTCATTGTGCCATTAGCCATTTATGATTGTAATGTTAGATCTATTCTCAAATAGATTTTTATGAAGGTTTATTTGTTTAGTGATATGAATTTATGTTCTATACTTTGGCATTTGTTTGTTCAGCAATCTAGACAGCGCAGGCATCTGTGAGCTCATGTATGCAGAAGAAGGCAGATAACGATGTCCTCTGAGTGTGTTATGTGCCCCTGTGACACAGCATCTGAAAAGTTGGATGACTTCACATGTTTCTGAGGAAACACATGGTAGCCTTCATCCTCTCCAGTTGGTAGCTGTTAGTTTGTGGGAGCACATGGCTTAGATGTTAGCATGTTTGCCTCACACCTCCAGGGTTGGGGGTTTGAATCCCACCTCGACCTTGTGTGTGCAGAACTTGTATGTTCTCCCTGTGCTTCGTGGGTTTCCTCTGGGTATGGCAGTTTCCTCCCCCAGTGCAAAGAGATGTGTTTTAGTCTGTTGGGCATTTCCAAATTGTCCGTAATGTGTCTGTGATTGTGCCCTGCGATGGGTTGGCACCCTGTCCAGGGTCCCCTGCCTTTCCAGGGAAAGGCCCCGGGCTCCCTGCGACCCTTGGTACAATAAGCGGCATGGAATGAATAGATGGATGGATGGTGCTGAGTGGAAACATGGAGAAAAACAAACCAAGGTCAAACATGACAGTATGCAATACATCCATCCATCCATCCATCTTCTACCACTTACTCCTTCAGGGTTGCGGGAAACCTGGAGCCAATCCCATTGAGCATCAGTCACAAGGCGGGGTACACCCTGGACAGGGTGCCAGTCCATCACAGGGCACAATCACATACACACTCACACACCCATTCATACACTATGGACAATTTAGACACGCCAATCAGCCTACCGTGCATGTCTTTGGACTGGGGGAGGAAACCGGAGGAAACCCCCACAGCACGAGGAGAACATGCAAACTCCGCACACACAGGGCCTCGGCGGGAATCAAACCCTGGAGTATGCAATACAACAAAGGGCAAATCCAAAAATAAGTTGAAAGATCAATGTTCAGAATTTTCATAACACAGTTATAACGGTTAGACTTTGCAGTGCCTGCATGATTTCATGTGCTTTATATAGCATGTAAATAAGAAGTGATGAGGTAATGGTGGAAATGTCTTAGTATTCATGGGTGAGGGCCCTCAGCAGCAATAGAGGTATAATGTCACATAAAAAGATTTAACCTTTTATGTATTTATCATAAAATATGTTGGACTATTTTTGGAAATAAACTGATGTATTATTTAGTATAAGCATCAGAACAAGATTACCCAGAAATGTTGGATCTATATTAGAATAGATTTTTCATAACTAGTCCACTTATATATTTTTATGATTTAATGTGAAATTGGCTTTATGATGTAATGTGGCATTGTGGGATAAAAGCAGTATGGGATTGTTGGATATTGAACAATGTTTTGAGCTTTGATACCAGTTTCAGGATTGGTGCATCCCTAATTATGTTATCATTGTAATTTCCAATAATTGCATGATGCCAAAAAAGGAAGTGCTGAAACGTTTTGTTCTAACACAGGAGCAAGACTTGGCCCTTAATTATACCAACAGAAAACAGTGTAATATTTAGATCAAACTGTTCAAAGACACTTATGTTAAAACATTATGCAAAAACATGGCTGAAGTTACTGACAGTGACGGCAATGACGATCGAGATATCAGGAAAAGACGATGCTAATCAGAGGCTTATGTATTATGTATTTTCTCAGAGTTTTCACACTCAAATCAACACCTCTACCACCCACATTCACTTCAGCACTTCATCCTTCTTACATCTCTGTCCTCCTTCTCTCTCTCTCTCTCTCTTCCTTCACCACTCTTTCTTTTTCTATATGATAATTAGTCCATCATGTGTGCTATCCACTCGCAACTGTCAAAGACACAAATGCGTGGTGAGGTGGATCGCCTCAGATTAAGTGATACACTGCTGTTTTGATGAACTGTCACAAGTTGTTCATGCTCACATCCATTCTCAACAACCCTTACAGGTATGCATCATCTACTTAAGATGTTTGAGTCTCCACCTCTGTCTGCATACCAATATGATATCCACAATAAAAAGACAGAGAAAAATGAGGTAGTAAGGATCAGTAAGCTTTAATGAAATTCCTCCTCTGCATGAAGATTGTTGCAGGAGCATCATGGAAATTTTTAAACCCAGTATCTGATTTAAAACTTAATTAATTAGAGATAATTCTGTTTCATAATGACACATACTGACACATACTGTTCAACAACTTGAACAATGTGTGACATTCACTGTGTGAGAATTTTTTTTCCAAACTGCCCCCCTACCCAATAGTATCTTTGCAGGCAGATAGCCTAAGAAAGATTTAAACACTGAATAAAACAATTTACATATATGAAAGTCTTAGGGTTAGGATTAGGGTTAGATTAACCCTAACCCTAGGGTTTTCAAATTGTTTTCCCGAATTCAACCACACCAATGGCTTTTCCCAGACAACCACATAAATAAGTAGATTATGTACAGTAAGAATGCAAGTGATCATCCACTGTTCTATGTTCACAAAGAAAAAAAAAATCTTGCTATATATGTACTAGCTATGTTGTTGTTCTCAAATGTTAAATTCAGTATAAATTCAGTCAGGGGGAACGGTGGCTTAAGGTTAGTACGTTTGCATTGAAGCTCCATAGGTTGGGGTTCCAATCCACGACCACCGTTTGTACACAAAGTTTGCATATTCTCTCCATGCTTCGGGGTTTCCTCCAGGTAATCTGGTTTCCTCCCCAAGTCCAAAGGCATTGTAGGCTGATTTGTGTTTCCAAATTGTCCGTAGTGTGTTAATGTGCATGCGATTGTGCCCTGCGATGGGCTGATACCCTGTCCAGAGTGTCCCCTGAGTTGTGCCCTGAGTCCCCTAGGATAGGCTCCCGGCTCCCCACAACCCTGTGTAGGATAAGCGACATGGAAAATGGATGGATGGATAAATTCAGAATGTGTATTTTAAAGTCACTGTCCCATTGAGAGTACATCACAATTATGGATGTAGTAAGAATGGTGTTTTATCTTTTATTCGTAATGTTTCTGCATCAAATTACTATGAATGTTCTAGTTTCCTAAGATCACCAAAGGCCAAGCAACAATTTAGCTCTTTCAGTTGGGTTAGCACTGAAACCATTTAAAACCATCCATATATATATATATATATATATATATATATATATATATATATATATATATATATATATATATATATATATATATATATATGTGTGTGTATGTATATGTGTGTGTGTGTGTGTACTGTATATGTTACTGAAAAGAACTGTGTGTCCTTTGTATATAGTTCACAGCCATGGAGCCACATAGTTCTCAATAAACACATAACAAATGTCTCTGGAATCAGACAGCTGTCTTTCCAGTTTCTTGAAGTTTTCTCTCATTTTCTCCTTCAGTCAACATTCGTGCCTGTTGTTACATCCAGGCCCCTGCAGTCTCGAGGCAGTTGCTGATGACTCACAGTGGAGGATTTAAAATGGCTGGTTGTGTGTAATGATCAAACAGTGCAATGGCATGCCAGATGTCATGGCGGATCACTCTTTGTTTAAGTCCTACCCTGTATAACACCCAGCTCTATGTTCAGTTACACAAAAGCCTCATGACTTGTGTGCAGTCTGCAACATGTGTGTGTTTGGGCCACACTTTCATTGCGCTTGATATGCATTATTGTGGGACCTTGCATTCTACAGTAGGTATCAGATACAGGTAGACCTCGGGGAACACGTGTAAATCCAAATTTGTGACCCTGTTGTTTTTATAGATATGGATATATTCAAAGTAATTTCCATACAACCTCATGTTGAAGCAGGGTTACTTGTATTCTGTGAGACTATGTAGAACAATTGTGGTATTTTCTGATTATAAATGGCTTATATTAGTAGTAGTAGTAGTAGTAATAGTAGTAGTAGAAGTAGTAGTAGTAGTAGTAGTAGTAATAGTAGTAGTAGAAGTAGTAGTAGTAGTAGTAGTAGTAGTAATAGTACATCATTGAAAATATATAAGTTATCTGCTTTGTTATCTGTTTAGTAGCTTAGAAGCTGTTCAAGTAGCTCAGTCACATTCCTTGAAATATTGTCTTGATAGTGGAAAGAGCTGGCTGTCCTGTCTGACTAAAGTGTTAATGATATCAGTCCTCCCTGCAGAGGTGTCATATTCAGATTCCAGCCTCTCTTATGGACAATTTATAAACTGCACTGGGCAGTGGACACTTCCTGCCAAAACAAAACTGTAAGAGTTATATGGGCTCAGCACATTCCAGTGAGTGCATGGCTTGCTTAGTCAAAATGAAATGCCATCTTGGTCACCTTGGGCAGCAACTAAATATCAGCCAATGATCATGGAGCATGCAGTTCAGCTTCTTTCCTTATTTGACCCCCATTTGGGGATTAAAGCTGTTAATGCTATTCATTATTGATGTCAGTTGCATAAGTCAATGAAATGCCAGAATTAACATCTTTTTTTCATGTCTTTACACGTGTTTTAGGCTCTATCCACCCGAGCGATACTCAAGGCCCATCCAGCCCTAGCTCACCCTCCTCTTCCTCACCTCACTCACTTGGAGCAGGCCTATGCAGTGGCAGCTCAGAGCCAATGATAAATGCAGGCTGCTCTGGAGCTTTCTGCACCTCCGTCACAGGCAAGCATGTGATCTGTTCTGTTTTATGTAAGGAATAAAGCATGACATGGCGCATGCTGTTGTAGAAAATAATCCTTGACAGAGTGATGTGATATGTTTCAACATGAAGAGGTACCAAATGTTACCACCCTATAGTCGAGTATTTGCCAATAGCAGAGCATCCCAGAGTGTTTTATTCCTTGTATACCACAATATTTTGCCAATGATTAAAATGTTTTATTAATCAGGGACACTTTTTAATATTTTTATAATCACACTTAACATTGTGGAAAGTCAGTAGAACAAATTATAACAGCTATAAACAGTCATATAGAGAGTCACTAGCCTCTCTTTTTCTATTTCTTGAAGTTAATAAGACAAAAATGAAAAGAGACCTCTATTTTCCTCAGATTTTCCTTTGGTGGAAAACTGACTGTTCACAAAAGGCTGACACAAGACACTCTATACATATTGAATAAATGTCTCCTTACAGAAAACTTCAATGATTATACATGTTCCTTTGTTAAATAACAGCACATTTTTATACAATCTATTTATTATATATCCATTTAAGTCTATGTGCATGATTTGTTACTATAGAAACAATACTGTATTAGAAAAGACATTTAAATATAAGCCTGTGTTTTAAATTATAGCCTGAACTATTAGATATACTATTAGAGCTGCTGTTACTGAAAATTAATCAGCACCTTCTGACCAATCAGATTTGAGAATTAAAATAGGCAAATAGGAAATAGTAATTTTGAGTTGTAATTTCACTTTTTTCCCCTCCCATCTTTAAAGGAACAACCACAAGCTCACCCGTCCATCTCTCCAAGTCCCCCACCTTCCCATCATCCTCCAGCTCGTGGCTGGACGAGTGCTCCATCTGCTACGAGAACGCAGTGGACACGGTTATCTATGCGTGTGGTCACATGTGCCTGTGCTACAGCTGTGGCCTGCGCCTCAAAAAGATGGCCAACGCCTGCTGTCCAATCTGCAGGAGGGCTATTAAAGACATAATAAAGACCTACCGGAGCACATAGGAGCCATATTCCACTTCTGTAATACACCATACGATGGCCCAAGAGGGCCAAAACAAAGACACGTAATGAGACCCTCACATACAGGAAAGAGGTTTCTGGTTCAGGGACATATTCATGGCCTTTCATGGTTCCCATGGTGATGAATTTGAACCTTAAAGGCTCAGGCATCCATCCGCAAAAAGGTCTCTTACAGTTTCAAGCACAAGGCTTTGTTGCTACGGTAACCAGTCGTGACGCTGCTCAGGAAAGGAGGATTCTGACTAAAATGCTCCACGTAGGAGAAAAAGGAGACGCAAAACTGTAAACAGCCTCAAGCAAATCAGGAAGTTCCAAGAGACATTAATATCTGAAATGTTAATATCTCCATCTTGTTTTCAACTCTTTCAACTCTATTTGAGCCATAAAGAGACTCGAAGGGTCTCGTCCTTTTGCAGAAGTGGAACGCTGGACACCATATTTAACATTGAAAGATATGGAAGTGGATCTCTGTTTTCTTCAAGCTGTTGGCTGTTGGCCCTTAAAAACTCAAACTTTTCCGTCAGATCCATGTTAAATGTTTCAGTGTCACAATTTCTGTCTGTGTACAGCTGAGATTAATACACATAAAACACACAAACACACACATGTAAAGTATGCCCCAAGCCTCATGCTCTCAGAGCTAATGCTTAAGCTACTATTCCAGATAGCTTGCTAATGCTACATGCTTTGCAGTCAGTGTTGATGTCTTGAATCGATGAAAGGACCTTCAAGCACTGATGACAGTGCAATGCTGTGTTAAGCAGCGGTAATGTGAAGCCTCAGTTCACTGCTGATACAAACCGATTAGAAATTCCACGCGATAAGCTGGCGCTGCTGGTGCATTACAGATGTGCCTGATTAGTCAAATATCATTTAATCTCATGTTAGTCATAGTTTACTTTATCAGGCGCTTAAATAAGACCTAAAATGGGATCAATTCTAAATAAATCGAGTATTATGGCATTTTTAAGCTAAGCATAACAGTAATATAGCTTGAAATATCAGGCACAATTGCAGCTTCTAAGTAGAACTTAACAGGACTATTATGAGGCTATGCTGGTGTACATTAGTAGTGTACTGTTAACAGGACCACACATTATAGTGGCATTATGAGAAAGTCAAAGCTAATTTTTTGTAAGTGGCAAATAAGCTAGTTGCTCAGCTTGTGTATACTGTGGATGTTTGATATTTGTGTGGTGGTTCTGGGAAACCCCATCAGAGTTCTCATCAAAAATCAGGTTTTGGCCAAAATCATTCAAGATCCATTTTAAGATACCATTACTGCTGTATGTTTCACCAAAATGGCATGGACATGTTTTGGATTTCTTCCTGCAGAAGTCACAGCAGTAAATGTAGACAGTTTACCTGAATATGTCTAATTAAAAAGTAGAGCTTTTAAGACCTTAAAAAGTCAAGATCTCATTCAAATTCCACTTTAACAAGCATTTCAATCCACACCGGCAGCATTAGAGACACATCAAAGCCGAGGTTGCATTTCCCACTGCCTTTGTTTTACACTTCACGTCTATTTTTTGACTCGCACATGTGAGTGAAGAGTAAGCTCCTGAGAAATCAGCTGAAATCACAAACCCCACTTTTTCTACAGTGCACACTTTAAATCATAATCCACAAAGATCATGATTGTGCAACCTGGAATTGTAAAGCAAAGTGTTTGCACAGTATAATACTGTTATACCAACACGGGGAAGCAAATTAAAACACAAACATACCAGTTGTTCAACATCCCAATGCCTTATGTCACATTTTTAGATGAACTACAGCGATGTGATTTTTCACTTCTTTTGATTTTTAGGTGCATTCTCGTTGTATTAGCACATTCGTCATGACAGTTGGGCAAGTAGTTGATGGAGTATGGAGCAGATTTCCTCATCTTGTTCTTTTATTTATACATTAGTTAGTTATGGTCTATTAATTTGATTGGTCAAGCGGCGTCCCAATAGTGCTTATATTTCTTATAACTGCACAGGGGAGTGTCAGTCATCTTGTGTTCGCCAGATAAACATTCCACTTCCTGTTTCAAAATGGTCACTAAACTCCTGGGCAAAAAAAATGGTCTTAACAATAAAGCATTGGTCAGAAAATTAGCAAGAATTAAACAAGTGCACTCCTGAGACTTCCTGTGATATTACCTCACAATTTCACCTCCACCTTGTTCACATGATACAGGTAAATCATGATACTGATTAAAACATTTCATGTAAAATTCAAACTAACATGTCTGTATGTACAAAATTAAATATAATGAACAAAAATATAAAGAATAAAAAGATGTCTGCAAGTTTACCCACAAGGCTTAAACATTTAACGAAATTAGAAAGAACAGCTATCCAATATTTTATCTCCTTGTTTAATTCTTGCTAATTTTCCGACCAATTATTCATTAAGACCATTAAGAGCTTAACATTTTGACATTTTGGGCTTGGCCTATTTTTTCCTTTTTTTTCTTTTTTGCCCAGTACTGTACAGTAAAGTTACCAACATCATCAGTGGATGTAATAAACAAAACGTTTGATTTAAAATCTGAAAGCTCATCAGATGAAAAAGAAAAGGAAGAAATGATGCCAATTTTACTGGAAACACCTTTAAGAATCACATACAAATAAAAGTTAGCCAGGTAGCAGACATGCTATAAAGTGAGTGTGGCTTCTTCTGGATTCATTTCTGCTAGGGGAGTAAAAATAAAAAAAAACATTTGGCCATATTGTGTCTGAAATGTCACTTACTCGATATTAATTTCTCTTTTACAGAACTGATGTATAAAAACAATATTGCACTCGCAATCATGCAGTTGTACTGAATATTGGCACGGCTATGATCACCTATGACATTCTTTCTTGTGCGATATTGCTTAATTATAAAATCCTGTTTAGCAAAGTGAGTTACAAAGTGAGGGATATGTGTAATGGAATCTAAGGAGGTAATGAGTAACAGGTAAGAGTCATTTGTAAATAGGAGAATCCCATTGGTTTTGCTTAAAGGTGGGCTTGGATAATGGTGGAATGATTATGGTAGCTCTCTAGGCGTATTCATTATTTATTTAATGTTAAGCATTTAAACAATGACTGGGAATATAAATTCAGTTATACATAATTGATAATCAAATTAATTACTCCTGCCAGTAGGCTGTACAGAAATGCAGCTGAGATGCATCTGGTATAGATTGATGGATCTTCATGCAACACATCCGGTGTGATCTCGGGGTTAATATCTAAATGTCATGATTTGATTACGTTGTCGAATAGTTCTGTTGTGAAATGGACATAAATCTAATCAATTCCGTATCGAATCAGATACTGGCTCTCAAAAAGTCCATGATGCTTTTGAGCTGTAGTCGGAATAAAAAAATTCATTTCCTTTTTCACTTTTTTTGAATTACATACAGGAGAAAATCTCAAAATTTCATGATTATCAGGGTTTTCCACGCCACCACAGATAATACAAACGCAATGCTGTTAAAACATTTGCCTTTTATATAGGATTATAGAAATTGGAAATTCTTGCAGTAGATTTGGTAGTTATGACTGCACACAATAAATAATTCATTATTCCTTATAATTAAAATTAACATTTAAATAATTATATGAATATTATTTTTTATAAATGAATAATTAAATGAATATTATTAATTTAAAATTGATGCAACAATGTATAAAACGGTTGTTGGTCCAGCTGTATTCAGCAGGTTTGTGTGGGATATGTAGCCTGGTGGCTAAATATGTAGGTAAATAACATGACTTAATAATCACTTTTAAACAATTTTAATTCAAACATCTATTTACAATTGAACTGGGAGGGAAAACAGCGAATTGCAGAATTTTTTTATTGTCCTTTTAGCTCACTGCAGACGCGTGGCTCTGTTGTCAGTTTTGCAATTCAAGTGTTGAAACCAGCTTCTTGAATCACTCGGCACATGCAATTGCCATGGAGACGGGAATCTTGGGAGCAGGAACACAGCCTTGAGATGTTAAACAATGAAAAGATCATTTGTCGGGCAAGGCTGTTTGGTTTGCCCGGGCAATCCATAATTCACCAAGTACCCTCTTTATTCAAGGCCAAATACGACATTTGCAGGATAATAGCTACTCGAGGGCAGCGGGGAAACACAAGCCTGAAGACATTTTGCGCTAGCACATGCTTTTATTATAGCTTGTAATTACAAGATACATGGAGAGGTTGAGGATGAAATGGTTTTGAATGAGGAGGAATGAAGACAGAGCTGATGTATGGAGGACAAAGGGAAGGACTTCAATAAGTCATTTTGCCTTATGAGTGCTTTTAGCCATACATTTCACAGCTAGAGAAGGACTGAAGATGTCATGATACACCCTCTTTAAGAGTAAAGGTAGAATAGAGTTAGTCTACACTGAATGTCAATAACACTCTAATAGTTTAGCACATCAGCATGCAGATGGATGGATCACGGCCACATATCAGGGACATTATCGATGAGGTTTTGTTTTTTTTGGCGGAAATCAATCGTGGCAGCCAGGGCTAAAATCTATGCTGCTATAGCAACAGTCAGTTCATCAACAGGCAACATTATAATGACGTTCATCTGGACTTTGCTCCACTTCATTGCTGCTGTCAGAAGAAAATCTCAAATTTTGACATTGTGTAGATATTTAAAAGCTGGCTGTCCTTTTTTTATGTAGTCGAGGCTAGTTAGAAATCAGCATATGTTTTGTAATAATTATGGCCTAGTTATTCTTCTTCTTGGATGAAAATACCATACATGCAATAGTGTTTTCTTTTCCACAAGACTTGGAGCTGTATGATTTGCTTGAGGTTGGTTATTCACGTTTAAATGTTCATTTATGTCCATTGATCATGACCTGAATTTCAGTTCTAGCTCTCACAGACACTCCAGTGTGTTTCTTTGCTAAGATGGGCCTAAAAATCAGGATTGTTGTATTAGATGTTCCTCTATGGGTGACACCGTAATATATTTCCTGAATCTAGAAGAAGATGCTTAGCTTCTAACCATGAGCTATACTGTGGGCTTTTGCAGTGAACAATCATAAATACTGTATGTTTCTTGTGGGTATGAGATAAGCACACAACAGCGACAAAGTACAATCTTTACTTTTGCTGCAATGCTAAGAATTATGAAAACCTATTTTGTGAATAAATACTCATAATTGATAATTGGGGAAGTATTTCTGCCTCAGCCCCAGAGAACACGATTCGATCCTGACTTCGAGTTACTGTCTGTGTTTTCTCCAAGCTCTCCACTTTCCTCACATTGTCCTAACACATGCCATTAGGTTGACTGGCTGTGCTGAATTGCCCCCGGTGTGATTGTGCATCTGCTTGATGCCCTGTAACGGACTGGTGTCCTATCCAGGGTGTATTCCCGCCTCACGCCCAGTGCTCCCAGTATAAGCTCCTGAACCAACACAACCCTGACTATTATAAAATAGTTATTAAAGATGAATGAATGAATTTCTAATCAGATTGAAATGCTCATTAGGGCCCTCCATGTGTTTTGAAGTCACTTTATAAAGCTTGTGATTGTACTGTACATTTCTAAACGTCTTTATCTCTGGGGTTAGAGATATGACCTATGACCACTTTATGTTGATGTCCTGACCAAATGTATTAATCTAGCATTGAAGAAGCGTGCTAGTCCTGTCCTAAAGTGAAACTCGCTGTGATTCTATCTGTTATGATTTACCCTGTTATATTGGATTTGAATGAAAAGCCAAACAACTTACAATACATCTCTGTTCTCGTCATGATGAGTATTACGTTTGCTGAGGCCCTATAAGAGGACACTCCACAGCTAGCTTCACTTCTGATTGTCTGTCAAACCTGTAATAATGAGTTTATTCATGTAGTGTATGATGTGTTTAATGTTCAAGTATATGGTACCTTTTTAACATCTTGAATAGCTCTGCTTTGCAGGAATATTATGTTTCAGTTCTTGCAATGTGACATTGTTAATTCATTTTCTTTTGTGCACCTTATTCTCATTTACATACACAGATGATCATTAATCAGGTCATTAGGCATTAAAGGTGCGGTGTGTCGTTTTAACGTCTTCTGCTGGCTTTGATGCAAATAACAATCGCAATGAACGTTAACTCCACCTTCATGCTAGAACTAGGTAAGCATGGTGAGTTGTGTGTTACGGAAAAGATGCAGCACTTAGCATCGTTACAGGTGGAGTTCATTTTTGGGTCAGAAAAATTTTAAATAAAAATATAAATAATAATAATAAGAGGAATAAAGAGGAAGGCCAGATTTATTGTTATTGTATGGCAATATTATGGATATTATTTCTTTTTCTAAGGAATCATTGAAATAATATTTATCATTACAGGTTTAGAAACCTTCCACACCTTTAAAAGCTTCATTCAAAAAAAAAGAATTTATTTGCTTAATCCATGTTTAATTTCTGCATTCAGCACACTCTAGCTCTTTTGCAGTTCACCCTGAGGTCAAAACCAGATGAATCAGTGATTTAATGACCTCAATCCCCCAACACACACACCCCCCCCACCCACCCATTAGATTAGCTATTCAGTGTGTGAATCTATTTTCTGTCGTGCAAATGTTGTCCAGGGTGTTTATTTTTACTCTAGTGCTGCAGACGGTGACTGATTTGTAAGCTTTGTATAGTGTGAGTCATAGAACGATTGTGTCAATAAACTTTCCAAATGTGTTTCAGCTACACGCTGTTCCCGTTTCTGTTCTTGTGTTTAGTGCTCATAATGACTGTTTGGAAAATGATAGTAGGAGAGGTTATGGATGATTATAATCTAAACACACAGGAATAATATGCAAAGTAATTCTTTTTACTGATGGCATGATGGGTCTTCCAGCACACTTGACAGTTGCAGGTATCAATAAACGAGATGATGTGATGCAGTGCTTTATTTTAGCCAAATGACATTGCACCAACGACTGTAATGTATATAAAGGTATATGTAACAGTGATTCAAAAGTGAAGCCATAATTCCTCCGAGGCACTCTAGTGGCTGGGTGTAGTACAATTTTTAACTATTCTCACGTTAGTGAATGAAACAGATGCAAGACAGACCAATTATATATATATATATGTATGTATATATATATATTTATATTTATATATATATATATATGTATATGTATATATATGTATATATATGTATATATATATATGTATATATGTATATATATATTTATATATGTATATATATATATATTTATATGTATATATATTCATATATGTATATATATATATATATATATATATATATATATATATATATATATATATATATATATATGTGTGTGTGTATATATATATATATATATATATATATATATATATATGTGTGTGTGTGTGTGTGTGTGTATGTATATATATATATATATGTGTATATATAAAAAATATTATTTATTTATTTTTATATACCACAGTGCTGTTGAATTTTTGACAGACATTCTGAAGTGTGCAATTATTTTTCAGTAAATGTACAGCTACAATAGTTACAGTCAGATCTTGACCTCAGTACAATTCCAAAACATGCATCAAAATCATCACAAAAATGGTTTACTGACCACAAAACCAAGGTCCTGCCATGGCCGTCCCAGTCCCCTGACTTGAAAACCTGTGGGGTGAACTGAAGAGGGGAGTCCACCAGCATGGACCTCAAAATTTGAAGGATCTGGGTGAGGGTTTCACAACATTCTTTGCTCATGTTTACCAAGGGTGCCAATATTAGTGGAGGGCACTGTATATACTGTTTCATCCTACACTACAAAGAAACATGAAAACATCATTCACTACCATGGGAATAATGTAGTTGGGTAGTGAATGATAGCTGTAATACAGCCAGCCACCAGAGGGCCTCAGAGACATTTTGACTTCACTTTTGAATCACAGTTACAACGTATACAGTCATCGGTGTGATGTCATTTGTCTAAAACAAAGCACTGCATCATGATATCTCATTAAAACAGACCTTTGCAGTTTTTCCACTATGATGTGCATTCTTATGTCTCAGTTAGCTCATTGTAGTGATATTATTAGTAGTAAACCAATGTGACTGAATGAGGTATAGCATAAACCACGGCAGTTATCATTAACTTAATTCATAATAATTTACTTTTGTCTGTATGACCTTAGCAGGGGGCATGTTGGCTTAGTGGTTACATTTGCTTTGCACCTCCGGGGTTGGGGTTTGAATCCCGCCTCTTCCCTGTGTGTGCGTAGCTTGCGCTTTCTCCCTGTGCTTCGGGGGTTTCCCCTGGGTTCTCCAGTTTCCTCCCCTAGTCCAAAGACATGTGTTGTAGGCTGATTGACAAATTGTCCTAAGTGTGTGAATGTGTTCGCAATTGTGCGATGGGTTAACACCGCATCCACTGTGTCCCCTTCCTTGTGCATAATTCCCCTGGGATAGTCCCCATGGTCCCTGCGACCATGTGTACGATAAGCGGTATGGAAAATGGATTTATGGATGGATAACCTTAGCGACAACTCAGAGTAGTTTGTGAAGGTATGTCTGTCTGTCCTGTTTTAAAACAAACTCCACCAACAGATGGAATGGAGCATAAAAGAGCACTTCTCCATTCAGATGGGTAACTTACTCTAGGTGTCAGAGCCAGAGGAACATCATGGAGAGCAGTGATTTTTTCGCTCAAAAAATAGTTTGGGTTGAGTGTAAATACTGACTGTTGTTTACCAATATATTTTGAGTAGCTGCTTATATTAGCTTTTCATTTACTTTGATTAAAATGATTGATAATGTCAGCTAGCTGGTGAATAGTAGCTGTCTGTCATTACAATGGTAAAATCAATATACCTTTGAAAATTATCTAACTACAATTGAGCATTTTCTAAACAGTATTTATTAATAAAGCTGTACTTTCCACTTTGAATTTCTGATGCTCCATCTTAGTTGAAATGAGGTAAGAGCGTGCATGCCACATCCATAAAATGGGCGGTTGAGAGGAGAGTGTCTACTGCACATGGTCTGGCTCCAAGGTCTCTACTGTGCAGATCTGGGTTCACTTTCATGAGATGGCGACTTCCCAAAATGGGTTTCAAAAACACACAGGATCAGGAGTGAATAGTGCCAGTCATATATTACAGTCACTGCATTACACATACCCAACAGCATGTCATCCAGGATCCACGTGACACCAAAAGGCTCATTAACTCATCCGGTCTTGTCAACGTAAAACCTCAGCAGACACGAGAGAGCCATGAAAGAGCTGATTGTAACTGGAGCAGTAGATATACGAGCATAGTGAGACCAAAGCCTGGAGCTGTTTTGAACATGGCCTTTCTGACCTATCATTCTAATTGTTAGCGTTTACAGGGACATTGTGTGCCCCTGTGCAAACCTGCACACAGACTCTCAGAATAAACTCTCATCTCATCCTGATCACATCACTGCAGCATGAGTGTTCATGTTGCTTTGGCTTATGCAAGGCTGCCCCCTAGTGTAGGGAAATATATTTGCACTTGCACTTTGGGTCGATAATAATAATAATAATAATAATAATAATAATAATAATAATAATAATAATAATAATATGTGCAGCTACAAAATCCCTTTTTTTTATTCCAAATGATTTCTGTTTGATATGAATGAGCTAATAAAAGATTCATATGATTCACTGAATCACTCATCTATATCAGTAAAGCTCTGCATTAAAACAAATCATGTCCGTTCCTGCACTATTTATCTTACTGAGGGAACGCATATATCTGCATTTCATCTCTGCCATATGCTATAAATAAAAGCTGTTATCTATTTGAACCGAGTCTACATTTAGTAAAAAAGAATCTCTGACAGTGTGACAGTGAGATGAAAGAAGAAGAATGATATATTTTATTGTTTTTTTTTTTTCTTTTAGGGCAATGCAGGATACAATGTAAACATGAACAAAATACAAAATAGATAAAACAACGAAACATTGCTGAAAACAAACAGTAAAGCTGTAGACCACTTGCTTTCAAGAAGGTACTGAACATCCAATTAAATTATTGTAGGAGGAGAAGTCCACATAACTGACTGAGACCCGATCCTGAGGGCGGGTTATTAAAAGCCCCCCTGCTAATAAACCCAGTTCTCCATGGCATGTTTACTGTCGGCAGAGTGAGACTTGATGCAACACACAGCGGTCGATGGCTTTCGAGCGAGTCGTCGTCTGCCTCAGCATGCCGTTATTCCTTGACTGTTAATTAATACAAGAGAAATGATAATTAGAGCGAGGAGTCAAACAGCGACAGAGATTGCAAGCGGCGAGACATTAGACAGACCCAGCGTGTTCGTCGTTCCTCGCTGCTTCTCATCAACAAGGCAGCATGAAAAACACAGCACCCTGCCACTCTGGATCCAGCTCTATCGCGTCAACAGCGCCGGATAAACCCCAAACATGAAATGAACACCTACAGAAATTCCTCCAAAACACTTCATATGTCTCACCAGACCACACATACAGCTAGCTTTCTCTTTCAGCTCCTCGCCAAAAGGTCTTTCGAGTCAGGTCGATCCGGTGGTCACGTTTTAGTGGCTCTGAATAAGCCACATGTCGGATGGGAAGACGTTTCCCCTCGCTGACACATCATTAATCCATATGCACTTCTCAATTTCCTCAGTTAGCTTTCACTGGGATTCAGGATGTGACCCCCAAAGAGCTGTAATTAACTGGCTGCTTGGCTAATGTGATTTCACAGCAGCACTCTGTGCCCACAGAGCTGCAAACGTCTGCTTTGTAACAAAGGCCGCCCACAGTCGATCCGTGCGGAATACCAAACGGCCCTGATGCCAGACGCAATCATCTACCAAAGCACTAGCAATAAGCCATGTTTTGTTTTTTGTTTTTAAGAAATGCAGGCCCGAGGCAAAGCTGCACCAGCTAGAGCTTTTGCTAAAACCTCAGATGAGCTGTCAAGGCTTCTCGGCTCAGCTATACATGATTCATACAGGCTACACAGGCCTCAGACTGACCGTTAATTATCTCGGAAGCTTGGTCATCTGTTTCATGCAGTTTTTCCCCGACACCTGTCAGATTTCATGTCTTCATGGCTACAACTCGAGCGAATGTCCTCGAACAGGTACATCGCAGCTGTCCGACTTGATCTCTTATCACCTGACTGAGCCCGAACCGCCTCCTAAACTAACTAACACATCCATCGATCAACATTCTCTTTCCACCTTCTCATAAATCCTACCAACATGCAAACTATCTCCACACGTTCACGCACATACCCTCTTACAAACCCCCGCCGTTCAGGATTTATCCCATGCTTGAAACATAGGCTGAAAATGAGCTTTCAAGCACTGATTTATTTTCAGATGGGACAAAGACCGACTGATCAGAGGCAAGGAGGATCTTCGAAACACTAACTTAGAGCACAAAAAAAAATAAAAACATTCAGTCTTGTAAATGTGGCTAATGAGCTAACGAGTCTGCGATTAAGTTAAGGAACACAACAGAGGAACATTGTAAAATATAAGACTATGTACACGCTTAGAAAAAAAGGTTCTTCAGAGGTTATTGGATAGTTAGCAGTATTATAAAGGAATTCTATACTTTCTTCTAGAATGCTGCATAGAACCTTTAAAGGTTCCCCCTGAAGGACAAGCCGAAGAACCTTTTAGGATGCAACCTTTTTTTCCAAAAGTGACTTGAACAGCAGAGGAAAAATAGCCAGCAAGACGACGGAGCGCAAATTGTAGTGCTGCATGAGTTCTGTTTCACTCGGCCGACTTTTTCAAACAGAAAAGGCTCAAGTTGTCATGAGTGACTTCCCTTGTGAGAACGAGAATATCCGATAGATCAAAAGGCCTCTAAAATCCTCAAGGATAAAATTGTTTTCAAAAAGACCTGTTGGAGTCTCTGTATCTTTGATCCAGTTACTCAGTACTCTTAGAAATAATGGGAACACGTTGTACTTTTCCTTGGTGATGAGATGGAACCATCAGAGGAGCATATCTTCGGCCTTGAGTGCGTATCTTTTAATGCTACAGTATATGCAGCTTCCCAGGTAAAAGATACAAACTAAAGGTACATTATATGTCTCAACAACAAGAAAAAGTACAATTTTCTATCTGTATCACTGAGACTGCACTCGCTTGTACTAAAGTGGCCTTGTTACATTCAAACAATGCTGATAAGAATCGCACAGGGACTTAGTGAATTGATGGAAAAAAACATGCTCAACAACGCAATGCTTTCTGACGTCTAAAGGTTAGTTACGAGGTTAAGAGAATCCCTGTTTTGATTGGTTGTAGAGGTGCAGAGTGAAACACCAGATGAAAGTAACGGCTGGTCAGAGTTCCTGCTTTTAAATTTGAGAGAAGGGTACAAGCCAGTGGGATGGACGGAAACATAAAAACACTGGCAGTGTGAAGGAGGAAGACTCCAAATGTCCCCCACTTCAAATTTCATCCCACTGGCAGAAATATAAAGGCATCATCATTAGTTGTGGTCTTGTGGCAATACAACAACACAAATGGCAGCAAAACAAAGGTTTGGGTCACGGAGTCCCGCTATGAAGTCAGGCACCAATGTCCATCTGTCCTGCGTATTGGGACATTCAGAATATCCAGTCAGAAAATGTGGAACAGAGATGACAGTCGATGTTCATTTGACTTGATTAAAAAGTAAGGGTCTTGATCCAGTATCAAAAAACCTCTGACAGTTTTTTTTGTTTTTGGTGAGATGCCGATTATTCTATTGCACATTTCCTCATTACATTTGTGTCACAAAAAAACCCCAAAAAAACAAACAAACATACAAAAAAAAATGTACATACAGGAGGGGTGGGATTTGGTGGGTGGGGGGATGGGGGTGGATGGTTGATTAGGGGTGTTGGAGCAAATAATAAACTGCAATAAAATACATATATATAAAAAAGGAAGACAGAACCTAAAGGATAGATGATACACAATAACATAAAAAAGGCCTAGCATAAAGTAATAGTTCCCTTGTAAATTGTTGATGCAGACAAAACGAAGCGAAAAATGTCAATGGAATTTACTTGAAAGAAGCAATGTCCATTCAAAGTGTTGGAGTGAGTCGACACATTTCTATAATGCCTTCGTCAGGGCTAGGGGGGGGGGTGTTTAGACACTAAATTAAATTAAACTCTCTTTACATTCTAATTTAGCAAACCTTTATGACATATTATATATAACTAATATTCCTATAGATTGATTATCTGCATTCTGAATTGACAATCAATTCATTTCAAAACTACTCCACTTATTAAATTGTATTCATTATCTTCTCATTATTTTCCCCCTCAGTTGTAACTTTTCCAAATCCTAATTAAAGAAATAGTGTATAGGGATGAAACAAATACAAAATCTGGCATTATAGAAAGTCCAATAATGAGAGAGGAAGTGTCCATAGTTGCTAAAGGTGCAGTAAATAAAAAAATAAAATAAAAAAAACATGAGGTAAAAAAAAAAAAAGGTGTAGGGAAAAAATATGACCTGATCAAATAAATTCTATATGAATAAATGTTTAGCTGCGTTTGTATTCAAAAACAGTTGGGGAAAATGTCAGGTGGCCTCAGACTAATGACAGTACAAAAAATATATCCAGAATATAGCAGTAGCCAATCTGTTTCACTAGAGGGCGCCAGTGAGGATTCGCTATGCAGTGGCAAAAGCACTGAGCGTAAAATGAGAAGAGGTAATTAATATTTTCCTTAAAAAAATTAAATAATCATAAATACAAAAAAAAAATTCAATAAATAATGTGCTGATGTGTACACTGCATCTTTAAATAGATGCATTTTTGATTTAACAAAAGAATGCACCATCTCACAACAAATGAACCACTCCATTCATCATTATTGTCCTAGTGTGATCACACAACAAGAACAAAAGAAAGAAAAACAAACAAACAAACAACTACTGCTTAATAGAATATAACTGCAATCTAGCAGGTACTTAACTTTGTTTAATACTATAATACTGTCCAGCAGAAAAACTAAACAAAAAAACATTAGTGCTTGACCTGACTAAGAGTTCACACGGCACCGTTCGTTAGAAAAATATTTCAGCAGTCTTGAACATCAGCCTTTTGACATGGATCACAACCATATATTTATTTTTTTACATTAGGGTCTTTCAAAGAGGGGGACTAATTCCTTTATTTATTTTGAGTAAACAAATCAAATTTTGGAAAGAATGATTATTCAAGCTGTATTCATCTGTAGATGACATTTTAATTGTATGTCCATTTTTAAATCAAGGAAAACACAATCTAATATTAAGCTGAACTGTTTGCTGCGTAACTTCAACTTTGAATCCAATACTGCCCAGCAATATTGCTATATGGTGAAAGTAACCTTGCATATCAATGCGCTTTTTGTGGGTAAAGAAAAAAAAATCAAGTGCTTCCAGATAATAGTAATTAAATATCTATTTTTGCTCAGTTCTAAAACCTCGTATGGGTTCACTGACTACACCGAAGATCTTTGTAACCACAAAATAAATACTAAACTAAAACAAAACAAACTAGCAAACCTGTTGGCATTTTGCTTTCATTTGATCACATTTTGGGCTCATTTCTATGTACTAATTCCCTGGGATAGGCTGGCGAATAGTAAGCCATATATTCCAGTACGAAATTTTAAAACAGTAAATATAGTAGACCTAGAGCAGCAATATAACCTGTTTTGTGCATTTTTGTAAACTAAACTTTTGTCTGGGCTTGACACCCAGATATGAGGTGGGTAAAAGTATTAAAATCCGACTTATCATGAAGTATCCAATTTCCTGTCGATCTGAGTTACACATAATTGCACCACATCTTATTCTTGAATGAATCAGTGACCTTTATTCATAATGGCTGGGCTTTATAGGTAAGAAAAGGGGTAAAGGAAAATGGAGAGCCAAATATGTAAAGCCAATTATGAAACCCTCATCAGAGACACATCAGAACAAATGAAAGATCATATGACAAGTATCTCAGTGAGGTACTTCTTTTTCTAGGCCGATAGAGTTGCAGGGATGTCCCAAGAAAGCAGAAATACATCTCTAAGGAAGACATGAAAATGCACAAGATACGATAAAGCAATTAAAAAGAAACTGAACAAAATTGTCAAAATATGAAAGTCAAATGTAATCTTTAAATGCACTCAACGGTAAAGACCATTTTGTTATTTGCGTATCCGATGTCGTACATTCTTGTTTTTGAGTGCTCACTCATTTTGTGTGTTACCCCATTGCTGAAATCTTTCCATTTCTCTTTTTTCTGTAATTTTATAGCAAAAATAGTTTTGGTTGATTTCTGCACTCATAGGCCTATGGCACCAAGTTGAAGTTTGGTACTTATACTGATTCACTGGTGTTTAAATTATTCCATTTAACATTCAGTCAATGATGGACAAAGGCACCCATTTGGCATAAAATTTCTCTCAACGTTTGCCTGGATCTACCATTCTATCAAAACCGTTTCTGTTCTTCTTTCAAACTGGAGACATTATCCTCCAATGATGCTTAAGACACTGGGATAGCCCAGTTTTACTCGATGGCATTTTCGTACTTGTGTACTCCACTTACACATAACTGATCATTTTTAAAGTCTTATGTACTTTTAAGTAAACCAGCACTAAAGTGTCTCATATTGATACAAAAAAGTCCTCCTCATAGAGTTTGATAGCAAATGTACATTTAAAATTAAGTAACATTCTTTGGGGAGGTGAGTCGGTGCTATTTCTTTCTTTCAAGGTAATTGGATGGCACCCAGCCTTTCCTTCCTTGTAGGCCATCTAGAACCTGGCAATACCACCATCCATTAGGGTTCTTTTCTAGAACCTCCAGACTGGTGCCTTCAGGGAAGCCCATAGTCTCCTCGTCTCCACGATAATCTGCAATAGAGACATAGACTTCCCGTAGGTTGTTATGAATGAGATGCGTCTTTTCTATGGGTTTGGGCTTCACTGTAGAGACTGGAATTCCATTCCTCTGGGCAATTAAGGGGCTAGAGCTTCCTGCTGGTGCAACTGTGGTGGTTCCAGACCTCATCCGTACATCAGTAACAGGCTGTGGCCGCACAGCAGAGAAGGAGGAGTTTCGACGCACACCACCACTGGACCTCATGTGATCGCTGGCACCTAATGATTCATTGCGCCTTAAGGACCCTGTGTATAAATTGGTGTCCTTCACAGGCTGTGGTGGGGACACAAAAACTGACTGTGGTCGCACAGCTGCCTGACGAACGCCGTTCCGCATTCGTACACCTGAACCGTTGAGCTGGGGAGATGGCTTACTAAAGCCTCCAGGTGGCTTATTGGGTATAGGAGGGCTAGGATTTGTTGCCCGACGTAGATTCTGCTGATTTAGGTTATTGAGAGCCTGGACACGTTGCTCATTCTTTTCTAAGCTATTCGATTTGCTGGTGTTGCTCAGCTCTACCAGGGATCCATCATGAGACTCTGAGACACCTGCATCTGAAGGTTGCCTAATAGGTTCAAGGTAGAACGTAGGTACCCAACCCTCATCTACACCCCAGCGGACATACCACCAGCCACTCTCCTGCTTTTCAAGTACCTCCACTTCCACACCAGCAGGAAAGCTGATCTCGGATTCTTGTGCCCGCTCATACGCATCTGTAGTACGATACAAGGTACCCTCATAATCAGAGTCCCCTCTGCTGCCCTTAGAATAGGTGCTGGAGAGGTCTGAAGTGCTACGGGAGGTCACAGAATCCTCTGATGACACCACTGATGCTGTCTCAGAGTCGTCTCCACCACGTGCACGGACTATCCCATGCCGAATTCCTGCAGGACGCAACTGTCGTCGCAAGCTACTGATGTCCATCCTCTCTGGGCTTTGTGTTTCAGACTTGGTCAATAGGGGCTTGGGTCGGACCACTGGCTTGGGACGAGTTGAGGGGCTCTGACCAATCCGGAGTTCCACATCCTTGCGCAAAACCGGCTCCCTTTTGGGATTTCGGGCAGATTCGTCTGAAGACAATCTTGGGCTGGTCTTCTCGCCACGGGTTAGCGACTGAGTGCGCAGATCTGGAGGGTCCCTGAAAGATTTTCCTCCCCCAGATGAGGACCCCATGGGTTTGCGGCCCAAAGTGCGACTTCTGGGGGATTCTGAACCCACAGCACAAGATTCTCTGGCACAGACAAAGTCATCAGAGGAATATCTAAAACCATCATTCTCATAAATTGCCTCCTCCCTGGTGACTTCTTCCACTGTGTGTTCATTCCTTAAGGGGGACGACTTCACAGTAAAAAGAGGTGAGGCTTTACCTGTAGCCTGAGCGATTCTTTCAGCCGCAGCTTTACTGCTTTTTATAAGCACTGGACGAGGCTCCTTTTTCATAATGCTTGTCTCCACGTCCAGATCACATCCGATAGCTGGAATGTCATACTCCGGTTCCTCGTATACAGGCCTACTGGGGGATTCTGGAGCTTTGGAGGTGGAAGCAGTGGGGCAGGATGTATCCTCTGAGTCCAGCTTTTTGACAGGTGGTGCCGGGGGTGGCACTTTGGGCCGAGTGAGTGTGCTAGTTCTCCTGCTTAGGTTAGGCTTTTTGCGCTTGTCAATGTAGGAACAAGGTGCCCAACCCTCCATGTCCCCAATTTGGACATACCACCAGCCACCAGAGTTCTTCTCTATTACCTACAGATCACATAAAAAACAATTTATTATACAACTTAATCTATTCCTTGAATAATTTAAGCCATTTCTGAAAAAAGGATAATTTTTTGCTACTGCTCAATTAAATTAGGTTCAGAAATGGATACTATATAGTCTAGTGAGGGTCTGTGGAAAAAGCCTTTTACTTTCTTAAATCACACTGGAGGCCTATAATATTCATAACCCTATACTTTGTGTTAACAGGTCTTACATCAGCCTTTTGTCCTCCACGGAAGCTGATGCCATCTGAGATGCAGGACTGAAACTCTGCAATGGTGTAGTACTCTGTTTCCACAGTGGGGGGCTCTGGAGGCTTTGGCAGCTGGAATCCCTGAAGATGACATAACGCATGGTTATAGTGTTAAAATGCTGTTCAATTTCACTAGGTATACCATGAAATAATTAGTAAAAAAAATTTTTAGGTTTTGTAACTAACCAGATTTGTATCGCGTCGAGGGGGAGGTTTCTGTCTGAGGTTTGGAGATCCTGCAAAATGGAGGGAAAAACTCTTTACCAGTTGATAGACATAACAAAGATTTTATAGATGGAACAAAGATGTAATTGGTAAACACTGCACCATGTTGTAATCAAGCAAGCCAAACCTTAGACTGACATTTATATGAGACAAATAAAACAGGTATTGAGTACAAACTAGATTTATTTACGTCCTCAACAACAACAGGAATCAGTATATATATATATATATATATATATATATATATATATTTTTTTTTTTAATCAAACCACAGCCAGATAAACACGCTGTTAATTTTTTAGTAGTCTTACACATAGAAAGTATGGCTTACCTATAGCTTCAAAGCCTATTTAAAGAAAACAGGTGCATACTTTTAAATAGATAATTTACAGTAAGGGTAAAAGCTGTCAAACAAACCACGTTGTGGAAAAGGGTGACAGATTAGCTTTGTAAATATTCTTACCAATCTCCACTCGGTGTGGCGCAACTCTTGCTATAGCAGGCGAGCCCGGCTCTGCCTTTGGCTTAGCATCTTGTAAGGTGGCACTACATGCAGACTGTAAGACTGCCTTTGGGGCAGTGCTGGCTGTCATTGAAGTTTGGTCTACTTCAGGGGCACATGGCATGGGAAGACTGATCTCGCTCTTGGAGATGTGACGATCTGGTGTGGTGGGCTCTCCATCCGTCTGCACGTCTTTCTCGCTGACGGCTTTCTTGTTGAGCAGATTGCTGATCTCCATGATGTTACCTATGATTTCCACGGGGCCAGTCAGGGTCTTCTTCCTAGGGGACAGGTCGTCTTTCAGCTTCTTCAGGTATGAAGCCGGGGCCCAGCCCTCCTTGCCCAAATACCTGTAATATAAAGGACAAAAGTTACATGCATGTTAGGTCCATAATTCTTCTTACTCAGCAAGGGGAAAAATTTTCTACCATTTCACTGCAAGTTCTCATGTTACACTGAAGGAGAGTAAATTCTCCTTTTCAAATCTCAGCAATAAAAAAATCTTATTGCAATGGCAAAACTCATCTTAGATCAGCATTAAAAGAGACTTCTAGCAACAGCCAAGTGATATCCAGCTTTGTTTCTTCTTTATATGTTGAGCAATTATTTATTTTTCTTATTAATTGTAGTATTTTTTGCTTGTTTGTTTGGTGAGTTTTCCCTTCAGGCTTCATGTTTATAAACAGGGTGAATCCCAAACCCAGTCAACTATTAGAGGAGAAAAACAAATGATCAGGGCACCAAAGCAAAATGCCATATGATTCTCATATTATTAGCTGAGAGACTCCCTCCAGGTAGGAAAATAATATACACGGCAAAGGGGACACAGAGAGAGGGGGAAAAAATTCTGTCATAAAACACATAACAATTCTTTAAAACAAGAGAACTATAGACCGTTGCTAGAACGTGTGCCTTGAAAAGGCGAGTGAGAAAATCTTCCACTATAAACTTCAGCTAAACTGTAAAAAAGGCCCATGACTAACATTCATAAGTTCAGAAAAGTCTCATATAACTGCCTTCAAAAAAATAACGCTCAGCATTGCTCTGAGAATACAACAGAACCATTTTTACCTGATATACCACCATCCCTCTAGGTTCTTCTGAATGACCTCCACGGTTACTCCTTTCTCAAACCCGATCTCGTCCTTACCCTGACTGGTGTAGGGCTGCACAGCGATGTACTTCTCCTCTGAGAGAAAAAAAAAAAAACAACAGAGAGAAAAAAACTGTCAGTCAAGAAAGTTATTGCTTCAAGTTTTTGCTTTGCTCAGTAATATCATTGTCTAATCTCTCTGCATGAGGCTGGAAAAGGGCCTCTGCTAACAACTGGAGATCACCTTACATCTATGTTTAAGAATATAACTGCAAGACCTGAATAAACTTGATTTTAACTAACATACGGATGATACTGGTCAATATTCAATTCTATAGGTATTTGTCACTATATTACACCATAGGATGTTCCATATTATGCCATACTCTACATCAGAAGAAAGGATAATTCCATATACTTAAACCTGTGATTGTAGGTACAGTGGTGTGAAAAAGTGTTTGCCCCCTTCCTCATTTCCTGTTCCTTTGCATGTTTGTCACACTTAAGTGTTTCGGAACATCAAACCAATTTAAACAATAGTCAAGGACAACACAAGTAAACACAAAATGCAATTTGTAAATGAAGGTGTTTATTATTAAAGGTGAAAAAAAATCCAAACCATCATGGCCCTGTGTGAAAAAGTGATTGCCCCCCTTGTTAAAACATACTATAACTGTGGTTGTCCACACCTGAGTTCAATTTCTCTAGCCACACCCAGGCCTGATTATTGCCACACCTGTTCACAATCAAGGCATCACTTAAATAGGAGCTGCTTGACACAGTAAGGTCCACCAGAAGATCCTTAAAAGCTACACATCATGCCGAGACCCAAAGAAATTCAGGAACAATTGAGAAAGAAAGTAATTGAGATCTATCAGTCTGGAAAGGGTTATAAAGCCATTTCCAAAGCTTTGGGAATCCAGCGAACCACAGTGAGAGCCATTATCCACAAATGGCGAAGACATGGAACAGTGGTGAACCTTCCCAGGAGTGACCAGCCGCCCAAAATTACCCCAAGAGCGCGGCGCGACTCATCCAAGAGGTCACAAAAGACCCCACAACAACGTCCAAAGAACTGCAGGCCTCACTTGCCTCAGTTAAGGTCAGCGTTCATGCCTCCACCATCAGGAAAAGACTGGGCAAAAATGCCTGCATGGCAGAGTTCCAAGGAGAAAACCCACTGCTGAGCAAAAAGAACATCAAAGCTCGTCTCAATTTCTCCACAACACATCTTGATGATCCCCAAGACTTTTGGGACAACATTCTGTGGACCGATGAGACAAAAGTGGAACTCTTTGGAAGGTGTGTGTCCAAGTATATCTGGCGTAGAAGGAACACTGCATTTCATAAAAAGAACATTATACCAACAGTAAAATATGGTGGTGGTAGTGTGATGGTCTGGGGCTGTTTTGCTGCTTCAGGACCTGGAAGACTTGCCGTGATAAAAGGAACTATGAATTCTGCTGTCTACCAAGAGATCCTGAAGGAGAATGTCCGACCATCTGTTCGTGTACTCAAGCTGAAACGAACTTGGGTTCTGCAGCAGGACAATGATCCTAAACACACCAGCAAGTCCACCACCAAATGGCTGAAGAAAAACAAAATGAAGACTTTGGAGTGGCCTAGCCAAAGTCCTGACCTGAATCCTATTGAGATGTTGTGGTATGACCTTAAAAAGGCCGTTCATGCTCGAAAACCCTCTAATGTAACTGAATTAGGACAATTCTGCAAAGATGAGTGGGCCAAAATTCCTCCAGGACGCTGTAAAAGCCTAATTACACGTTATCGCACGCTTGGTTGCAGTTGTTGCTGCTAAGGGTGGCCCAACCAGTTATTAGGTTGAGGGGCAATCACTTTTTCACACAGGGCCATGATGGTTTGGATTTTTTTTCACCTTTAATAATAAACACCTTCATTTACAAATTGCATTTTGTGTTTACTTGTGTTGTCCTTGACTATTGTTTAAATTGGTTTGATGTTCCGAAACACTTAAGTGTGACAAACATGCAAAGGAACAGGAAATGAGGAAGGGGGCAAACACTTTTTCACACCACTGTAAGTATAGTATTGTGTATATAAATGGATAATCATATAATAATAAATGGATAAAATAGGAAAGTATTATTCTTTAATATACTTTTTAAAAAGGTTCAGGATGGTAATGGCCCTCACAAAACAACTGGTTATTTTCCTATTCACAGCCAGCATCACTGCTTTATTCCTTCCTTATCAACCATATATCTGGTTGTGTGGCTTAGTATTCTAATGAAAATGTAATAGCCCCCTGGAATGGAAATATATAGCCCCTGATTGAAACTCCCAGCTTGCCATGACACAACCAGGAATCAATAGGTTGTTTAACCCTTCATGTTAAAACCTAACTAATTATAATGTTTTTACAGCAGGCTGTTCTTGCTTCCTTGTAAGCTATATTTTGCTTGTTACTTTCCTCAACCATTCAAGCAGGGATTTTGATGAAAGCTACTGTATGTACAGTAGGTGAGACAAGCACTGACAGCTACAATACTTAAAAAAGCTTTACACAAGAATAGAATGTGTCATTTGTAAACACTGCACAGGGAAGTCAGAATTAGAATTAAAAAATAATTAGAAAGCAATCACAAATGTTGGTTCCCTATAACTGGAAAGATTTCTTCCCATAACCATAGTGTCCCTAATAACGCAGGAGGCATTTAGTACACAACAGTCCAAATCTGGCCTTTGGACTTTTATCCCTTTCCTCACCATACAACAGCTATAAGGAAATGTTTTAAGGGGTGTGAGTGGGGAGCAAAAATGTTGGATTTTCCAACCAGTATTGGTATTGCAGTGGTGCGACCGTTCTCGATGGTGGAAAAAGCCAAGTCGGTCCAGAACACATTAGCTCTGTATGCAGTCATGATGTGGTATGCCAGCAGAAAAAATAGAAGTGCTGCCTGAGGCTTTCCTCTCTCTCTCTGTCTCTGTCTCTCTCTCTCCCTCCATAAACTAAAAGTTACCACTGTCAACCTGTGGGTGTATGCTTACTTCTTACTGGGTACAACGTTCACCTTCTAAATGCATATTCATAGGATGACAATAAGAATCAACTTGACTGGAAAGCGCAACTTAAAAATTTTATTAAAGGTTGTGTTGTTATTTGCTGGAGAGTTTGTTTTCAGATTTTGTGCATGACTCATTTGTGTTCATGCACAATAGATTATAAGTAAGAACAGCAAGACATGCTTGCAGGCCCATTTTAGTTTCACACTTTACACAGTGATGGTCTGAGGGTGACAGAGAGCTAGAGAGAGAGAGAGAGAGAGAGAGAGAGAGAGATAGAAAGAGAGAGAGAGAGAGAGAGACCTTGATCTAGTACTCAAAAATGCCCACACAAAATGCATTCAATGAACAAATTACTTAGCCCCACAGTCTTCAGACCGCAAACCCTTTTTTTTTCACCAGAACAACAGCAAAGTTGAATTAGTTGTTCCCATGATAACACAAGTTTGTGTTTTGAGTTAATTAGCTGATTAGAGCTCTTCACAGGTCTACATTTCTATATTACAAATTCTTTACTCTAATATTTTGAGATAATGGATTTTTTATTTCCATGAGCTGCAAGCCGTAATCATTGAGATTAATAAATAAAGGTTTGAAATATTTCACTTTATGTGTAATGAATCTAGAATATATGAAAGTTCCACTTTTTGAATTAAATTATGGGAAAAAATTAGCTTTTCCTCTATATTCACATTTTTTGAGATGCACCTGTATGTTATATACATGTTTGTATATGTTGGATGTTGTATGTTGGTGCACTGCTTGATTGTTTTGGCACTAGATTGCAGAGTCAAATTCTGATGTATCTATATATTACATCCTACATTCGTCCAATCAGGAGATTCCAAAACACCAGAAAGGAAAACTGTATAAACTTTTTTATAAACTGTATAAACCTGTCATTCAGGTTGACTAGTCCAGTGTAGCTAGTTCAAGTTTACATGATTTAGCATGATCCAACAATATCTTTGTAAACTGTTTACAGTTGTCTAAACAGGTAAAGAGCTTAACATTGGTCTTTACTCAAACATGTCTATGCTGCACAAAGCTGTCTATTCAGTCGTGTTGTGTGTGTGTGTGTGTGTGTGTGTGTGTATATATATATATATATATATATATATATATATATATATATATATATATATATATATATATTTTGTGTGTGTGTGTGTGTGTGTGTGTGTGTGTGTTTTATATATATATATATATATTTATGCACACACACACACACACACACACACACACACACCCTTCAGAAGACATTCAATTCACATTCAACTTTCACATTCAGTGACCCCGTCTGGATATGGCCAGATTAAAACTTTTTGGCATTAGGCACTAGCCAAATACTGCCCTATGGCATTTTCTTGAACTGCCAGAATTTACACACTTCAAAAACTCTCACCTTGGAATAACTTTAACAAAGAAAAAAGTGCCAGCTAGATAGACTAGAGCATCTGCTGCAATAATCCCTCCTGGCAGTTCTACTTGGCAATACAACCTAACAAAATGGGTTACTGCAATGGAATTTTTGCTATCTAAAAATCTGTCTTCACACCTGCTATGTATACTAAAGGAAGAAACTACAGAGAACATTTCAGCTAATAATAATCTTTATATAATATTTTTATCTAGTAGTGGAAAAAGTCTGATTCATTACAGCCTCCCAAGCAAAATCTATTTGGTGGTAAAAGTCACATTTTAATTCGTTTTTTGAAGCACCAACCTAAATCACCATTTATAGGAAAATCAAAAATACCACATCTCAATCACTCTTCCATTTCAAGATATTCTGTTTTACTATTCAAGCCAAATAACACCAATACATCTATTCACTCATTCATCCAAACCAAATGAATTTAAAATATCGAAATGATTTACCCATTGATACTTTCACCTGTGAGATTAGAGGAAGAACACAAGATACAACATGTGTAAAGTGAAGTGAGGAAGTGTCTAAGAAAGGGTTTGCTATGAGTACAGACCACGCAGCATGCTTCAGGAGTGTGGCCTAGCGTTATTGTTGGCTAGGCTGAGGTGGTTTAGATTAGGACTGTTTACCGAGCAGGGGAGTATGCACTTTTGCACGTGTATGTGTGTAAAAGTATGTGTGGCTGACAGAAAGATGGCATAAACTGTTTCAGTAGTAAGGAAACTACATGGACATGCAACATTTTTTGGGGAGCAGTAATGACCCCTCTGGGGTCCCAATGTTTCCTGATGTAGCCAATCACATATCCAAATGTTTTGTTCACAAGATGGAAGGAAAAAAAAAAACATTTAAGAATGTGTGTGTAATATTTGTCTCGTAACTACCTAACAGTCACTTTTTGTCTGTATTTTGCCAGCATGTAAATTGTCAAAATGTGTTTTGTGGTTAAAATTAACAAGCAAATATAACACGCCCTAACTTGCTAACCACTACCTTACAAACCACTAACTTGCTTGTTAGCCTTAATCAACTAGCTAGATAGAAAATTATTGAACCCCCAAATCAGATTTATTGTCAAATTTACAGACTTTCAGCTGTTTGCAATGAACAAATCAAACAGAAGCAATTGAAATAGTTCAACACAAAGAATGCTTCAAGTCGATTCCACGAATTCAATTGAAAATGCAACTTATAATGATTTCTCCAGTTTCAAAATTATTCTGACTAAGGCAGTGTTTAGGAGTTTGTTTATAATGACTTCATTTACAATCCCTTTAAGTAAGCAAATGAATGCACTTCCACGTTGTGTTTCAGTAAATGCCTCAGGAGGATTAGAAACAGTGTGTCCATAGTCCTCTGTAGACCACAATCCAAGCACATGCACTCACACAGCAAGCGTCTGGACACACGCATGAGCCCACCTGCATGTGGATATCCCATGTTTCCATGCATGTTTGTGTATGTGTTCACCTCGACTCTGTTGGCGGTTGACTATGCCCCCTAGTGTCCACCTCCGGTCCAGTCGCTTCAGATGGGCCTTGCGCCGCTTAGTAACTGACATGGATGGATGAGGAAAGGAGAGAAGCAGGGGAGAGAAACAGAAAAGGAAGACAAACGACAAACTGAACATGAACAACCGAAGAAGAAAACTGGCATTAGTAACATGAAGACTATATTACGGGAAGGAAAAGAACAGTAATGGCAAGTCTGTTAACAATGTGGGGTTCTATTTTGGTTAGCGACTGGTGGATAAAGCTCCAATGAAGGGAAGGATGGCAAGTTAAGGAGGTTACATGTGTTACGACATTTATAGAAACTCACTGTACTGTAACAGCATACAGTGATGAACGTCTGCCTTGTGCAGGTAGAGTTCAACTCAAAAGCACATTCAAAACACAGTGCAGACACTGAGCCCAGTTTCATCTAGTTGGGGTATACCAAAACCGAGATGACATTTTAACCAACTGTCTATGAAAAGCGGTGAATTGTAGAACAATTGTGGGATTGAAGTCATATCCAACAAATAACCACAGATTTGCTGCAGCAGTCTAATCAAGAATACTACAGTGGCATTTAAACACAATACAAGTTAATAAACCAAGAATGCAACAGCCAAAAAGAAATGGAACAACAGAATCAAAAAAACACTACAGCAAATACAAAAACGCAACAACATTGACTCAAAACGGAAATGGGAGGTCCTTATTGAACACCACGTGCTCGCTGCTGATTGGACACAGCGTACGACTATCACAAGGAGAAAGAACTGCACTTTTTCAGTCTGTTAGCTAGTTAACCTAGCAAAAACAATTTTCAAATATTTTATTCTTACCTTTAGGCAGGTTTTCAGCATTCTCATATTAATTCAGTGAAAAGTTGACAGTAGGTCTAAAATAACTTAATGTTCTTCATTGTAAAGTAGATTCAGTTAGTCTTTTTCTTATTTCCTCTTACCGTAAACATCCTGTCAGAGTAATGTGCGCTGTAACCAATCAGTGACGAGCACGTTCAATACTTTTCACCCTTTCCACTTTAAGTTAATGTTTTCACATATGTTGTGGTATTTTTAGTTTAGCTGTTTTGCTGTTGTTGTTTTTTGTTTGATTTGCTGTTGTGTTCCTGTTTTACAGTAAATCACATATGTTGTGGTATTTTTGGTTTTGCTGTTGTGTTTTGTTTTGATCGTGCGTTGTTTTACTATTATTTTTTCTAGATTGTTAATGTGTTTTATATCACACGTGGTATTTTGTTTGTTCGTTTGTTTCTTTTGCTGTTGTGATTTTAGTTTTGCTATTGCGTTTTCTGATTTGCTGTTGTTGTTGTTGTTTTTATGTTTTTCTGGATTATTAATGCATTTCATATCACGTGTTGGGGTGTTTTTGCTGTTGTGCTTCGATGCTGTGTTTTCTGATGTGCTGTTGCCTTTTCACAACTGTTGTGGCGTTTTTGTTTTTGCTGTTGTGTTTTCAGTTTTGTTGTTGCGTTTCTAGATCGTTGCTGTGTTTTACACTTAAAGGCCACTGTAAAATGCATTCTGCGCAATTAAGGCAAGAAATTTTCCAACAGTGGTTTCGAGGCATAAAAGGGGGTAAGTTATTAATAGTGTAAGTTACTTTGTCTCTTCCCAGAATGAAAAAAAGCATTACAGTTGAACCCTCAAAAGTAATAATATAACTGTTACACTCATCCTAGACCTCTTTCTCTCTACTAAATCAAATTGGACAGCAGCAGGGAAAATGTACTTTAATGGGTAGAACAGATTCTCAACAGGAACCACACGATGGTAAATTCTGTGGTCAAGTGAAATGTGTGTATGTGTATCTGCTCCAATTCCTTTTAGCTGCAACTGTAGGAAAATGGAAAGTGGGTGAATGTGAGACACTGTATGTGAAGTGTGTGCCTGTGTTGAAAGACTTCTTAAACCAGATAACTTTCAGTATGTTGCAGTAATCTCTGTCTGTGTGGTTCTATGACTGACTGTTTAATAAGATGCAGCAGTCACGGTAGCTGCACCTGCACTCTGTGTGAGTGCGTGTGTGTGTGTGTGTGTGTGTGTGTAGGTGTAATGGCACAGCTGCATGACCCACCCACAGACAAAATGTATATGGTGTATTTGTCTGTATTTCCATGCCACCTCCAGTCTATAAGAAAGATAAGCTAGCGGAACTCAATGAGTACAACACAAATCGGATTAGTCTCAATTTGCACTGAAATAGGGCAAGTGTTGGGTCAAAAAAAAGTGTGTTACCATGACGAAATCCTCCATCCTAAGAAGGAGTGACGGGACATTTGGCTCGAGGATGCTCCAGCAAAGAATTTCTCCACTCGATTTCATGGAGTGGAATTTATGTGCTGGCCAAATGTCTTTTTCTTTCACTGACAAGGGCATACCAGGATAAGAGATGAGTGTATGTGTGAGTGTGTTTGTGTGTGTCTGTGTGTGTCTGTGTGTGTCTATGTGTGTAAGCGAGACTCCCACAGGGTGGTGAATGCCAAGGGAGCAAAGAACGAAGAAATATAGAACAAGCGACGGACCTTTCTACAGTGAAAGCTGTAGCCTACAATACATAAGCCTAAGCTCTTAAGGACTTTATTAGTGGTATTATATGACCTTGTTCTTATTCTGTGTATGCACCTGAGTGAAAGATTGAAAGAGTGTACCTGTGCTTCAGGTAGAACAATTAGTGTGTGTGTCTTACCCTCTCCTGATCTAGATGTTCCCAGGTCCAGATCGTCTCTAGTGCCAGTCTGAGCATCCAAATATGTGGCAGGAACCCAGCCTTGTTCTTCTGTAGTACTGACGAACCACCAGCCTACACACACACACACACACACACACACACGGAAAGAAAACATATCCATAAGCTCTTTCCTTGCTGCCAGAAACAATAAAAAACGGATCCACAAGTTATAATTAAAAGAACTCTGGGTTGAAAGAATTCAGATTTTCCACACTTACTGCATGAAACAGAAGAGCTCCTAATGTCAGTCCTAAGGTACACATTACACAGATTATATTCCACATCAACAGTAAGCCTTCTGCAAAGCTGCAGGGTGTGTGCTCACATCTGTTTAATCTATTAATATACTGTACATTAAAGGAATACTCCAGAGTTTTTCAACCTCACCTCTATCCATTACATCTGTAGCGTATGTGTCATTACGATGAATAAGACCTATGACACTTTTTCCTGTACTGAGAATTATTTTTTTAAGCTATCCCTTCTATCACTTATAGCTATCCCTTCTATCACTTATAATAGAAATCTAAGGGCAGATGTGATGTGTGGAAGTGGAAATATTTTTGGACAACGCTTTCTTGAACGCTTCCGTGAATTCTTAAATTCTTTGTGAATGTGTGAAATAAAGCTCTACTTTTTTCGGAAGAATGTGCTCAAAGTAAACACAGATTCAACAACTGCCTTCATACATATGTTGAAACTTCTCGAAACTATAGTCTGTCGTAATCATGTACAATAATGCATTATAGAGGCTAAGGGCTGAAATTTGTTTGAAAACATTGGAGTTTTCCTTTAAGTTGTGTAACACAATCCACACCACAGACTGGATTCTAAAATCGTACAACGTTTTGTCATAAAACCATAAACCTTACAGGCATTTGTCCTTATTTTTCACTTGTAGAACTCCTTTGGGGTATATTTGTGGGTTTTAGAATTGCTTTGAGATGCACATAGTGCAGACACTTCTTAAAAATTGCTCTTTTGGAAGATGTGGTCATTTACAAACAAAGCCAGCAACCACCATGTGGAACATTTGAGGTTATGTATTCACACTATACACACAGACCTTCTCTCAAACTCAAGGTCTCTGCTGATTTAGTTCGGTTTTGTGAGGTGTGTTTATAAACTGGAGACTCTGGAGAAATAAAGGCATTTCCTGTGTAAAAACTGGTCAGTTTGTTTTGGGTTTTTTTTATTTCACAGTGCATATGTGCAAGTGCAAATTCACAGTTTTTGTTTTTCAAAATTTCTACAAGGCTTATATTTATGAATACTGATCATGTGTTTGTGTGTGTGCCCATCTGTGCATGTGTAATTCTTGATTCCGGCCTGTTTTTGAATAAAAGCACATTTTAAAAATTCATTTAAAATCTAGGCAGATCTAAATCTGGGATTTGAGGCTGTAAGGCATGTTTAAATACCCACTCAAGACTCTTAAATACATTGTTGTTCCTTAAGTCACTGAATAAAATGTTGCTAAACTGATACCAATACGATCTTATTTCGAAAGCTGACATAACCCCAGCTGTCACAGAGCTACAGTATTTCAATTATTTTCTGTGGTAAAACTTTATTGGAAAAGTCTCAGGCCTTCACTTTCACATTCGAGAATTGCGTAAACCTTTTCTAACAAAAGTGATCTATTCAAGACTTCTGTCAAAACCTTTGAGCTTTAATGTAGTATGGCTTTTACATGGAATAGAATTTAGGGAATTGTCAATAACTGTAAATAATTATCAATAATTAACACTATACACACAGACACCCAATAATTATTATGGCAAATGTTTCATCCTTATCTTAGCAAGTTGTGGTTCATCCTATAACGTATCCACTAAATTACTATTCATTAAGAAGACATATGAGCTAGCTACAGTGAGGGAAAGAAGTATTTGATCCCCTGCTGATTTTGTACGTTTGCCCACTGACAAATAAATGATCAGTCTATAATTTTAATGGTAGGTTTATTTGAACAGTGAGAGACAGAATAACAACAACAAAAAATTCAGAAAAACGCATGTCAAAAATGTTATAAATTGATTTGAATTTTAATGAGGAAAATAATTATTTGTCCCGTCTGCAAAACATGACTTAGTACTTGGTGGCAAAACCCTTGTTGGCGATCACAGAGGTCAGACATTTCTTGTAGGTGGCCACCAGGTTTGCACACATCTCAGGAGGGATTTTGTCCCACTTGCAGATCTTCTCCAAGTCATTAAGGTTTTGGGGCTGACGTTTGGCAACTCGAGCCTTCAGCTCCCTCCACAGATTTTCTATGGGAATTAGGTCTGGAGACCTTATCTCCAAATACCAAATCCTTTTTTTTTTTTTCTTTTCGCCATATCAAATTCTTTTTTCCCTCACTGTAAGTAAAGGTACAGAAGGTACATAATGCTTCATAACAGTGTTATAAAGGCATTTCCAGTGCAAATAAATAAGTAAAATTGTATTAAAAATTGCACTTCATGGACTTCTGGGAGCATGCATGCAGGAGGAGGTGGATAGCGCTTTTTTCCGAGTATGTTACGCCTCCCCGTCATGCTGCATAAATGGCAGTTCAAAAAAATATTGTAGGCTGGCTTCATGTGTCTTGGAGGAAGCATATGATAGCCTTTAACCTCCCCAGTTGGTATCTGTTGTATGATTAGGGGAAATCTGATTGGTGGGTGGGAAAAATTAGGAGAAAATCAGGGGACAATCCACCCAAAAAATTGTGCTTCATAATAATTGTGTAACGCAAATGGACGACTGCTTTAGTTAAATATCATCCACTTCCATGTTCCTGTATGATGTAGATACAGAACACGCAGGTACATCCCAAATAGTAAAACCACAGGTGGACTAATCTATAAATAGTACAAAGACAAAAATTTTATAGTTGAAATCTATAGACATAATCATATTCTTTCATACTACGTCAATACATTAATTCACCTCACAGGTTTTGACATACGTCTAAATGTGTTATGAAGCCGCAGCTACTCATGTTAACATGCAACCAGCACATTTGTTGCCTGTGTTCCCAGTGAATTGCGGTCATCAATCAGTGCTGAAATTCTCGCTAAGTCAGCTGTCAGGCCATTATATCTACCAACCCAGCCCACAGGCCTGAAGTCAAGACCAGTTCTGAAATCAGACATGCTTGCAAAATTCAAATGAACTTGATCAACGTGCCTACATATGCATGCTGACAGTCTGAAACTAGAGGAAAGTCCAGCAACATGGAAACTATAGCTAGTGCCAACAGCACTATTCTTTTTATAGCAGAGCAAAAGCTTGGGTTATAATTATGACTTCAGTGTTTCATGTGTGCTCTGTGTATTATGGAGAAAATGTCAAGGTCAAAACATCTCTGTACTTCTCTAAATAATGTAGGCTAGGGTTCAGATTTATAAAGCATTTTAGAAGCAGCTTGCAAGTATGTGGTCCAGCTACCTGGATTAACCTCTTAGGGACTTATAATACCTGTGTTTACTGTGCTTGTGTTAATAAAGATCTTGTGCTCTCGGGGACCACCACGCTGTACATCTGTTTCGTTAAGACTGAGCCAACAGACCAGCACAGTGTCCAAATCAGCTTCATTCCAGGGAGTACAAGCGCCTGTTTGACGCCTATGCCACCCTTTTGAGTGTGTGTGTGTGTGTGTGTGTGTGTGTGTGTGTGTGTGTGTGTGTGTAAAGACAGTCCCCTTACTGTGAATGAGATACTGTCTACCTGTCTGCCCCACTGGGAACCTTTTACGACCAGAACAGAGAATCAATTGAAATCAAAATGCAAAACACCAGCCACTGCTTGCTGTGTTTCTACCACAAAAGCACTATTCACTTAGGCTTAAATAAGAAGCAGGAATCTGACTGATGAGACAATATCTGAATTTTTGCAGTTGAGTTCTCCATTTTCTCTACAGTTTACAGTTGAGTTGGCAAGTGTTAAAGCACTCTTATTTATAATGTATCTACAAAAAGAGGTTAAAATGAACCGTTGCTTTTCTTGAAACAAACAACAATCCAAACAAATGGTGAAATCACCAATGATAAAATACTGAAAAAATTGTTGCTTCAACCATTTAGACTAGACACGAAGCCCTGATCTGAAAAAAGTCAGTAGGAAATGGGGCAAATATTTACTGAGAGGATCCAAATGCTATACAGAGGATATAAGCCAAAGGATGTGCAGGCAAATATCCGATTCAGAAAAATTGCATTCATGTAAAACTTCTATCCATCCATCTATCCATTTTCTGTACCACTTATCCTACACAGGGTCATGAGGGAGCCTGGAGCCTATACAAGGGAACTTGTGGCACAAGGCAGGGGACAACCTGGACAGGGTGCCAATCCATCACAGGCACAATAACACACACATTCACACACTACGGACAATTCTGAAATGCCAGTCAGCCTACTACTACTATACATGCCAAATGACCACGTAGACTGAACACCTTCAAAGCTGATTAGTCAAAATCATCTCCAGCGTGGTATTAGTGTCAATCTCTGAGTGAAAGCAGTTAGACAGCAGACCTTAGGGATGAACCAGATGTCTTTTCAGGATCAGTCTGGCTCATGGTCGTCTCCAGTGAAGCAAATTTGCCACGCTCTAATGTGAAAATGTTAAGGTAACGGTGGCTGAGGGGTTGCATTGAATTACGCTAACCGATTTAAGCCTCTTTGTTTAAGAACACGATGAATCAATACACATGCGGAATCTGGTCCTGACCTGAAATGACGCAGATGAGTTGCTAGAAAAGATGTTTGTGATATTCCACTACTAAAGCTAAAATGATGTGTTGGGGCTTACAAAGTCAGTATAAAGAGGTAGCCAATTTAACATTGGCTAATAAGGTCTAAATAATTCTCACACATTTGTCATTTTTAATTTATGTCTGACATAGGAAAAAAATCAAAAAGTTTCAAAAATACACCGGCTCAGTTGTCATGTCTGTTATTCTTGGGAAATTTAGAAAAATTTCAAACACTGCTTTGCGAAAATGGGGCTCAACCTGGTGTGGAAAACAGGATAATAAATCTTGACACGACAGTATGACTCTATAATATATGCTTTTGACAGACTGCACGTGGCAACCATATGGCTGTATCTCACACACACATTGTGAAAATTGGCACATGGCATTGCGTGATTACTTGAAATGTAGAAAACAGAGGACTGCCTATATCCTACACATGTGCTAGTCAAATAGGTTCATCATTTCCTCAAAGACACTTCAGTAAATAATACAGCCAGAGAGTCTTCAAGTCTTAGACCATTCCTGGTGAATATAATGTAGACATAACGCACACAAAACGCAGACATAACACAGACATAAAGCAGAACATTTTGTTAGCTAATGTTTAGTCTGCAGATTGACAAAAGCACAATATGATTTACCCCCAACAAATTCCCTCTCATTCTTATGGTCAAATTTGGGTTTTTGCAGATTGTATCAAGTGCTAAGCAGGCACAATTTTTGTCAAGTGCCAGCTAAAATTCATCCTGCATCAGTTGTTCCACAAACAGAGCGAATCAGACTAGACAAACTTAGCTCTGTCTTCTGCAGGTGGTAAGGTGGTGTGTTTTTCAAGGTTGCCAGTGAATACAGTGTTTCGCTTCAGGCTTGAAAAGTGTGGAATAAACTCATTTCACTGCAGACTTGGGCAACAGCTGTTTAAAAAAGCTACGTGTCAGCATGTTACATTGGGATGCTCGCCTAATTGGAAGCATACTGAAGGTCATCGGAAAAGGCACACTCACACACATGAAAGAGTATACATTTAGAAGAAAAAAACCCAACTCCGACTATGTGCGCTCATTTCCTGTTTCTGAGTCAGATTCTTTAATACTCCATGTGTGCTGAGAACCTCTAAGTTGAAACTGTAAATGTTTCAACTTAATGAAACTGAGTTTCTAAGATGAAACTGTAAATGTTTCTAAGATAGCAGCAAATGCAAAACAAAAAATAACTTCAGGTGGTCAAGCATTGGGTTTATTTCAGATCTTGGGACCATTAACATCTGATTAGATTAGACAGGAGGTATCTGGGCACTGCTGATAAGGTCTCTGCAGTGTCTAAACAGCACTTTTCATGGAAAAGTAGTTAATGTATGCTCAGAACACTGACAGAAATCACCAGATAATGATGTAAATTAATTTGCATATTCATTCAATCATCATGACCATTTGCATGTCAAAATCTGTTACAAGATGAAGGAAGATTTTTGAAAGGCACTTGAAATAAACTTGCTAAACTTGCTGCACTCTGACCCCAACTTCATAACATGCTGGGGTACGTGAAGAAAACAATTTCACTGTGCTCTACTGTATATGTGACCAATAAAGACTCATTATCATTATAAAGGGGCAACCAAATCTAGCGACAAAGTCACAAAGTTATCGCAACAGGGGTGCGTCTCAATCAGCTCCCTACGTCGTGAATCAGTATATCGTGTACACGATAGAATTGTGGCACTGGTAAGGACCCTGGCTCATTACACATTGGGGCACTGATAACTCAATTTCTAGAGACAGGCCTACGTTCTCACATTAAAAAAAACCTCACCAAAAATTAAAAAAAAAATATGTAGAAATATTTATGTTTTATATGTCATATAATCTTGTTAGCTTAATCACACCTGTTTCTGTCATGGTACATCAAGCAGGATCGTAAGCTAGCTAGTGGATTATTATTATTTTTTTAATCATTAAACACTTAAAAGTTGTTAGACTCAAACAAACCGTGTATAGGACGTCAATTAAATTTAAAAAATCAATAACGCAAGTAATCATTTGAGAGCTACAACAACGATAACAGGCTACTTACATTTGTAGACGGAAGTTGGCTGAGTGTTCATCTGCCAATTGTTACGAGCTGAAAGGCTTCAGAAAATATGATGTCGTTTCCAGTAATGGAACATAATGAGCATTGATATTGATGCTCCTTGGTTTTTGTGGTGCATTGTGGGATTTTTTTAGGGAGCAAACACGACAACACACTGGAAGGATTTTGCGATTGAGACAGCCCTTAAAATGGCTGACTCCCTTTTCAGTGCCCTGACTACTGAACTAAGGTACTGATCGAGACGTACTCATGGTTTGTGAGCCTTACCTCACCTGTGAACCTGTCTGAGGTCCCAGAAAAGAGATGTAATTGTTACGAATATCGGCATCTCATATGATGAGGTGGAATTGCAAGTAGAATAACATAGTATCATTTGTGCAGTAACATTAACTGTTAATTTATGGCATTCACATTAACACGTTAAATGTCATCATTGGTGAATTTTCAACAGTATTTCAGAGTACTACTAAATGGATAAATATATTAATATGCAAAATAAACATGTTTATATAGAAATATAGATTTTACAAACAAAAAGGATCACTTAAAATGATCTATTTGAGGTTTAAAATAAGGTTTAAAAATATTTTTTCAACGTTAGCCAATTTGTCAATCTAACATAGCTAAGAACATATGTAGTGCTACCACATTTAGTTACAACAAATATGAACCGACCAACAAAAAAACAGTAAAAATGTGATTTTTTTATTCAAACAAATAGAGGAAGCTGGAACTTTTGGCAAGTAATAGTTAAAGAACTAAGCATATTTGCATCACCACTTCTAAGAGGATGAATAAGGCCAGCCAAAACACAATACTAATTGTATCAACCAGGAGACTGGTACAGCAGGAGAGAGAGAGAGAGAGAGAGAGAGAGAGAAAGAGAGAGAGAGAGAGAGAGAGAAGAGAATGGAGAGTATGGTAGAGAGAGTAAGCAGATGTCTGGCCTGTACTTCAAAGCAACTCTTCCCCACACATTCCCCCATCCACAACAGTGGAAAAAAAGAAGAGAAATGAAGGAAAAAATGTTCCTTTCACTTTCTTACTGGAGTCTATTAGAAAGATGCAGCAAGCTGAAGCATATATGCATAGCAAACACTGCACAGAAAGGTTATAGGTTACACATTCGTAATCATATTTTCATCTGAATCATCTGTTTAATTTTTGCTTTCTGATACAGCACATTAGACTCTTGTCCAACTCAACACATGATTGAAAGAGCAGACATGTTGTCCTTAGTGAGCAAACACATGCGAGGGAAACAGTATAGATACTGTTTGTGAGCAAGGAAGAGAAAGGTTACAAACTGTAGATACTTAAAAACTGAAGTGAAAACACTGAAATGTGGAAAGAGTTCATGCCTAGCATGCTGTTTTCATTAAGTTAGCCTCTTATTAGTTTTACTGTAAACTTGAACATTTTCTTCACGTTTAAAAGACTATTTAGCTGTGGGCTATAAGCAAACACTCTCACTTGCACAAAACCTAACCAATATACATTCACATTACAGAATGCAATTATGAACATAAAACAATAAATATAAATGCATGATTGCTGATTAATTATAGCTTAATTAAGTAGCTAATACTACAAGCAGTTGTGCCTAAATATACCAATAAAATTAGAATATACCAATAGAAACCCTGATCTTTTTTTTTCAAAACCCAGGGGGAGGGGGTTCATTCACAATTGTTGAAACAAGTACACAATTATTGTTTTCTTTATGTTTCATTTGTAGTATATTGATCATACTGTATATACAGAGATATTTGGAAATGTATATGGTTGCTAGCCAGTTAAGTGCTCTGGAAACAGCTAAAAGGAAAACAGATGCTGCATCATGGACTGTTGGAACAACTGACCGATTTAAATCGTTTTTTTCTGCATATCTATTTTAAAAAAAACACTGACATCATCTGCTCCTATGCATCATCACTGTATTTTTCCATTTTTTCTATCCTCCACATGAACATATTATAATCCACTTTAATCTCAGTCCAAGAATGTTTAACCTATTTTTCAAGTCTATTTCTGATCTACAGTTAAATATTTTTGAAACTGAAAGAATTTTAAAGTAGGAATGTTATTCTGGCTACGACTATGACTGGTGAATTAAAGACAGGATCAGAGCCCAAATCAGCACTCCTACATTGAAATCCATTAAGAAAAAGGGCCTAAAAATGCATTATAAACAAAGTGGGCTGACTGATTGTAACAGGTTGTTCTGATTTGGCTATAAACCCTAGCAGGGAGATGGCTGATGAAATCTTGTCAATTCACGTTCAAAGCCAAGCCTGTCTTTAATAAGTCTTTATTCAATCTTTATACAGCTTTTTTCCAAATGTCACTGTCACATTTATTGTTGAATCCCTGTGTTCAGGAAGTCTATGATTTGAAGAAAGCGGAGGGAGTCCGGTTGGGCATGGTAGTATTAGTCCACACTAGTATGGTCCTAGCTTCAATACTAGTCATGCAATGGTTCAAATCAGGAGCTAGAAAGAGGACGCCAATCCAAGATCAGCATAAAAACTTCTACTTCAGAGTGCTTTATAGAGTCAAAGTTAAGGGTTGATTTACAGCTGTGGTTCTGGTTCAAATTATATCAAAGAGAGAGAACAAGGGTTGGGGCTATATTGACTAAACATTAAACACCATGGGGTTCTCCTAAAGCAAAACCCAGTAGTCTATCAAGGAGAAGAACAAGACTGGTTGTATACAACAATTTATATAGTGGAAGCATGTTGTTTTTGAGAAAGCAAATATGTTGAAACTGAATTCAAGAAGCCCCACCAATTGACCGAGACTTGAGTCATACCCTCAATGAAAAGATCACTTGTGGAAATTCAAGGTCTGTCTTGTGTGAATGAACTACCAGCATAAGAAATATCACTGATGTGCCAACATGCTATTGTTGTTCAATAAACCCACACAACATCAACAGAGTTTCCTTTCACCATAGTTTGGCATGGAAACCATGCCTCCACCTGCTCTGGCCAAGATTTAGTCTGGTTCTTGCAGCGTTCAGTCAACCGGATCTCCACTGGGAAGAGGGCCAAGACAAATGCAATCTATCCAGGATTAGGAAAAATCACTCTAGAGGACATGTTGGGGTTAGTGGGGGTGAGCGTCTGAGATGACAAGACCCAAGAGACAAAAGGGAAGGGAAGGGCTTGGAACTCAGGGTGTTGTTAGCAAAGGTTTGCATTCATTTACTCACAGAAAAAAGGGTTCCTCAGGGGTTTTTTTGGATGGTTATGAATGTTTTGCCTTCTAAAGGGGTTCTACTTGGAACCCTCTCTGATAGGGATACCATCTGTTGGTCCTTAAAGGGTTCTCCAAAGTTTCCTTTGGGCTTTTATATTTAACTAAACTATTGAATAGTAGATCAGTGCCACCCTGGATTGTGGAGTCTTATGGACATATTCCAGTACACTTGAATATTAGCTAACCTCAGCTCTGAAATATTAAGCGAGATGCTTTGTCCTGATGTTGGTTTGAGGTATGTGGCACAGTAGCCCTGTGGCTGCTGCAGGAGTCATTAAAAGTTTTTATGAAAGCAAGGAAGCTAGGGATTTTCCATCCTTTCCTCTTAATGACACGGAGGAGAGCCAGAGCTGCCTAGCCTCAAACATTTCCTGCAATGGCAATTTCAGATGCCTATCAGCCTGATATAAAACAGTACAACCAAGTGAAGGGTACTACTGGCAAATACCTCCTTCCTGTCAGTGCAAAAACAGTTCATCGACTCCGACATAGGCTTAAGACAGTATAATCTAGATATTATAAAAGACGCATATTTTCTTTTGAGGAAAGTTGCCGGGGGACAGAGAGCTGGACTCAGGTACCAATTTTGTCACTTGTGCAAAAGGTACCAATTTTGTCACTTGTGCATGGCACTTTAAATCCTGGAATTGGAAAATTCACTCTTTCTCTCTCACTAAAATGCTTGCTTTAGTGTTTTACTAGATAATATTGTAGGTTGTAACACCAGATGGACATACATAAGCTCTGCCAGACACATCCGCTCCAACATGTTGACAGTTTACTGAGGTCCAGCTCCATTTGCTTCAGCTTTCCATTGAAACAGCTGGAGTCTAACTGGAGCAGATGAAGCCAAGGGCTGAGAACTGAGGGACAACAACATCCTGAGTACTGGATGCAAAAGCCAGCGCACTAATGTGAGGTTCTTCGAGCTTTATCTTCAACAAAAAACCTTCAATGACCTCGTCTAAGATCTGCATGACCATGCAAATCATAAAACAGTGGTCCAGTATTATCTATTTGTTGCTATAACTTGTGCAAGAAAGTGCAGCCATGGTCACTACATAAATATGTCCTTTGCTTGGAAAAGCACAGAAAGGGAAAGTCACGACAGGGGGGTAGGTAGTAAAATAGCTATTGAAAGTTCAATGAACAGAACTACATTTCAGAGAGCAACGTGCCAGAGGGAAATGTAACAGCAAAAGCCACGAGGTGACAATAAACGTATAAAGGAGTTATGGAAGTCTGCGATTTTAAACAAGCACACATAATTGTTTAGCTTGGCAAAGCCTGAAGATGATGTCATCTTTGCTCCAGTTTTGACTATAGCTCAGATCCAGTAGAGGACAGCATGACTCCCCTGAACCCAATAAAGTAAATAAATAAATAAATAAAAAAACAGGAACAAAAAGTATAGTGCATCTACTTCTACAATACAAATACTTCTTCATTTATATATATCTTTGCCTGCCTGTTTGGCTCTTAACATAAAGAAAATGCCACTAGTCAAAACAAGATGTCTTTTCAGTCCTGATGTGGGAAGGGATGCCAGTTTTATCACAACCAAATGTATTCTGGTTATTGCTTTTGGCGTAATCAAAATTATGCTTATATATCGAATTGTGGAAAACAGCCACTGGGTATTCACTGAAAATTCTCTTGCAACTAGTGCAGCTATAAAACGAGCTTAAATAACTTTAGAATAGATATCTAAACCCTAAAGTTCCAAAATGCTTCAAATAAACCTCAACAGAAAACTTCAGCTTTGCCTTTATAAATAAAGCTCCTCAGAGAGGACTTTTATAAATATCCTGATTAGATCAGACTTGTAAAACATGACCTTAAATGTGATTGAAGAACTTAGGCTTTCCCATGGCTTGTTTCCTCTGCAGAAAACAATATACTTACTGTACTCAGAGTGAACGAGAAATACAGAAAAATCCTTGAAATGGGGCTAATGGTAAAAACACACCCTATTGTAGGAGGCTAGCTCTTAGGAACATTTGAATTAGCACTGTTAGTTTTAAGAGTATGCAAAGAAGCGATGAAATATCAGTATGTAATGTTTGGCTAAAGTGTTTGGCAAGCTCGACAAGAGGCCAAGGTTCAGAACACTAGATGGAAAATACATGCAGAGTTTTGCTGATTGCAGGCACACATTCTGTAAACCTGGACCCCAAAAAGCACAGGTCACATGAAGAAGTGGGAAAAAGAACAGTAAAAGTGGCTGCCTGAGGTTGTTTCCCATCTGCAGCTTATCCAAATAAAATAAAAAAAAAGCTGATTAGGCAGAATATTTTTCTCGTTCTCTGTCTGTCTTTCTTGTCCATCTCAAGTTCTGCATTGCTGGAAAAGTGCAACCTTGGCCCACCTCTGGAGTCCAGAGCGAGGGAAGGGAGGGCTGGTAGTTATCATGCATGGCTAGAAGACATTCCTAATGGGAAAGACAACAGTCTGGCCTCTAGCCTGGAGCTCCAGGGGGGAGAAATGAAAGCAGTTGATTGACCGACCAACCAACCAGCCAAAACAACACCTCCAGGTGGAGCCAAGAGCAAGACTGCAGATTCAGGGGGGTTGGGGGTAGGGGGTGCCAAGGGACGAGACTAGAGCAAAATAGGAGGAAAGAGAGAGGGATTCTTGAGGACAAAGACTGAGGGAAGAGAAGAAAGAATTGGTACTAGCATAAGTAGCTATGTCAGTTCCAGTGTTTATATTTATTCTAGGAAGCAGCTTTCTAAGTACATTCAGAGAAACCCTTTTTACTTGTACTGTACATTACTATTGCATGCACGGCCACATACTTTGGTGCACATATTTGCAGTAAAGGTATACAGCAAGTAATGAACGGATTAGAAGGTTCGCATATATAGAGAGTGTATATATACACCAATGTAAGTAGGTGGGATTGACTCACCGCTCTCGCTCTTCTCGATTACGTCCACCGTCTCGCCGGCGCGCAGGCTGATCTCAGAATTCTCCTGCCGCTCGTAGTTGGCCACAGCCACGTACTGCTCCAGCACCATGGGTTCACTGCTGTCCAGGCCTGGCACCGAGGGGAAGAAACACGCTGTGAGCCACCTGCCTGCTGACCCACTGCCCCTCATGCCCCTGCGGCCCCTGTACGCTGCCATCCACTCCTACACCCACACCTCCCTGCAGCCTAGCACATCGGAAGCCCCTGCTCTCGGCACATGCTCTGCAGCGACTGGCCATATAGATTGAGCTTCCCCCCGAGCCGAGGCCGGAGCATTGGAAGAGAAAAAATGTGAAAAAGAAAAGAAAATGGGGGAGCTCCTTCAAGGAGGAGACTGTTGCGGAGGTTTGCGTTGGCGTCGGGGCTCCATAGCACAAATTCAAGCTAGTAGAAAAAAGAAAAGCAGGAATGGAAGAAAGGAGAAAAATAAGAAATGGGGAAAGAGAGGGAGAGCTGCTAACGGTCAGGGATGTGAGTCTGGAGTGGAGGGTTGGAGGAGTTTTTCTGGTGGAAAATAAACAGACAAGAGCAAGCAAGGCCTCTCTCTCTCTCTCTCTCTCTCTCCTCCCATTCAACGGGTTAGGCAGCAGTGTGTGTGTGTGTGTGTGGGGGTGTTGAACGCCAATCGGAGCAGTCTACTCTCCAAGCCTTAAATAGAAACATATGAGTGGACTCAGAGAGAAGGAGAGAGGAAGCGAGAAGCAGAGAGAGAGAGACAGAGAGAGAGAGACTCTGTTTATTTGAAACACGAGAGGAAAGCACTTTAGCACGAGCTCAACTGCTCTTTTAGTCCTTCTCTCTATCCATTCTTCCTTCCCTCCTTACTTTCTTTGTCTCTTTCTCTCTTGCCTGCTCAAGTTGTGGAAAACGATTTAACTTGCTATTGTTGCTACCTCAGCTGGCATATTAGTATAAAACGCAATCCAGAGCATCAAGTCAGATTTCGTGTATGGATTTTGTCCAACAATAAATAGGAAAATCACAGTATCACTTCTACTAAGTCATAACTTTAACTACAAACTAACTTTAGGAAATGTAAACCACCTGAAAAGCTGCCGAATCATTCAAACAAACATTTTCCTATACCATTTATACAGTTTCCAGGTAATGTTCTGGGCAACACTTCTTTACCACCCTCCCTATCGTTCTGTCTCTCTTTGTATCTCTGCATGTCTGTTTGTCGAGGTGAGCGAACAGCATATGGAATGCAAACTCGCATGCTCCAATGGAAAGTGATCCCAGATCAGCCATAAATAACCAGTGGCTAAGGAGAATGACAGGCGGGATGGAAAGCATGCAGGAGATGTCCTAGATACTACACTGAGATACCATAATATGCCATGCTAATAGCCTAGTGCTTCCACAAATAGATTTAACAACAAATACAAAGCAACCTATAAAAGCAATGCATCTTATTCTAAGTGAACATTACATGACAGCTGAGACTCACACGATATACAACCTTTCATATGGAGAAATCCCAGATAAAGCATGCCTGAGTCCTAAATGCCACTTTCTCATGAAAATAAATGCGAAAGCTGTCTAACGTGTGTCTGTTTTGCATAGAGAACTGGAGGTCTAATATGAAGGAACATATCCATTTTATACACTGCGTTGTCTATAATCATGTCATGTTGGGTTGTTTTATTTGTTTGTTTGTTTCTAATAACCAATTGGATATGCGAAATAATTTCTTTTAGAAGCTATATTATTGCACTTACAATTTGCCCTATGCAAGGATGACAGAACTGGATTCAGAGATCTGCTGCGCAGGAAAGAGGATGAATCTCAATGGCTGTTTCTCACTACAGTTCTTCCTACTTGTTGTTGAGAATATGAAACACTTGTAGTCCCAGATCCCCAGACTGTGACACGGAAATTATGTAGCTTGCATTCAATATTATACACATATTTTATCTGTGGTGCATATATTATCTGTTTAGCTTACATAAACCTCTTCCGTGTTGAACAGATGGTGATTTGCTCTTTAATTAAAATGCATAAGGGTCATTTTATCAGCAGACACCTAGAATGAGCCTACTGGCACACTGTGGTTTTGAAGCTTCACAAGCACTTTGTTTAGGTTTACTACAAAAATTGTCTGTCAACTGCTGTAGAGATGTCCTGTACATCATTTTAATCAAGTTCCAGAAACAGATCTAATTAGAAACAATCTAATTAAAATGGCTTTACATACTTATGTCTATTAACTAAACTAAACAGCACTAAAGAGTTTCCTGTAAAGAACTCAGACGTGTCTGAATGACATAGAACAACACTGACCTTCTGAGTTCATTACATTTCTGCGCTCATGGTCCAAACATTTCACTTCCTTTCTTGGAAACATCAAATCCAAAGGAAGCCAGTGTACACAGCGCAAGCAAGTTCTGGCAAAGCACCATAAGCACCTCCAATTGTTCGAGAATTTCTGCTACTGTTTTTCAAAGCCTGCACACTTGTATCTGGTGGAAAATGGACGCTCTTACAAAACATTTCCATTAGCATCATATCGTTGCTTCAGCTTTTATTTAATTTTTTTTTTTTTCTAAAAGAAGGCAACATTGCGTGTTTTCCTGCTTTGCCCCAAATAGACCGGTTGTGTGTGAGGAACCCAAAGATGATCTCCAGATGGTTCCAGCCTCACTGAATGCTGTTTATTTCCGAGGGATGAGTGCAATATGTGCTGAAATGTTTATTTGCATGCTGTCGTTCCTAAAACTCATGATAATTACATTCTTGTGAAGGTTGTGAATAAGATCAGACAGTCATTTTTAGATACAGCTTCACTTTGGAGATTGATCACGGATACGGATTATTGAGGACATTTTTGAGACGTGTTGATACCTTTCAGATGTGAGTGCTTTAACAGATGCTTAACATCATGCTACTGTACTAAACTGCTGAATACTCAGTAAGGTGATGGATAGAAATGGGACGTGTTTTAAAAAATTATTTGCATGCTTTGTAATGTTCCATAAGTATCCATGTAAGAGCTAGAAGCAGAAAGGGAAAACATGGAGGGAAAGGGCATGCACAATGCACAGTGGGCATTCAGTAAAAAATAGAAATACCTACCTGAGGCCTCAGACTTGGTGGGACTGTCCTGTAGGCCATACATCCAAACTTGGCAGAGAAGAGCAGAAGAGGAAAAGGAAAATCAGTCAAGCAGTAGCAAAGAGCAGCAGTAGCAAAAGAGGAGAATGTACTCAATACTATAAGCATGCAGGCAATATTTAATTCAATGATCATACGCATTGACCCATCGCTGTCTTCTGTAACTTCAGTTTGCTCCCCACACACACACACACACACACACACACACGTTTGTCTTACTATCCTTCCACTGACAATTGTTAATGTAGCTAATGAATGCTATTCCTAGACATAAATACACAGCAAGCCAGATTTGTTGTGTTTAATAGAACGCAGAACAGCACGACCTGGCTGTAATATTTTATCTCCAGATTTTCGCTCGCTCCCTTTATCCCTCACCACCTCTTCCAATTCCCCCCCTTCCTATTTCTTCCAACATTTCCATTCCTTGGATCACTTAACTTAGCTGCTCACATTCTTTAACCACGACACATCAGATCAGTAATCTTGGCCAAGTCAAATAAATTAAGGAAACTCTATAATAATGCTGTCCATCACTTAACGTAATCCCAAACATTTCACCTTAGTGATGATTGGACATTCATTTTGCACTCACTTAGTTCCACATAGACTACAACTGAAAATTGGTATAGAGATCTAATATATGTTTTTGTTCTTTTTTTATATTCAGTAGATAATAGTTGGGCATTATATATTATGAAGAACCAATCCTATCTTATTTCTACCTAAATCCTAAACGTTTGGTTCACCATGTGTATGTATGAAGGTAGCAACAGGGGTTACACTTGGTCTTTACACAATTTTAGTCATTCGGAATGGAAGGAATTTCGCCAAATGCATGAAATAGCATCAAATTCCTCAAAACATGGCAACTCCGCCCTGTCTTGACTGTGTAACACTGAACAGCTGAGTGATATTAACTCTCCACCTTCCATTACTCCTCCCAGCATACATGTACGCACTAATTCCTTTCAGATTTTGTACCAGAGGCGAACAAACTCTGGTGTTTTGTTTTTTTTCCCGTGTTGACCCTTAGTGGCCACATGACATGCATTAGAGAAACATTTCATTTTAAAAGGATATGCACTTCTAATTAGCTGTCTTTACAAGTTTTACAGTTATCCTCAAACTTTATGTACACAATTGTTCCATTAAAGAAATGGAGAATAACAAAGGCAGTAAGCAGCATGCCTAAAAAAAAAACCCATATGGCTTCATTCGGTTATTGGCATGTGTGTTTTCAAAATTTCATCATTTCAAGATGACTATCCAAAACATTACTGTCTGTATCAGAGCTCTTGATCAGGATATGAGAGAGAGGTATTGAACACTATCAGAACACCCATTAAGCAACCAAAACAAGCCCATGTTAATAGAAATATTCCATGGAATTATCCAATCAGCCAAGTGCTTCGGTTAATGTTTATATCAAACATCAGAGTGGGGAAAAATGTGATCTCAGTAACTTAGACAGTGGCACGGTTGTTGGTAGCAGAAGGGCTGGTTTGAGTTTTTCAGAAACTGACCTCATGCGATTTTCACACTCAACAGTCTATACAGTTTACAAAGAATGTCACAAAAAACATCAAGTAAGCAGTGATTGTGCAGGCTGAAATGCTTTGTTTATAACAGAGGTCAGAAGAGAATGAGAACTGTTTACTGGTTCAAGCTGACAGGATGTCTTCAGTAACTCAAATGACTAGTCTTTACAACTGTGGTGATCAGAAAAGCATCTCAGAACACACAACATGCCGAACTTTGAGGTGGATGGGCTACGACAGCAGAAAACAAAAAGAAGGAATGGCTGAAAACATTTCACACACTAAATGTGCAGTGGAAGCAGAAATTCAGCAAGGCTGTTCTACATCTGTTCTCCAGTGCAGAAAGATTTTGGGACTGTTATTTATTTATTTTTTTCTTCCCCCATCACGTGACGAACACACTGACTGCTACTCTGTCCGAAACATTTCCTTTTCTAAGAGGGGGTGGAGCACTTACTTTGTCACATCATTTAATAGCCTTTCACTGACTGCAAAATTCCTCAGTTCTAGCAAACTGTTTTCAATGTAGAACAGCGAAGGAAACATCACCAAAGAAAACATTATAAACACAATTAATATGTTGAAGGCAATTTCCTACTGTCCCTTTCGCTACCACTGATGCTTAGCAGTTACAGAAATATTGCTCATTTTATTTTGTTTGTCTAAACAACAATTCGGAAACACTATTTACTTTTAGCTCACGTACTATCTTCTTAGGTAGATCTGATCCAGATTAAAGGTGCAGTCCATTTTATATTACTATGTCGATAATAATCTTAGATCAGTTTAAGATTCATCACGGAAACTAGATTCTGTATATTTTCATGGAATGCATCTGGCTAGATTTTTCAACGATTTCTAGTTGTGTGGACTTTTTCCAGCCTAGTAATAAGCTCCGCCCCTAGACTAAACAGAGTTACTCCGCTCTGGTCTGTTTTCTTAAGTCAATCAACAAGACATACAACATTTTAAAGCAAAAAGTTTGCACACTAATTTCAAAATCACATAACCAACAAGATATTTTATTGAGATTTATGGGTGTTTTTTATAGATTTCTTTTCATTATCAATTAACAAATATAATCAAACAGTGTATTTAATCAATAGTGTATTTTATAATATCAAAATGTGATATGTACATGTGGACTTTTATTCCATTTGTGTCTCTACAGACTTTTTCAGGTCTTCTGCTGGGTTTTTTGTGTGTTTGTTTTATTTAGTTAATTTTATTTACTTTGTAATGCTGTCTCAGTATTTTTCACTTACTTCCCTTCCACTCTTTGGTCGCATTTTTGTTTTTGTACATTTTCTTACATTCCTAAACGATGGTGTGCTATGCTATGTCTAAACATTTATCCATTTATGTCCTGTTCAGTCTGGTAAAAGGTCAACATTTTCTGGTTTATATCTGGTTGTGGTAGCTGTTTTGATTTTTTCTAACCCAGTGACCCTTAACTTACAGTAATCTTCTCAAGAGCCTGTTTCAACTTTTCATGCCTTAAAGTACTTATGTTGACACTTTAATGTCTTTCGACACTGACGTGAGATTCATTTAGATAAATTACCTACAGTATGTCAAACCTTTGAGCTAGGACTCAACTATAATTTTAAATAAGTATGAAATTCACTTTCTGTATTCAACAAAATAATCCATAATATATTTTCACCCAGAAACGAAGGGGGGACAAACTTTTGCACACAATTGTGGCTTTAATAGATGCGGAAAGGTTTGTGTCTTTAAAGTTTCCATTACAATTGCGATTCGCCTCACAGTCAACAGGGGACTGTAAAAAACTGCTCCTTTGAACATAATGCCCCAGATACTCTGACCTTTGGAATTTCAATGCTGTAATTCAGTAACTGTAACAGGCTCTAATCCACAGGCTTTTTTTATTTTTTATTTTTAATTTGCCCACCGTGCTTGAGAACGTACTCAAACAAAGCTACAAATGGAGTGGAATTTTGCAAAAAAGTGCACTGCATGCTAAATGCAAATTTGTAGTAAAACCACAAGGACCCATTTACGACTGCTATTCTCAATGAAAACACACATGCACGCACACCCTCTTTCCCTGCTGTCCTTTAAAACTAAGCCTACCCCCTCCATAATTTTCCATCTCTCCAGTACTCTGTCTCAGTCCATGTCTGTCTCTGTCTTGCTCTCTCCGTGTCACTCGTATTTCCCCCTCTCCATATCAGTATCACCTCCCCGCCTCCTTGGTGCCCCCCTCCTTTGAGGCTTGTGTAAACAGTATTGGCCATTGCTACGTCACAGTGAAACTTTATCCCTGGTGCCACGTAAGCAGAGGTCTGTCAGGGGTCTGCCCCCACCCCCACACACACACACACCCCAAACCCACACATCTGGTTCTCACATGGATCAAACAAACAAACAACAAAAAAAAGACAGAATGGTGCAGCAAGAGAGATTGTCTGCCTGAAAATCATGTACACACAAATCTTGATCCGATTCAAACTCAACAATTGCAGAATCCAAGCCAAAATAAAGGCATTTCAACATAAGTGTGATTTCAAGACTGGAGTGTCATTTGCGTCTACATTTACAAATACATATGCAATTTATTTAGAAAAATAATTGTTAAAATACTTCAAAGATGTCTTAGTCCATCTCAAGCTTAAAACATTCTTTTCCATAAATCATCCAATAATACAATCATGTGAAAAAAATAAGTACTCTCCATGGAATTTATTAAAAAAAATTTTTTTAACAAATTTGGACAAGCAAACATTTGATACTCTTTGAAACAGTGCCTATTAATAGAGCTGATACACTATCAAATGACATAAAATTGACATTTTGTAGGAGGTTTCACAATTTAAATGAACAAATAACAGGTCAGTCATATGGAAAAAAAATATAAAAAAATGTATACCCATAAAAATGCACATTAAAAAGTATACCCATACATTTATAGCACCTTCAAATCCATAAAATTAGAATGAAGTATTCAAGATTGGATGCCTTCAGAAAAAAGGTTGTGGATGCCTGTGATTTTGGCAATGAATTTTAAAAAAATGTAAATTACATTCCACTGTAAGGAAAATACTGTACAAATGGCGCAGATTTCAAATGCCAATTTGTCCAGGACTGGCCGTTCCAGCAAACTCAGTCCAAGAGCTGACCGTCAGATGTAAAAATAAGTCTCCAAGGATCCCAAAATTTCATCACAGGATCTGCTAGTAAGTCTTACAACTCTTGGTGTTAAAGTGCATACTTCTACAATCAGAAAGAGATTGCACAAATTTGACCTGCATGGAAGGCATAACAGGAAAAAGCCTTTACAAACTACAGTTTGTCAATGAGCATATATACAAAGATCAGGCCTTTTGCAATTATGTGACCTGGACAGACGAATCAAAGATAGATTTGTTTGGCCACAGTAACAGAGGACATATTAGGCACAGACTAAAGGCAGCTTTTCAGGAGAAGCACCTCAATCCAACTGTGAAGCATGGTGGTGGAAATGTTATGGTTTGCGGTTGGTTCACTGCCTCAGGAACTGAACAGATGCATTCATTGATTTAACTATGAATTTTGCATCATATCAAAGAGTGCTTGAAGATAGTGTGAGGCCACCTGTCCGAAGGTTGAAGTTGAACTAAAAATTGACCTTTCAACAGCATAATGATCCTAAGCATGCTAGCAAATCCACCCAGGAATGGCTCATAAAGAAGAAATGGAGGGTTATGGAATGGCCTAGTCAAAGTCCGGATTTGAATTCCATTGAAATTTTGTGGGGGGATTTGAAACAGGTAGTACATGCAAGGAAACCCTCGAACATCTTGCAACTGAAAGAATATTGTATGGAGTCGTCAACAATTCCAGCAATCTTATGTCAGAGACTGGTCAATTATGCAAAAAACCTACAAGAAGTTATTTCTGTAAAGGGACAATACTAGCTTCTGAGGCCAAGGGTGTACTGACTTTTTCCACAGAAGAATATCCCACTATTGATATTTCTGTTGAATAAATGATTGAAAATTCTATTTTTTCTTGTGGTTTTGTTAAAATATATCAACTTTATTAAAAGATACTGTTTCAAATATGATCAAATGTTTGCTTGTCAAAATAGGTAAAAAAAAAGCCAATAATTTCCAGGGGAGTACTTATTTTTTCACATTACAGTAGGTTGTAAAAAGATGTACATTTTAGTGTCAGACAACATTTCAGTCAACTCTATTATCTGATCACATTCATCCCTATGAAATATTTGGAATAGTCCAAAAGTTGCATCATCTGAATTTCCCAAAGATCATGTAGAGAAGAAAAGTCTCTCATCCTCTATTTTTTATGTTCAGTGATTTTGACTGACAAGATCACTTTCAGTAGAACCATGTACAACCATTTTATCCAAACTATACATTTTAAGTACATAATGTATTCAATGTCCTTATGCTATATTTTGTATTTTATATTATATGTATTTTCTAATTCTATGTTTAAAAGAAAAATGCTACATTCAACCCTTTTACTCATTTAGGAGCAAAATTAAGCTATTGTCAGAAAAGGAAAAAAAGATGTTCGCCTAAGATGTTTCCATGATTAATGTTAAAACGTTTTTTTTCTTTGTTTAAAAAAAAAAAAAACCTCATAATAAAATAATAATAATAATAATAATATTTTTTTAAAATTGCACTTACACCTCTACTCTGTGCACTTTGCTTCCTCTGGAACTCAATTAATGGATCTTGTATAGTAGCACTTCTTGTATTGGTCTCTGCTTGATATATCGCTTTGGTTGTATTTTTCTCATTTGTAAGTCGCTTTGGATAAAAGCGTCTGCTAAGGGAATAAATGTAAAATGTAAATAAAATTTAACTTTTCTAAGTGTTACAAGTGTTAAAGAGTACCCAATCATGCAATCAGCCATAACACTGATCATAGAACAGCTAATTGTACAAATTTAGATAAATCAAAATATGTGAAATGGGCCTACACTTGGTTTTTCATTGTTTATACCAAATCCTTAAATATAGCACATCGTAAGACTATGGTGAACAATAGACAAAAGAGCTATTTCATTCTGCATACAGGTAAACAGTTTAGACCACAAAGCCACATAGAGACAGTAAAAGTTTAGTGGCTACAGGGGACTTAGGAACAGCAATGGTTTTTTCTACCCACGGGATAGTTAAGCACCATGTCATTACTTTTCACTGACACACACGGACACACACACACACACACACACACAAACCGCCTTTATTTTGTAGCTATGGAGCTAAACTTACCACCACAATTTGACAATAGAGTAAAGCACAAAGTTAAACTCAGCAGAACCCCCACTGAGTGGCTATAATATCCCTGTTGTGTCTCAAAGATCTCTGACAGGCAACAGTTTGTTGAAAATTCATCACTATCGCATAGTGGGAAGAAAATTCCTGGGTTTAAGAAAATGGTTTCAATCACGCAAGCCATCATAGTAAATTTAGTTCCTCTAACTCCTTAAACAAATGTTACACTAATTATTTATACACTTTGAGATTTGGAAACAATTAGTCACGACGCTGATCAGTTCTTGAGGGGCAGGGCTTAATTTACTCAAAAAGCTGTAACTTACAATTGATTGCATGGAATCACATAAAATTTGAAAGACATGTTTAGGACAAGATTGTGAGAATGTCTGCAGAGTTTGAGGTGTGGTCATAGGGGATGGGGTTACATTTAAATAGCTTTTTCTCAGGAATAGTATGTCTGGCTGAAATTGGGTGTACTGCATGATGTGCTAATCTGTAAGGGAATTGTTAATGATTACTGGGTTATTTAAAAATGCATAAGCACCATCACCCAGTCAGATTTCAACAGGAATTTTAGCATTGAAGTACAGTCACAGAGCCTGAACTGATTTTTAGTCTATGGGCTCTTTACTATTCTATGTAACTTGGCAAATACTGGTCACTGGGGACATTATTTGGCAAAGGTGCTTGGACCCCATAGATCACCATCTGATTAAAGAAATTTACAATGTTGTTCTAAAAACCTATTTTGAGTTTTACTGTGTTTACTATTTATTCTTTTATTATTTGTTGGCACCAAAATGGCCACCCATAGGCTTTTTATCTTATCTGGAGTTATCAGAAGATATTTAATATTCTATTAAAAAAAAAAATTTTTATATTTTTTTTTTTTGTTATAAAAATCATTTTCACAATAATGCATCACGCGTACATTTTATATATATATATATATATATATATATATATACTTATTTCATATTACACTTTGTTTGTGCTCATTTCGTCTATTAATGACACATTTTAGCTGACACTATTCAGGTTGGTTTAGTTTTACCAGAGGAAGCTTGGTCATATAATTAAATATAATTTGTGAGGAATTTGACTGAGCAATTTGGACAGGATAAAGAATGCGGGTAATTTGCCCAAATTGCCACACATAGTCTGGACTGCCCGGATGTACATGTCAGTGTTACGTGACTAGCATGACAATAATAATTACCAGGCTCGGTTATTAAATTAAAGGAGGCAATTACAGAATGAGATAAAATTCTGACAAAATATAGAAGGCAATTAGCACATAATAAGTCATCAGTAATCTAATAATCAGCAATCTCTTACACTTCAGTAGATCCCCATGTAAAAGTAACCCAGGTCCAACATGGATGAATGCGTTAAAATGTTCTTATACAGTATCTCTAATCATATCCTGCTTAGAACACTACCTTCAAAATATTTTTACATATCCAAAAAAAATAAGCAAATAAATAAAAAATAAAAACCTGCAAAATTGAATGAAATTAAAATAAACTGGCTGGTTTAAATCCAGTTCCTGTTACATTTTGCAATGTTCAGCTATTTTGGACTTTATTTTGAGTATAACTGGCACCTAACTGGTTCAACAAGACACGGCTATTTTTTCTTACCACCTTCCATGTTCTCTTACTCATTAGGGGTATAGATCTTCACATCTGTAAATGTCTACTGCAAAATGCTCAATACAAAAACATGACTTGATGTAATCCAGAATCCCAGATCCTGCCTTGATAGTCCCATCCTGGGATCAACAGTATACAATTCCACTGGACCACCATTTTCCCAAATCAGAACTACTGCCATATGCAAGGCATGGAGCCACCTGTTCAAGGAGCTTGGGCCAACAAACGCTTCTGCAATCCTAAAGATAATCCATAATGTGCAATTAGAGTTAAGTTTGAGGGACTTGGAAAGCACCAATAAAACTAAAGGGTTTTGTCTTTTTGGCTCCCATTTCGAGATCATTTCACTAAAACAGATGGTCTTAAAATGCCTGATTAGTTAATGCATGCTTGGAAGAGATTGAACTGAAGCCAGATAAACACACACATTGCAGTCCTCCTGGTGACATCAAGTTCTGCACATTATACTTGTCCGAAAAGACACAATCACTGCTAACCTACACGACTATCTCATGGCAAAGCAATCTTTCTTTCCAATCCTAGTACAATGCCCCAAACCTACCCATTCCAAATTTCTTGTCCATATTTCAACATTTAAAAAACAAATAGTTTTCCACTGATGCTACTCGCAATCCAATACCCAATGAGATCATCCAGACTTTTCTGAAAAACACTTTGAGATGTGGAGTCAGCGCCATCCACATCTAACAATTAATACAGAGTTTGTTTTGAAATCGCCACCAGCTAAACGATACTTTCCAGCTGTTTGCTGGGGCTCCTCATGGCACGCCTGTCAAGGGAGGCTATTATGATGGAAAACAAACAGCCTTGTGCTCAAGATGACATCGGCCCCATTAATTCATCTACTGTATTTGCACAGTATAGAAAAAAAAAAGAAACAGAAAGGGGAAAAAAAAACCAGAATGGGAATTCAGTATGGTTCGATGGTATTTCTGATATATTTGCATTAAAGCTGTTTGGTTGTGCTACATCAATCAAAATCAGCTAAATGAGGTCAGGGCTCATTAATTCATTTATTAACTAAATTCTCAATATGTATAAGCATTAGGGGTGTAATGCAATGACCTTATCTGGAGCTGGACCTGTTTTGGATTTAGACCCATAGTGAGTCTCTGACTTAAAATGAAAGGGATTATTTTTTTTGTTTGTTTGTTTGTTTATTTGTTTGTTTGTTTTTTAAAGAAAGTTACCACTGTTCCCCAAGAAGCATTGGAACACATTAGAAAAAACCCTAGCATTAACCCTAGCTGTGAATCCTGGCTATTAATTTAGCTTGCATTTACCCAAAATATAAACAAACTAGTTGCCTAATTTATACCATTGTGACCCTGAAGTTACTAAGGATGAATTAATGCTGTACTGTACACTGTTCAAGTTAAACTGGTCCCTGTTCGTCCAACGAGATATTTGATCACTCTCTCATACCAGAAGGAAAGTAAAAACCTCCTCTCATGCTTTTATTGCTGTATCCCATAGGATCCCTGCCCTGATGCACATCTCTAGTCTCAACCAGATGAAACTTTAGGTCAAGTTTACTTAAAAAAGAACAGTGCACCCTCATTCATATCTGTATCTGTATAAATTTTGAGCACATTATCTGTTCATTCCGAATAATGTATTCATATTTGGCCACATTACTAACAGACATATAATTGGAAATAAATACATTTTTTTTAATGCAGAGTATTGTGCAAAACACTTTTAGGCTTATGGAGAGCTCGTAAATATTAGCATATGGCTTGTCATGCAAATTTATTAAGAGGAAAGACGGAATGTATTACGGAATGTCATATGGAATTGTTTGGAAAAGTCCTTAAAACAACAAAACCCCAATGGTTGCAATTTTCAAAGGGTGTAAGAGGAAACGGAGCTCCATGCCAGTAGTTATCAAGCAGCTGAACAATGGCAAGAAAATTATTGAGGACATTTCAGTAACTGAGCCAAATGGAATAAAACTCGTTCATAAGCTTTTCCTGGATGTTTTGTTGCAAGAAATACTGTATCTTTCTTTCGAGGATACCGCAGGAAGTACATTGATTATTCTTCGACCTACATATCCTTACTGGTGTGGTCCATAATGGATACTAATGACCACTGCTTCCTGTGTGTATATGCTTTATCTGGGTGGATGACTGTGCATATGGCCAGCTTTGAAATCTGCACTCAGTTGCATTTCCACATGTACAGCCTGAAAACTACAGTAAATACACGCATGTGTACACCAGTGCGGTCGCAAACTAAATAAGAAGAAACACTAGACCATTTTCATCCATCTGGTCAGAGTCATTTTACTGGAAACAAGGCTGCAAACACATCAATCAGAATGAGTTCCCTCTTGATATCTCCAACATTAAGATTATGTCATAAACAGCAATCAGGAAATACCACAGAGAACGACAGAAGTAACAGCGCACCAACAGTCTTCACACAGTCTTCCTTGGAAATCTAGCCCAGCTCCTGCATGACATGTCTGAATCTTTTTGAACACCAATCCAAGCCTGAACTATTTCACTGATATGGAATATTCTAAATCATCCGAATGATTTTGGCCTCAGAATTATCAGCAAGACTGATGTCAAACTGTTGTTTTCCCTCAATATCAGAGATGAACCCCACCCTGTAGTCTAGAGTAGGTGTGCTATTAAAAATTCATGGAAAGATAAACCTAAAACCTAATATTACATGTTACTGTACAGTCCATAAAGGATTTGTTTTTCTTTTGTGATAACCACAGCCAAAAATGCTTGATTTTGCTGCGGCTTTTCTCCAAATTTGTGATGCAATTTGTGTTGTTTTGTTTGTTTGTTTTTTGCTGAAAATTACTTGAATTGGTGAAATTGCAACTGGATGAAATTGTTTGTTAATGAGCTAAATGAGACCTTTTAGCTGTACTCATGTATCATGAGTATACATGAATAGAAGAAAGCGTTGACTGACCGCACGTTCTGATGATGTCACAGGACGCATTTTGTCCCAAATCTACAGAAAATCTGCAGTAATTGTGAAAAAGTGCCAGCTCCTCTGAATATTACTGAGTTTGATTGATTTCGCGTTAATTTCTGCAATCGCAAAATTGCTAAATCCTGCAGGGACTGTATTAAGACAAAATCTCATCAATTTTATAATGTCACTTCTGTTTTTTTGACATTTAACCTTCATGAATTCTACTATAAATCATTTGTGCAACGAATGTGAGGCAAACTTTTGACAAATACTAAAAAAGGCTTTTTATAAATGAATAATTACTGACCACACCTTTAAATGACACCTTTAAAAGTTAACTATTTGTTGTTTTTACTTAAAATGCATATAAATACAGTCCTCCCTTCAATCTCCTCGCAACGCCACACCTCTCTAAACACATGCACATGTGTTGCCTTAGCTTCAAAACCTGAATGCCAGGACCTGAATGCTTCTTTAAACATCTTGTCACAGAAATAGTTTGTGTGTGTGTAGCATAAAGCAATTTCGGATTTCCTCGTCACACCTAGTCTAGACATAGATAGCCTAGATACTGTGCTGCATTTTAATCCAACAAAACTGCAAGTCATTCAGTGAGTGAGCATGCACGGAATGTGAAAGATGCTGAGCAATGATGATGTTAGTGCACACTGCTACACACAGCTGATTAGTGCAACAGGTTTAAGAATGATGGTGTGATATTCTCTGTCTTACCTGATTTCCGCTTGGTGCCATAGTCCCTGAAAAAGAAGAAACAACAGAAAGACATGACTAGAGTTCTGGTTGTATATCCTCCAGCTGGAACTGAAGTCCTTGTTGATAACATTCGCACGCGCACACACGAATACACACACATGCACTAGCGAAAATGTGTGGCACGGTGAGAAGCGTGCATGTGTTTGATCCTGAAGGCTGGAAGATGAGCTGCGGATGCTACAAGAGACAGACAGCAGCTCATCATGTGACCCAAACAGAGCCAGTCTCTGTCCCCTCATACCCTGTTCATTTTTTTCTTTTTGCTCCCTCCCTTTCTCTCAGTCTCACTCTCAGTTTCTCCAGAGGATGGAGGAAGGACCTGCTAAACCCTCACTGTTTAATAGTTTAATGAATTGGATTTGGCTCCTCAGCTGTTAAGGTATGAGCAGTTGTGTGTGTGTGTGTGTGTGTGTGTGTGTGTGTGTGTGTGTGTGTGTGTGTGCGTGTGCGTGTGTGCAAATGTAAGAATATAGAGAATGTAGAGAAGCACAAAGAGGCAAAGATATACAAAGAGAATTAGAAAAGAGAAACAGAGGACTAAAATAATGTCAACAAATTTCTAGAAAAAAAGATAATGTATGATACACACTGGAAATATCAAATATGAATGTCATTGAAACCCTACTAAGAGTGATAACAAATAGCATTCATCCAAAAGAGAAACATACACTAATAATGAGCAGCACAAGGTTCTACACTATAATGAATTATATTAATTTAAGTCATTGTACTACACTCTTAAGCAAATGCACTATACCCTTAAGCCATTACAGTATACCCTTAAGCCATTACACTATACTCTTAAGCCATTACACTATACCCTTAAGCCATTACACTATACTCTTAAGCCATTACACTATACCCTTAAGCCATTACACTATACTCTTAAGCCATTACACTATACTCATAAGCCATTACACTATACTCTTAAGCCATTACACTATACCCTTAAGCCATTACACTATACTCTTAAGCCATTACACTATACTCTTAAGCCATTACACTATACCCTTAAGCCATTACACTATACTCTTAAGCCATTACACTATACTCTTAAGCCATTACACTATACTCTTAAGCCATTACACTATACCCTTAAGCCATTACACTATACTCATAAGCCATTACACTATACTCTTAAGCCATTACTCTATACCCTTAAGCCATTACACTATACTCATAAGCCATTACACTATACTCTTAAGCCATTACTCTATACTCTTAAGCCATTACACTATACTCTTAAGCCATTACACTATACTCTTAAGCCATTACACTATACTTATAAGCCATTACACTATACTCTTAATCCATTACACTATACTCTTAAGCCATTACACTATACTCATAAGCCATTACACTATACTCTTAAGCCATTACAATATACTCTTAAGCCATTACAATATACTCTTAAGCTATTGCACAATACTCTTAAGCCATTACACTATACTCTTAAGCTATTGTACAATACTCTTAAGCTATTGTACAATACTCTTAAGCCATTACACTATACTCTTAATCCATTACACTATACTCTTAAGCCATTACACTATACTCATAAGCCATTACTCTATACTCTTAAGCCATTACACTATACTCTTAAGCCATTACACTATACTCTTAAGCCATTACTCTATACTCTTAAGCCATTACACTATACTCTTAAGCCATTACACTATACTCTTAAGCCATTACACTATACTCATAAGCCATTACTCTATACTCTTAAGCTATTGCACAATACTCTTAAGCCATTACACTATACTCTTAAGCCATTACTCTATACTCTTAAGCCATTACACTATACTCTTAAGCCATTACACTATACTCTTAAGCTATTGCACAATACTCTTAAGCCATTACACTATACTCTTAAGCTATTGTACAATACTCTTAAGCCATTACACTATACTCTTAAGCCATTACACTATACTCTTAAGCCATTACACTATACTCATAAGCCATTACTCTATACTCTTAAGCCATTACACTATACTCTTAAGCCATTACACTATACTCTTAAGCCATTACACTATACTCTTAAGCCATTACACTATACTCTTAAGCCATTACACTATACTCTTAAGCCATTACACTATACTCTTAAGCCATTACACTATACTCATAAGCCATTACTCTATACTCTTAAGCCATTACACTATACTCTTAAGCCATTACACTATACTCTTAAGCCATTACACTATACTCTTAAGCCATTACACTATACTCTTAAGCCATTACACTATACTCTTAAGCCATTACACTATACTCTTAAGCCATTACACTATACTCTTAAGCTATTGCACAATACTCTTAAGCCATTACACTATACTCTTAAGCCATTACACTATACTCTTAAGCCATTACACTATACTCTTAAGCTATTGCACAATACTCTTAAGCCATTACACTATACTCTTAAGCCATTACACTATACTCTTAAGCTATTGTACAATACTCTTAAGCCATTACACTATACTCATAAGCCATTACACTATACTCTTAAGCCATTACACTATACTCTTAAGCCATTACACTATACTCTTAACCAACTGCACTATACTCTTACTACACTATACTCTTAAGCCACTGCACCATACTATTAAGCCAATGTACTATATTTGGGAAGACATAATCTATCTTAGCATGGCTATCCCTCCATCTAGCCTTTTGCCAGCCTCTCCCTTTGTGTCTCTAGAAAGCGAATAAAAGATCTCTTTCTGCCCCATGTGCCTGAGGTCACCCGGAACATTCTGGAGCGGCATGGCTCGAGAGTCAGAATGCCTGTCTTTGTTGGCTGAACGGGAACAGAACTCGAGGACAAATATCGCTGTCCTCGAGTGATATTTGAACTGCAATTTGAGGGGCTCAAAATCAAACTAACACCGTGAAGGACATGTTAGTCACTAACGTATGCTCCCTACAGAATAAACAGCAGGAAAATTCCCATTTCCAGTCTGCTATTCTGGTTTTATAAGACTCTTAGAACAAAAAATACATCAATATGCTTTGCTGTGAATAGACATTAAATGCTCTTTCCAAACCAAGTAATAAATTCCTGAACAAAATAAATAAAGACTGTTTGACGGCATTCTGTCTGAAAGTGGAGGCTGATGACCCAGAATGCTACAGTTATGACCTCATGGTGTCACTTGGGTGTCTTTAAATTACAGAAAAAAAGGACTACAGGTCTTGGTGTTACAGCTCCCAAGATCAGTGTTAAATTAAGGGAGTGAAGAGGCGTTAAGCACATAAATATAGTTGTGTATGTTTATGCTCTTATTAATTAATAGATCCAGGGTATCGAGTGACAATGTATCAAAGTAGTGAATGCTATAGCATTAACAGCTGTCAAATAATGCTATAGTCTTCCATTCATTGCATGGCAAGTTAAAGTTAATAGAATACTTCTGGTATGCTAGCATCAGAAACTAAAGCTCCACTCAAAGCTTGCGTGCTAAAATCTGAAGGCCATTTAAATGGAGAATTAAATAAGAGAGAGCGCCATGCTGAAAAGTGCTTAACTAGAGCAACTTCCTCTGGAGACTCTTAAAGCAAGCCTGCAGCACTTTCATACAGTTAAACAAGATTCAACCTTCCCAAACACACACACACACACACACACACACACACACACACACACACACACACACACACACACATCTATTTATTAAATTACATTAACAATATATATGCATAGTAGTTCTATTGCTAATAATAAAGTTTTAGCTTACTGTAAAGTTCAGTGGCAATAAGGCTACATGACAAATATACCTCCATGTACTTCATGTCAAGAGACAATGCTTTTGTCCATTTTTTATGTAATGTTTATGTGACAGAATTTCATTGATATAAGCTTGTGTTAGGACGCTTTCCAGACTGAGTTACATGAGTACATCATAACAACTGAGCTCAGTGTATTTGGGACGTCTTCTAACAGTATCATGTAGCCTTAAGAATTACTTCTTGTAACTGCATACTGCTTCAGATGGAAGAACTCAATAATAAGCTAACTGGAAGGACTTTAAATGGAAATCCACCCAGTGATTATTGTATATGAATCTTTATATTTAACATTTGGTTTCCAAAGGCATCCAATATTTTATTTTATAATGAATTTCTGAGTGAATGATTCACTGACATCTATTTTCACTTTGGTTAACAGTTTCCTACATTACCCACAAGTGCGTAACTCGACTACCTCCAGATAGTGGCGCCAGTAGGATTGAGCCCTCCTTTCATCTCTACATAGAAAGGGCAATGCAGCAGCACTTTATTGTTTTAATCTGTCCAGCTTTCTCACCACCTTATCTTTACACGCTGCTCAAAGAGAGCAGCCTCCAAATCTTCAACATTTATGCTAATACAGCCATCAAAACCATCATGTTTTTCACATGCTAACTAATCAGCCGTTCAATTGTGCTGTATTGCTGCATTGAGTTCTGTAACTCCACTACTCCTGCATTGGATTTTTCATTACTATGGCACTGAATAATGGTAAGAAAATCTGCTTTTTTGTTATTAGGCACTAACAGCAAAATCAGACTATTCTCCTAATAAACATTATTGTACCTGCACTAACAATAACTACGTTTACATCAACAGCAGTAACCTAATTATTGACCTTATTCTGAATAATACTATACTGTTATTAATGTGTTTAAATGAGTCGCTTTTAGGATATTCCTTTCATGTTCCCGTTTTACACATTATAGAACATAGATTGATTAACGGCACACATCATTACGTCACCGCGCCACGCCGTCCGACATCCCTCCAGAATTTCAAGTATCAACAGTTCGTCTTCGTTATGGTACCGTATTCAGTTTTGGGTGTTTAATTTTTACGAACATTTATTTATTAACACTTAATTTTTAGTCATGCTGTACGTGCAAATAAACGACTACTTGAAGTGTCCCAAACCGCGTACTTACCTATTGTATAGAAGCCGAGATACAAGTATTTCGTCTATTATATAGCAGCTAAGTACGCCGTTTCGGACAGTTGTGTGTCCTGTCGCAAAACGTGGTGAAAACTTCCACACAACGTTAATAATGTGATTAAGGTGTGTACATGTCTGCAATGCACGTCGATAATGCGAATAAAACAGGAATACTCCACGTTTCAATTCGGTTTGTGTTTACTTCGAGTATGACTTTAATCGGATTAAGGTAATTAAAATTGCTTGTTTACATGGTAGTTTCTTAATCAGAGTATTGTCTTAATCGGGTTAATATTGGATTGTTGTTGTCCATGTAAACGTACTGAATGTCCCTGATGTGATTTCATTGTGGAAAACAACTAACTTCTTGCAAAAATTACAAAAATAACGCACCATCCAATGAAATAGCCAGAATCGCTGATCACGTCACAAATATTTCAATATAAATATATTTAATGTGTCTCAGGGTGGCATTTTCCTTGGGGAAAAAAAGTAACTATAAAGCCTTTATGTAGTTGTGAAATGTTTCAAACCAGACTGTTCAGAGTGTTTTGAATCATTTTTTATCCTCAGGGCTTTTGCGATACTCGATGATACATTGCGTTAGAATAACAATCAGTAAGATCCCAAAGCTGAATTCTTCCCAAGAGCTTAAAAACATAAGCATGAACAAAAACTATACAGCCTTTCTGTTTCTTTGTATTTCCTCACAGTATGTGTGAGTAACTCTTGCAGATACTGACGCAAGGGAGGTTTTAGTAGATGTTGCTGGAAAGGTGACTCCATCATTAAGGAGTGTTTACAAGAATCCTGAGGCCTACGCAAAGCTGTAAACAAAAAAGTAAACAAAACCATTTAACACTTGTGTGGCTCAGTGTAAGGCCCTTGGAGGCATTCACCTTTTAGGGGTGGAGTGTATGAACAGAAGAGGACTAGAAAAGGTGCCAGAGAAAGAGAAGGAGAGAGAGCATCTGTAAGACATTATACAGTGTGAGAGAGAGGGGGGGGGGCATCAGGAGAAAAGGGAAAACGGGAGACAGGAATGGGGTGAAGGTTGATGGTAGATGGGGAGCAGACAGACAGAGTGTAAGAGGGAGAGGGAGAGAGAAAGAGAGAGAGAGAGAGAGAGAGAGAGAGAGAGAGAGAGAGATGGGGTGTGGACAGGAGGGAGGAGGACAAGCTGACCCGGCTGTTCTCTGACTCGTCTCTACTCAAATCCCAAGAGACTGATTAAGCAAGAAATAAGCAACTGGGACAGTAATAATGAAAGCAACAAAGAGAAAAAAACAGGAGGAAAATAGGAATTACAGTGTGAGAAAAAAGACAGGGTAGAACTATTAAAAAAAGACATCATGAACACTAGACATACACAGGAAACAATATTCAAATGATGTTAAAAAGTTACAGGATGTGTTTTTGTTGACAAGCCCAGCTTTGCTGGACTCCTTTTCCTCATACACAGACACACAAGTAAACACATGCCAAAAAAAACAGATCATCAGTTTTGGAGATACCAAGAAATTACGTAATATTTCCAAACACAACCAAAACATGGTCTTGGCTCTGAGTAGATCTTTCCTGTTTTTGATCTTGTACTGAGTCTTGGCCAGCTACAGCCGTGTTGCAAGAAAGTTATGTTTTCCCAAATCTAACACGCAGGTAGGCCAGCCCCTAACGCTATCATAACAGAGAAATACTGTAGATGACACGACTGAAGGGTTAATCACATGACCACCTTGGTGAAAAAAACTATAGAAACCTTCACAGGTGGTTTCCATTCGAATGGACTCCACTACATATACCATTACAAACCACCCATTAAACCCTTCATCATTACTGGTCCTTAATGGTATCCACTAGACATAGAAGGCAACAAATTTCCAGTAGAGACCTACAGGGACCTACATTACAGTTTCCATTAAAACCAATACAATTCTCATTCTAACCAGTAAAACATTCTGAAAAAAAAAATCTATGATGGTTTCTATTGGGGTTTTTTTTCAGCAGGGTGAGCAAAGCATGTTATAATCTAATCTAGTCAAAGATAAAAGAAAGCTCTTTTCATCACACTCTCATGTCATTTTGCTAAGCAGGAATATATGACAGGTGTATGATAAGCAAACTTCTAGATAGCAAATTTGTCTGCATAGAATGTGTAGTTTTTAGCTCTTGAAGCAAACCCCCACCACACAATCCCTAAACACACATTATCCTCACCTCCCATTTACCATTAACCATTTTAAACCATTACATTTTTGTAGAATAAAATCGTTTAATGTGTTTTAGTGCAGATGAAACTACTAGACAGAATATAAGAACCTTATACACAGTATACAGTCTGAAAAATACTCTCATATCCCCGTCATCTCTATTTAGTTACCCACCTAACTAGAGAACAGCTAGTAAACACTCACTTTTGACACAGAAGTGTTTTCCTCATTGTAGATATCATGATTTACAGAAATTGTTTCTGTATTTTAACAAACTGTTAAAATACAGAATGTACATTTTTGTTCCAGACTAACATTAGCTCATTAGCTGGCTAGTTAAATGCTACTTAACTAGCTTGTTTACTTGTTTACATTTGACAGAAAAATGGGGTTTCTGTATCTGTGCCATAGTTGTGGAGATTTAACAGTATTAACAGTAGCCAAACCCGTCCAAATATACCACAACAATCAAAACTTATTTTGCCATTATTATCATTAGCTAAGTCAGCTAACTTTCTCAGCCTGCAGATTCTAGGGCTAAAAGTTTCCAGGTACCAGAAGGTTATTTTCTTACAGTGTTCAGGGTGCCATTTGTGTCCCATTGATGTTGTATTTACAATTATTTATTTGAAGTAAAAGGGTAAAGCCATTTCAAACACAGGGAAATTGTCCCTCATAACAACCCATGTGCCTGTTAAAGCTAATAAAATAAAATAAAAACCTGTCTGTAGCTCTCATACTTTTTGCCTCATAGCCCACTATAACTACATTTTACATTGAAGCATAATTATTTTAGTTGTGTCCCACAATATTTATTCGACCCTGTGACCTGCACTCATTCACCTCTATGTTTGGATATTTGGATGTTCAACAGGAAGTCGCACCAAATAATTTTCAGAAGATCGTGGGAAGAAAAAAAAGGAAGCTCTCTCATTATTACTTCCTTATGCTCAGTGATATTGTGATATTGACTGATGAGGTCACATAGAATGTACAACACTGTTACTCAAATTATACACTGGAAGAACATTATTAAATAAATTGTAAAAATTCATATTAAGCAAATCATTAGAATGTAACATCCTTATGCCGTCAGAATGGATGCTAGTTAAATTTAAAGCTGAACCCTGTTATAAAAACTTGAGAATGAAAGAGGTACTGTTGCCTGAAATGACATAACACTTTTTGTTGAATGGTTTAAATACATATTTAATATATAAGTTAATATTGGAGAGAAAAAAACAAACAAGATATATATTAAGAGATAGTCCAGCGTGGAATCACCGCTTTCCAAATTCTGGTCCTGGACATGCCCTTTTTTGTTGTTTACATGATCCAGGCCGATTTCATGATATTAATAAAATATATGCTTATATACGAATCAGTTTTTTTTAAAGTGAAAGTCTGTAAAATTGGAAAGAAACAGATATATAAACAGAATCAAATTTAAGATGAGTTACTCATTTAAAAATCACAAAACCTCACCCATTCCTCTGCTAAAGTGTACATTAAAATGTGGATCTACATCCTGGCACCTTGGGGTATTTCGAATGATTTCATTATGTGCAAAAGTCTACTTTCCACATTATCACTCTGTATAGATAAACATGAGACCTCATTTCATAGATTAATGTAGGTCTTTCTAATAAATAACCATAAATCTTGGCATGAGTGTGCCCACCGTCCAAAACAACCACCCTTTGACCCCACCCTCAGCTTTAAACACCCCTCTAATAGAGTAAATCCCATCCATCACGGCGTCCAACCCCCTCAGTTTTTTTTAATTAGCCAAAAGCTTTTAAGCTAACAGGGTCAGGGTGAACTGACCTCCAGGCTGAAATTGTATTCCTCCATTGCAATACCAATTAATCATCTGAAGTAATTGTAAAGTGTTGCTTTACACATACACAGAAGCGCGCAGGAAAGTGATCTGAGGATATCTACACCACAGAGAGAGAGAGAGAGAGAGAGAGAGAGAGAGAGATGCAGACAAGCAGAAGAATTCACTGAACCTGATTGATGTCCAAGTGTAAAAGCCTAATTATTAGGTACAGGCTTTAAAAATCTTCCTTATGTTTTTTTTCTTCGTAGGTCGTCTTAGAGACAACTGGAACGCAACGCTAGTATTTAAGATAAAAAAATAGTTAAAGGAATAGTCCAGCGTTTTTCCAACCTAATCTCTATCCTCTATATCTCTGGTGTATGTGTGATTACGACAAACAAGAATTTGGACAAGTATGAAGTGAAGAATGGAAAAACAATGGCTTGTACTTAAAATGAAAGTCTAAGGACAGTTGTGGAGGTGAAATAAACATTTCTGTGAAATTTTCTCGCGAATGTTTTGGTTGAACCGTGTTGTTACGGAATTTTCCTGACAAGACTTTTATTGTGTGTAGTTTTGAATTCGTTTTTCATGGATGCTTGTTTGAAACATTTATACATACTTCAACAATTACCCTTAGAATTAGTGATATTAGTGAGTTTAGAGTAAACTGGATTGTGGATATGTGGAAATCACATATGCTCTGCAGATGTATTAGATTAAAACGAGACCAAAAAAAAAAACAAAGAAAAAAAAAACATTAGAGCATTCCTTTAAATGAGTCCCCTAATTACTGTGCTAAAAACTTAATGGTCCAGGCTTACATTTTGTCATTTAACAACTTCATGGATCGTAAAGAAGGTCTGAGAATTTCACCAAAAAATCCAGGAAATGCCAAAAATTCATCTGTGAGCACTGTATGTGTGGCACACAGGAAAAAAACAAGGTCAGACATTGTGTATTGAATACTAGAGATAGAGAGAGAAAGAGAGAGCCTGTAACTACATTAGTGTCTGAGAAAATCCTTTTAGGACATTTAGAGGAGAAGAAAAGAACACAAAGTTGCTGTCTGCTTTATTTCCGGTCGATCCAAACTGCTGGTTTCGACTGATTTCATGTCAGCCAATACGTCAGTACCTTACAGTGGTAGTAAACATTACAGCACTGATTGTAAATGAGATGTGTCACATGATTTCTGCCATCTGATCACATTTTTGGTCCATCTAAAGAGCAAACCATGACCTCTACTGGTACAAACATGGTACAGCAGATAAATATGAGCACATGGATCAGACTACTGTTGTAGCTGTTGTTTGCTATGTAATATAAAAACATAACACGCAGTGTTTTCAGATACGGCTCTATATCTTAATCTCAGAAATGAACATGAAATCCTGCTAGGGTTTTTTGTAGTATTTAACCCTACATATGGCAACAATTAATTAATCTCTTTTTTTTATGCAATAATACAAAACTCTGCCATTTATAGTCTGGAAAATGCATTAATTGGGATTATACCCTGAAACATTTTTGAGTCTATTGACAAGTATCATGATACTTTCCACCATTGCACATTGTTGATATACAGCAAAAATTTACCAACTACTCTTATAAATTCTTCTTTTTTTGTGCAAATGATTTAACTCTTAAACTAATTCATTTCTTTTTAACCACATATAACAATTTTAACTGAGAGGCTTAAACAGTTTATTGTGTTTATAGCATTTTTGTGTGGGGTTCATCACATATTCTCTGAAAATAAAATTACTTAATGACTCTTTTTTGTTGTTGTTGTTGTTGTTAAATTAAATTAAGGTACTGTTTAATATGGTGATCATATTGAAGCTAATTACAAAACTAATAACGTATCGTTTTCCAAATCCTTTCCAGGTCTGGGTAATGAAATGTAACTGTTCCAGGAGTTCCAGTGGTGTCATATTCCTTCTCCATGTATATACATCTATATATATATATATATATATATATATATATATATATATATATATATATATATATATATATATATATATATATATATATATGTATACACATACATACATACATATATACATATATATATATATATATATATATATATATATATATATATATATATATATATATATATATATATATTCAGTGGTGTGAAAAAGTGTTTGCCCCCTTCCTCATTTCCTGTTCCTTTGCATGTTTGTCACACTTAAGTGTTTCGGAACATCAAACCAATTTAAACAATAGTCAAGGACAACACAAGTAAACACAAAATGCAATTTGTAAATGAAGGTGTTTATTATTAAAGGTGAAAAAAAATCCAAACCATCATGGCCCTGTGTGAAAAAGTGATTGCCCCCTAAACCTAATAACTGATTGGGCCAACCTTAGCAGCAACAACTTCAACCAAGCGTTTGCGATAACGTGCAATGAGGCTTTTACAGCGTCCTGGAGGAATTTTGGCCCACTCATCTTTGCAGAATTGTCCCAATTCAGTTACATTAGAGGGTTTTCGAGCATGAACGGCCTTTTTAAGGTCATACCACAACATCTCAATAGGATTCAGGTCAGGACTTTGGCTAGGCCACTCCAAAGTCTTCATTTTGTTTTTCTTCAGCCATTCGGTGGTGGAGTTGCTGGTGTGTTTAGGATCATTGTCCTGCTGCAGAACCCAAGTTCGTTTCAGCTTGAGTACACGAACAGATGGTCGGACATTCTCCTTCAGGATCTCTTGGTAGACAGCAGAATTCATAGTTCCTTTTATCACGGCAAGTCTTCCAGGTCCTGAAGCAGCAAAACAGCCCCAGACCATCACACTACCACCACCATATTTTACTGTTGGTATAATGTTCTTTTTATGAAATGCAGTGTTCCTTCTACGCCAGATATACTTGGACACACACCTTCCAAAGAGTTCCACTTTTGTCTCATCGGTCCACAGAACGTTGTCCCAAAAGTCTTGGGGATCATCAAGATGTGTTGTGGAGAAATTGAGATGAGCTTTGATGTTCTTTTTGCTCAGCAGTGGTTTTCTCCTTGGAACTCTGCCATGCAGGCCATTTTTGCCCAGTCTTTTCCTGATGGTGGAGGCATGAACGCTGACCTTAACTGAGGCAAGTGAGGCCTGCAGTTCTTTGGACGTTGTTGTGGGGTCTTTTGTGACCTCTTGGATGAGTCGTCGCTGCGCTCTTGGGGTAATTTTTGGGCGGCGGCCACTTCTGGGAAGGTTCACCACTGTTCCATGTCTTCGCCATTTGTGGATAATGGCTCTCACTGTGGTTCGCTGGATTCCCAAAGCTTTGGAAATGGCTTTATAACCCTTTCCAGACTGATAGATCTCAATTACTTTCTTTCTCAATTGTTCCTGAATTTCTTTGGGTCTTGGCATGATGTGTAGCTTTTAAGGATCTTCTGGTGGACCTTACTGTGTCAAGCAGCTCCTATTTAAGTGATGCCTTGATTGTGAACAGGTGTGGCAATAATCAGGCCTGGGTGTGGCTAGAGAAATTGAACTCAGGTGTGGACAACCACAGTTATAGTATGTTTTAACAAAGGGGGCAATCACTTTTTCACACGGGCCATGATGGTTTGGTTTTTTTTCACCTTTAATAATAAACACCTTCATTTACAAATTGCATTTTGTATTTACTTGTGTTGTCCTTGACTATTGTTTAAATTGGTTTGATGTTCCGAAACACTTAAGTGTGACAAACATGCAAAGGAACAGGAAATGAGGAAGGGGCAAACACTTTTACACCACTGTATATATATATATATATATATATATATATATATATATATATATATATATATATACACAGGAAAGGAAACACTTGGAGTTACATTGTGCTGCTTAAGTGTTCCCTTTATATTTTTTAGCAGTATATATATATATATATATATATATATATATATATATATATATATATATATATATATATATATATATATATATATATATATATATATATAAAATTATCAGACTGGATAACAAAGCAGCTTATAATTTAGCAGTGTTGAAAATTAATTACCTCAATATCCTCTCGTGTAAATGGTTTCTGTCACGTGCTGTTTATCCACCTGGAGATTCTCTACCGCTGCAGAAACATCTGACACACAGGCATTTGAGCTGGAGCAAGTTAAGTTTATTGTTTAGGGTTAGTATAGTTCGCGCTTTAGCCAGCAGGTGGCGTTTCATATACAAAAACCTCATTGTATTGAAAGTTTCCTGTCACTCACTGCTCTCCTGTTGTCTGTTGCCTTCTGATCTTGTGACTAACACACTTTAATAAAGAAGAACACACTTCTTTTATGTGTGTGTGTGTGTGTGTGTGTGTGTGTGTAGTGAAGTACAGAACTGAGAACAAGTCTTGGATTATTCCCAGCACTCAAAGGCCATCTTTGTGTAAAATCTCTCCCACTTTCCCAACCCCATGTCCCCATGTCTTTCAGTTTTCTTTGTTTCTCTCTCTCAAATGGACAGGCTGCAGATCTGCAGTCCCTCCAGCGCAAAACTGGGGGGAAATCAGCTTTTGAGAATATTTGTCCAGGTGTTTAATTCCCCACTCAAGTTGGGACTCTATTTAACTGTTTTTTTTCTTTTTCTTTTTTTTTCTTTTTTAACCAGAGGCCAAAAACTGGAATTTCCTCCTGTTTTGGGGTGCCCGTGTTCAGCACTGAATTTATTTCTGATTTGGCTCAAATGAAAGTTGACACTAAGGGCTTTAAGAACTTTTTTCATAAGAATTTCATCAAGTTTAAATGTTATTATTTTATTTTGGCAGCTGCATACACTGTTTTTATTATCACAAAAACTTTAGCTGTGCTGTCCGTTTTATCTTTGTACCAATGTTATTGTGGAGAGGTGTGAATTGTTTGCCCAGCATGGGGCTCACACCCCTTCCCTTTCCCATCGCCCTGTTCACCAGCAGCTAAACATGATACTCTACGTACAGAAACCCAACAGTGTCCTGACTAATCTTATAACAGACTTGTGGTGATAATTCATTTCTTTATACTGACTGAAAATGTCAGATGAGTTGATTTCCAAACCCTTTTTTATAAAATGTATTTCTCTTTTGCATGTGTGTATATGGTCTAGTTTACTCATAGGAACATCAAGTTACCTAGATACCTGAGTTAACCAGAGGACTTCCGCTGCAGATATTAGCTAGCATTTATTTGCTATACCAAACTGTTTGTTTTATTGTTCAAGACAGCGCAAATTTAAAAGAATTGTATGAAATAATGAAATTAAAGAGAAAAAATGTTAATCCCTTAACATGTGTGTACTAACCTCTCTTAAACAGGATTGTAACTCGATGGTAAACGAAGATGCTGACGTTTTGAACTGGTATGAAGTTTTTTTATGTGCACTAGAAATTTCATTCAGCTGGAGAGCATCTGCTAAATGCTGCTAAATGTAACTATGTCTTTAAAAAATGTCTTTAAAAAAACAGTTAAAGACCCACCTCTTCCGTGAATACCTAACCAACCTATTAAAAAAATAAATAAATAAATATAAAAATTAAAATGGCACTTACACCTCTACTCTGCGCACTTTGCTTCTTGTATGGTAGCACTACTTGTATTGTTCTCCGCTTGATATATCGCTTTGCTTGTATTTTCTCATTTGTAAGTCGTTTTGGATAAAAGCGTCTGCTAAATGAATAAATGTAAATGTAAATGTAACTATACGAGGACACAGATCATTACAGGCCCAGGGCCTGATTTACTTAAACTTCTAAAATGTAACCGCATGTACAAACCTGATAACACACAATTACTGTCAATTTCATATGGAAAAATACCACTGAAAGGCAGGTATTCAATTTGTTTTTTTTGTTTTTTTATCTTAATAACTTTCTTTATTAAGATTTTCTAGGTTATTCTCAAGTGCAGGATGCCAGAATCTTCAAACTATTCCCTGCATGGTCATGCCTCTGATGCAGAATTTAAAATCCACAATATATAAAGTACTTGCTTACACAAAGCTAGGAAGTGTATTGTGCTTAATGTTTACCACATTTAATTTAATTATAAACACTGTACACTTTTTTCATATTTATATCTGTTGAGTATTATACATTCATATTCATATTTATAATTATATACTATACCATTTGAAGTAGCCTTAGGAAGACAAACTCAGAATTTCATAAATGCTAAATTTATAGTTAAGCAGTATCAGACTGCGGAAGTTCATGGGACACGCTGTCAGAATCTACTATGAAGCTGCGGTGCAGTGCTGCTGTGGTTGCTGCTGATGCTGCTGGTCATGAATCTTAATGTTTCTATGATTTTCCGGGAATAATTTTTCATTTTTAAATGAGGTATTCGTATCCCTCTGGGTACTCAGGTTTCCTCCCCCACTCCAGAGACATGTGTTGTAGGCTGACTGGCATTTCCAAATTGTGAATGGGTGGGTAGGGGTGTGTGTGTGTGTGTGTGTGTGTGTGTGTGTGTGTGTGTGTGTGTGTGTGTGTGTGTGTGTGTGTGTGTGTGTGTGTATGTGTGATTGTGCCCCAGCCTTGTGTCCCGAGTCCCCTGGGATAGGCTCCAGGCTCCCCCACCACGCTATGTAGGATTAGTGGTACAGAAAGTGAATAGATGGATGGATGGATGGATGAATGGTGTTCATATCTGCTTACATACCTAAGAGGTAGAAATGGCAGCATGGTATGTAAATTCGAACTCAAATAATCTGTCTCCTCTTCGTATCTGTATTTGTATATGTTTAGAATCTGTAGTTATCTGTTCAATCCAAATAAAAATTCGTATTCGGTTATATCCCTATAAAGCATCCCTATTTAAAAAAAAAAAAAACTACAAAAAGAAATGAAAAGAAAAGGAGCCATGTACAATACACTGAGTCTAAAAAAAGTAACGAATTAACCGCACACACACACACATTCATTCATATACACAAAAGCAGCACATACACGAGTGCGTCCAATTACATGGACACTTAAACAAGCATAGAGGTCAGTGAGGTACCTGTTCTAGCTCTGGTGTTTAATCACTGAGTTGTCATTGCTCATAGATTTCCTTAAACGCCATGGTGCTGTAAAATGGAGGATAGAAGTTGTGTATTTATGCAGTTACACACTTTGCTTCATAATGGCTGACTTATGGATTTCAGCAGAGGAGAGCTGGTCCAAGATCAATGTTAAAAATCACTGGGAGTGTTGTGGGTTTACTGAGATTTTTAGGGCTCTAGCTACACACACACACACACACACACACACACACACACACACACACACACACTTCTTGATTGTACATGGGCAGCCAGTAAGCCAGTGGTTTGTGTTGATTTAGTAGGAGCAGAAAGCAACACAACCCAACCATATATCTCAGTTCCACCACACACACACACACACACACACACACACACACACACACACACACACACACACACACACACACACACACACACACACACACACTGGCCTTGACACCTCCCAGAATCAATCCATCATCAGCCTTCCACCCAATAAATCTCACTATAATAACTCATCTGTTATCAAGCTCGGGAAAACAATTTCCTGCTCAAAAATTTTACACACGCACACACACACTAATATACCCGTGTTAGGGATTAACGCTTACACAATATTAATTACTATGTTGATATTATAAATAATGTGTAACTGAAAAGCAGTCTTTCTGCAGCACTGTAGATAAGACATAAAGCAAAAGATTAATATGCATGTAATGATTTAGAATCGATTTACAAACGTGTGTGCTATTTACATACAGAGAGTACGATAGAGAGGCGGGGGAAAAAACAGAGTGTGAGGATAATAGTCCAATAATAGAAATAGGAAAAGATCAGGAGAGAGACTGAGAATGTTGAGAGAGAGAGAGAGATGTCAAGAAGGAGAAAATAGAAGGTGAGATGTAGCTGAGGTCAGAAGTTCGGTGATATTGGTGTAAACTGTTATTAATTTGTTGAAATATCTATTTGTTTCATTTAGTACTGCACTTCAGAAGCTACATAAGATTTACATGTTTCCCAGAACACAAAATAATAATAATAATAATACACCAATCATCCTGTTCAAAAGACCCCTCCCCCCCCCATCTCCACCGCCCTTCCCCCCGCCGCCGGCTCTTAATGTATGGTGTTGCCTTCTTGAGCATCAGTGAAAGTTTGCACCTTACGTAATAGTCGTGTACGAGTCTCTCAGTTGTCCTCAGTGTGAAAAGATGGATCTCAACATCATATAGCCGTGTTGGAAAGGGGTCAAATATGCAGAAGATGCTGGAAAAGTAAAGAATGTGCAGGACCTGGAGGATTTTTCTGAAGAACAGTGGGCAGTTCAACTGCTCAGAACAAACAAGGGACTCGTGAAGAACTCTCACGAAAAATAAACCCAGTCGTTGATCATCCAGGTAACGACACGCAGGATTAATAATCAAGCGTGTGTAAACTTTTGAACTGGTTTATTTGTGCAAATTCAGTTACTATTGTGTTTTGTGGACTATATGTAAATATATTTTATGTAAAAAGCTTATTCAGGGCAGAACTAAATAAAACACAAAATCATATTTTTAATTATTAACATTTTGCAGATTCTGCAAGCCGTATGTAAATTTATGACCTCAACTGTACAGAAAAGATGGCAGGAGAGAAACATAAATGAGAAGGATGATCATGTTTGTCTCTAAAATAGTGTATTGTTTTTATCGCAAGAGAGAACAATGTTCCTACTCCTCTAGAGCCATGGTTCTCAAAGCTGGGTCTACACACACCCAGGGGTAAAAATTTATATAGGCTAAATATTGTATATAATACATAAATCTAGCTTTTAAAATTGGAGCATTCCAAATAGCAAACAGACGAATGCTTTAAGGTAGTTGGTACTACAAGAGTGTGATGTTAAATTCATTATTTACTTTCATACCACAGCCCTGTTGAATTCTTAAATCTGATCACTCAGAGGGTGTTGATTAGTTTTCTTTATACCACTGCGCAGCTCAGTGCTTGAATCTGATTGGTCAGAAGGTGTGCGTTAGCACAGGTAGTTCCAGCTGTAACAATAACAATATGTTATTTTTAATGCGCTCGTTCTAATACATTATTGTTCTCTATAGAAATGTCTCATAATGACAGGAACACTAATAATAAATGGATTTTTAAAATCCTCTAAAGGAATGTTTACAGCTGCTATAAAATAAGTGATAACACAAACTTCATAAAATTTACATAACGTTAAATCCATACCTATGACTTACAAAAAGAAATGAGGAATTGATTCATGGTTTGTTTTCACACTGACAAATTTCTTCTGAACCATGAACCATCAGTTTTACACAACTCTTATTGTGTGCAAAATGGAGGTCACTGGGTACGTTAAGGGTGAGAAATACTGCTTGAATACACAGTAGGTATGACAATCTAAATACATTTGCTGACAATGAACCTACAAGGGCCATTACAGAATGCTGGCAATTATTTATAAAAATGTAAGTATTTTATATACTGTAAATTAAGTAGTGTCATCTTTTTATGTTTTGCATAGAACGGTCTTCAGGCACTTGGTGGTATCATGGCAGTATGACAAGCGGCATCTTTCCTGCCTTATTAACTTCAGGCGTCTCGGAAAGTGGAAAGTTGAACAGCAAGATCTTTTCTGTTCCCTGTGAATTGATATTTTGCTCAACTGAATTCTGTCTCCATGTGGGACAGTGTGTTAAGTGAAAGTTTAACTTCTGATACTAATTACAGAACAGCCTGCGGGAATACAATACAGTACAACACACACACACACACACACACACACACACTTGTCTGTCAGTCTGTGTAGTAATAGTGACTACAATAGAATACACATACATTTCATACCAAGAAAAGGTATTTAAAAAAAGCACACATCCGAACCCACACACACACACATTTTAGTAATTGGTGTTTAGCAATAGTTATAGTTATAGCTTCAGTTATAGTTTTATTTAGTTGTATTTAACCAATCAGTGGTGTTCAGTTTGGCAAGGTCCTCCCCGATTTAAGTATTCCTACATGGAAGCAAGTTCCAGGCTCCTGGTGAAAACGCTTTAAAAAGTGTAAACCGAGCATGCAAGTTTGTGTGTGTTTGTGTGTGCATATGACACTCACTCTACTGGAGGGTTCGTGTCATCTGGTTTGGTCTCGAAGAAGCGCAGTACTTCCTCGCTCTGGGAGATCTGGGGAGGAAGTCGAACCAGCGCCTGATACACCAAGAGGAAATGACACAGGACAATCAGCAGGGACACACATGACTTCCAGGCAGCAGCATCACCGAGTTTTGCTGTCAAGGCATCCATACAGGACGTGGAGGATAACTGAGTTCTGCTCACGTCACTCTGACAGTGTGTTCAAGCTTAAGCAATCCTACTGGCATACTTTTCTTTATTTCTTATTTGTCTCGCAATAGAAAAAAAAATGCTGTTCTGTTAAAAAACAATAGGTGGTGCTACACTGATTTTGAGCACATGAGCTTGAACATATCTGTGAACATAATAAGGATTCGTGCTAGTGCTTGCCACAAGACCCAAATAAAGACGTCAGCCGGGATTCGCTCTGAGAACTCGGGGTCTCTGCGGTCCTCACATTTGCGTGGGAAAGCTGGTTATATGGGATTTGGCCCTGAACTGCCAATGACATCATTTCAACAGGAAGTAGGCCTCAAAACAGTATGATGACTGTAAGTGATCAGTAAGACGTCTTGATAATAGCTCTCGACCTGGAAACAGGCTGCTATAATTACGATCTAATTAATTTATCCTCTTACAACCCTGTTACTCAAATCTGGGAAATCAAAATGGTTTATTATTAAAGGAAAACTCCACACTGAGAAGCATTAAATATGTTTCTATTGAAATATCTGTGATGTGCTCAGTGGGTTTGGTGCTAATTTGTTGGTCAGTGCAGTGTTTTCGTTATTCTCGTGGGACGTTTGCAGTTGTGTGCTGTGCTGATATCACACTGTTATTTTCTAGCACAGTTACAATAGTGTTCAATAGGAGAAAACATGCCAGTGATCTCAGACAAAAGGGATAACACTCACTGCTAGCTGCACAAAAACAACAAAAGCTTCTTTCCTCACACATTATATATACACACATTATATAGTTGTATGCAAAGGTTTGGGCACCCCTGGCCAAAAAACATTTGAAGTGAAAAGAAGGAAATACACATCAGTACTGAGTTACACCGCCTATTGAAGATATCACAGCTTGCAGCTTGTAGCCAGCTTGGAGTCTTTCTATTCCTGTTTGATGAATTAACACCCACTCTTCCTTGCTGAATGCTTCTAGTTCTGAAAAATCCTTATAGGACATCTTTCATGCACATCATGTTTAAGATCTACCCAAAGATGTTCAATGATGTTCAAGCTTGAGCCTATATTTCTTGATGTAGTACGTGGTGGATTTTGAAGTATGTCTTGGTTCATTGTCTTGTTGTAGAAGCCAGTCTCTTTTTCGTTTCTTGACTGAGTGTGTTACAATCTTCTAATATCTTCTAATATTTACTGCAATTCATTATTCCACCTGTCTTTGCCATGATTCATGTGTCACAGGCTGTCAAACAACACCCAAAATGCCCAGATATTGTTTTGGATGCATGAGATGGTCACACTGTGATAAGGTCACAGGGAAGGTTTCTGACTGATGACTCTTCCATGCAGATCATGTTTGTGCAAGCAATACTGCAAAGTAGAATGGTGCATCATCACCCTTGTGTCAGCTAAACCTTCCTGCTTAGTGTCATATAGGTGTTTTGCTTTCCTTCCTAACTAGCATACAGGCAATTCTAACTGAGAGTTTTATAGTCTTCTAGATCTGTCCTTGAATTTCTCGGTTCCCCGTTATTTCTTAATGGCATTTCAGACAGTTGGAATTGTGAGTTGGAAGCCCTCTGATATCTTTTTATAGCCTTCCTCTGCATTGTAGGCATCAATTAGCACCAATTTACGATCCTCAGTCAGCTGCTAAGAGGAACCCATGGTTGCTGAGTGTTAGCACAAGGTTTGAAGAGTCAAATAATTTATTACGCTTAGGAATTCTTATTCGTAATCACAATTATTTACCTGCCTAACAAGTCCTCATGAGTCAATTAAAGACTAACAAGTTAATTAAGTTCCAAGACCTTACAACCGGAAGGGTGTCCAAACCTTTCCACATGCCACAATTACTATTTTATTTACTATTATATATTAGATTTTTCCTTAAAGAACACCTGATTCTCAAATGCTTTAAACTGAATGAATTGTTTTTGAGCCCTATAGTTCTGGATCTGAGTTTATTAGTATGTACAGTAGTAGCATATAGTGTGATTGATGGCAAGCAATGAGTTCCTACATTCAATAAAATAACTATAATTGAATAAAATAACTATATATGTGATAAATTATAACAACTACACATTATTGAAATATCTGTTGGTTCAATGTGCTGCTTCCACATTCAACCAAACTTTTATATAGTACTTGGAATGAATACTTGTGTCCCTGCACTATGATTTCCAGATGGAAATGAGGAATTGATCCATGGTTTGTTTTTACACTTACAAATTTCTTCTGAACTATGGCTGGACTGCTCAGTTTTACAGAACACTTCTGCTGTGTACAAAATGGAGGTCCCGATTAAGGGTGAGCGATATGGCTTGAATACACAGTATGTATGACGATATAAAAGATTGCAGACAAACCACCAACAAGGGCCACTACACATTCACAGATTGGAGCCAATCAACAGACTGGTGCCAATTATTTATATAATAAATAAATAAATAAATAAATAAATAAATAAATAAATAAATAAATAAATGAAAGTATTTTAAATAGAGTAATTTTTTAATGGAGCAATTGGTACAATAATAGTTTTTAACATCTAGTCTGTGGGTGGGTGATTTTATAAAGACATGTCAACGATACATGTTGACATCTTGGTTTAACTATACTTTTATTAAAAATAAATAAATAAATAAATAAATAAATAAATAAATAAATAAATGATTTAAAAATAAAATGCTGGAAAATTCTATTAAAATCTGTAAAAATGTTTCAAATGTATCTAAAAGATTTAACATTCATTTTTGACTCAAATCACCTGCTTTGAGTAAGTTAAGTCAGTTTTTTAAATAAAGTTATAGAAAGATATTATGACAACCACAATATCTCAGTTTATTGTGACATAATTTATCCTGATATGAATATATCATATATCCCAGCCCTAGTCCAGACAGATCCTTCTTACAGCAAAAAAAAGTATACAGTAATGTTATTATACCACATTACTGATATCATGATATTGCCCAGCCCTAATCGTAGTGTTTATTTGACTAATTATTAAACTCATTATTTAATAGTGACAGACAGCTTGTGAGAAATACATGCACTTGTGAGGAGAATCCCTTGAGTAAACACATTCCTTGAGAACATCGGGCAATTACAAGGAGGTCATTGTCTAATTAAAGTGCACAGGAAATGGGTGGTAAACATTGCCCTTTCCAACAACTTCAAAGCAAACTGCTCTCTTGCATGGGTCACTAATGTGCTGCTTCCTCAAACAACCAAGGATACGTTTTAGAATGAAGTCGTTAATTGAGCTGCAGGAAGACATCTCCCTTTTCCAAATCCAAGGTGTTTCTTAGGTGTTGGCAGAACATACAGACCTAGTCCTGTCATATCAGTGTTATGGGACTTGCAGTAACAGAACCTGCTGTGTTTCCCACAGCTTTACTTAATTTACATTAATGGAGTAAATATTGGCAAGATACATTTATGGCAACTATTTTAAACAGTATATAGGGCTTGAAGCAGAACAATAAAGAGTGTTATAAGACAGTCTTGCTGAATTCTCAATTCGGATTGGTCAGAAAGAGTTGGATAATTTTCTCTGGTAGTAGTACCAGCTGTAATTCAAATCACAGGTTTATATTAATTAATTTGTTCTATTAAGTTATCGTTTCTATAGTAACAACTTACAAAAGAAACTGTATGCCAGATGCTAAACATAAACACATAATAAAAAAATAGTGTGTCACAGTTTTCGAAAGCTGTACCCAGTGTCAGGGCTTTGTAAGAGTCAGAGGTAAAGATGTTCCTTTAAGCTCTTTTAAGAACTGCTCTAACAGAGTGCATTCAAAGTGCTCTGGGAATGTCATGAAGCTTGTTGACATAAAGTCCGGCTTCCCAAACATTACCATTCACTCTTCCAGCTCCTTCTAGCAGCTGTTCTTCATTAACTCATGTTTGTTTACATGTTTATTTCAGAGAAAGTAAACGTAAAAAGGGACTTATTACATAACCCTGCGGAACCTCGTGATATGGGAGGACTACTAGCAACACACGAACTCTATGTAAAATACATTCAACATTAAAAGTGATTAAAATTTGTAGACATTTGAAGGAAGCAGACAAAACTTACCCTGCAATAGTCATCTATAAAGCGCAGTCTCTTCATGGCCACATCTCGTACATGACTTCGTCGAAACAGGATTTTACCTTAATGAGGAAAAAGATTCAACAATGAAGAGAGTTAACACACGCTACTCTAGCACTGAATATGAAAGAAAAAACTATATAAATGATTAAAAAATAAATAAACAGCTGATTGTTTTTCCCAGAAAGCAAATCAACATACGCATGATCAGTGCACCAGAAACTTCTAAACTTTGATCACCAATTAACAACATTTCCCTGACAGCATGATCAAATTTGAAGATTTTGCTAGAGTTAAACCTACTATAATCCCTTTATCCCTTCTAATTTGTGGTTTTTCTACTCTGGTGCCCATAACGCAACTGCAATTTGATACAAAACAGAATGCATTCAAATTCGACTGGCCTTAGGTCAGCTTCCTCTATTATCTCAGTCCTACTGCATTATATGAGATCCAACAAAATGGTTCTCTAATCAGATTAAACAGGTAATCCAAGAACTATGGATGCTGTTTTTAGGCCGTGTGGAGGCCTCCAAGGACATAAAGGTGCAAAGATGTACTTTTTTTTATGAATAGCAATGAATTCTGTGCACTAAGTCATTTCAATCTCACCCTATTGAGTTGTGCTATGTGGCATGGATTCCTGTGCCCTCGAGTCATTGACTTTAATGCCACAGAACAGCATGGGGCATTTTATGATATTGTTTATCAGTGTGTGTGTGTGTGTCAAGCCTTATTAAATTGGGTATGCAGCTGGGAAAAAGAAATATAGTATTTTCATGTGTGTGTGAAACATAAACTTTCAAGGTTGTATATGAGTTTGAACAGGGCCATCTATCCATCAGAGAGAGAAGGACTTAAATATAAACAGGGAGAGAGAGAGAGAGAGAGAGAGAGGTCTTAAGGCTTTACTGAACCAACTGATAGACCCTTCGAGTGCTAAAAAGCACAGTTCAAGGCCAACCCCAAATGTGCTCATTGTTCCCAGTTCTCTGTGTGATTGTGTTTATATTTTAAGATTTGGCTATTGTTCTGGTTTTGGTCCTGTCTCTGCCCAGCCCTCTCATTGGTTGATTACCCTATTATGTTGACCTGTTCTGTGTTCAGCCCTGTATTACTATGCCTATTTATTCTCTGATAAATTCTTGCTAACTATATCAAGCAGTTCTGAGCTGCTTCCTAGTGTATTATATGGTTTTTTCGACTGTCACTTTTATTAGCATTTCTGAATATAAATTATCCTACATGTATATTGACATAAAAAAATTAAACGTATCTCAAACATAAGGGATAAACATCAGGCTCAACGTTTCAGAATGCAATGCATCTACATGATGCAGTTGCTCTGATTTATGCCAGATGCTCGGTCAGCTAGCCAAAGATCTAAAAGATGATAAGTGGGATGGTACTGTCAATATTATTAGCATGTAGTTGAAGCTTTTGAACCTTTCAGGGGGTGAGGGAGCTGGAAAGAATAAAGAACTTAAACACTGCTGCAGAACTCATTTTAGGTAGAGATGAAGTAAGGGCACATCAATGGATCCTGTGAGTTTCAGGGGTTTAGTATTTTCGTAGAGCTGAATGCTGAGACTACAAACTCCCAACCACAGGGACAATGTCAAACATGGACAAAAGAATGCAGAGTCAGTAAATGCACTCCAGCCAGAGAAACATACCGATACACAAAAGCATGTAATTACATATGGTCAAGTCAATAAGATATTCTGAACTCAATAGAGAAAGCTAACAGAAAAACTACATAGGAAGTAGAATCTGAAGCTTAAATTTAAATTAACCCCTGAAACAACACTTTTAATAGGCTCCCACTCTCTCCGAAACAGACCCGCAGGTCTCACTTGACTCCGCTAGGGGTTTCCAAGCCCTGTATGCAGCTTAAAACTATCTTACTGGAAAACTAATACCTAACATGCTCAATAGGAGTATATGTCATCTTCCGAGATGATACGAAATTCATCTCGATAGTCATCAATTCACTGAAAGATACATTTACCCCCCAATGAAGTATGGCCTTCTTCACCAGAACTGACAAACACAGAGGCCAAACCTACTTCACCAACTCAAAGACATAGAGGCCATACCTCTTTCACTAGAACTGACAGACATGAAGGACACGCCTCCTTTGCTGGAACTGACAGTTTCATTAACTACAATTGCACAGTGGCCGTGTCTCCTTCACTGGGACTGACAGGCACAAATACTTCCATCACTGAAAGAAGCACAAAGGCCACACCTCCTTTACTGGGACGGACATGTATAGAGCCTACTCCTCCTTCATTGGGACTGAAAAGCACGTTAGGCACGCGTGCGTCCCTTACAAGACATTTATTATTGGAATTGACAAGCACAAAGGCCACGCCTCATTCACTGGGACTGACAGAACTAATACCCACACTGCGTATAATGTACTGATATCATTTTATTACATGTAAACTAAATAACACTCCATCTTTAATATATAGAGATGAAATTGTGAGAGTAAATGTCCTGATTCCTGATACAAAGCACTGCTGCAGGACAGATTAATATACAGGAATTACAAAAGAGATTCAAACAGCTGTCCTGGGAGTGATCGTGCGTCCTGCTGTATGTAAAATCGATGTGTTCAGATGAAGTGTGAAGGCTTTTTAGAGACAGTGTGACTGCAGGCAGACAGAAGAAAAGACTGGAGACTAGAAGATGAGAGAGGTGCCGAGTCAGCAAGGGTTTGAAAAACGCACATCATATTGTCTTTCTCTCTGCTGCATTATTCATCGCTCTCCTATGCTTCTCCTCACGATTCTTTGACACAGTGACAGCATGCGTATTTGTGTGAGCGTGAGTGTGTGGGTCTTAACAGCCTGGGGATTAAAAAAGAGAGGGTCCTAGCCAACCATTCAAATGACGTACCACAGACAGTATTGCTGGCAGCCTGCATTTGTCACTGCATCTGTGAGTGTGGGGGATGGAGTGATTGAATGACAGAAAAAAGAGCAAAGGAAGTGACTGGTCTCACCTGGAAGAAAAGGGATGATGCGCTTTTTGGGGTCCTTCTGCCCTCCCTCGATTGGGAACTTGTCAAGAAGCTGCATCTGGGGAAATATTTAAAACCACACATCAGCACTACAACAATCTAAAAAAACATATCCAAAAACACACTGTTTGTTCAGTGTCATGTAACATCAGAGAAGGAAGTCTGGACTACATTTCCCAGTAGTCACTGCACCAATCATCATGTCACATGATCACCTGCACTTGAACTTCATTCATGTTAACTTACAGGTATTTATAGTCACAGTTTGCACTATGCTGGTTGTCTTATCCTTGGCTTTCTTTGCCGTTTGGTTTATGTGTATTCTTTGCCTTCGTATTTTGCTGCCTATTCATAGTTCTTATTTAGTTTTGATATTATTAAAAAGTTAATCTGCACTTGCATCCGCTTCCACCTTCAAATCGTGACATTTGGCCTTAATCGATTTCAAGCTTTGTTAAAATGTAAAACTGGTTTGATTTGTTTACTCTCCAGCCATCTATATCCTCCAAGCCGCAAAAATATTGTGATACTGATAATATCCAGCACCATAAATCATCGACAATCGCAGTACCTCCATTTGAAGTAAACTAATTCCGCCGTCTCTGAACGCAGCCTCGGAATCAAATCCAGAGCAATTCTGCTTTTTCCTTTTTAGCATTTCAGGGATGATCTGCCAGGTCGCGGCCTTTTTTGCTGTCTCTCCTACTTAGTCACTAGACAGGTTCCTCTAAGTGCCCAACCAATTAATCGCATCCGTCCTAGCGCACACACTACCTATTCTCACAGCTAATGAGTGTGCGTGTGGGGTGTGTGTGTGTGTGTGTGCATGTGCCTATGTGTTTGCGAAGCACTTTTGTGAAATAATTCATAATGGTATTATAATTCGTATTATAGTCATCCTCCTGCACATAATTGCCCATTTTGAGTGTTCTAGACAAGGTTTCTGCCTCATTTCAGACAGAAAAAGTCAGAGGAAGATAAACAAACTAGTTTATCTACGAAGAGCAAAAGCAGCTTTCATGAAGATGCTCAAAAGAATTTTTTTTCTTTATTGTTGTTGTTGTTGTTTTAAGGACTGTTTTGTCCTCCAAGGCACAAATCAGGTAAATGTGCTCTTGAAGGCATAACTGTGGTCCTCAAGGCCCAATTATGTATCATGCATAATCGTGAGATTTAAAGGTACACTGCATTCACATTCCTGAGTCAAATATACAAATGAAAGGAATAGACGATGTACCCTTGAGGTACTAACCTTGTATTTGTTTCTGTTTCTGTTGTGTACTGTTTTTTGTTTTACATTTCCATTCCTAAAAGTATTAAAACTACAGCACTACAGCTTGATGGGGACTCATTCATCATGGGTAAAAGTGTTCTTAGGCATGACACACATTGGACGTACATTGGAAGAGCATTACCGGTAATTAAATTTTACACCATCAGGTTTCTGAATGTAATTGGGGCAACGGAATGCACTAATAAAATATTTCTTTTAATCACATTTATTTATTAGATAAAACCCACTCATAAAAGACAAAAAAATAAATAAATAACCCATTTTTGTTTTGCTCTACTTTGTGTAACAGTAACTCTACTTCATTGCCGTTGAAATTTATCTTCTAAGACCTTTCGGCATGTTCCATGTCGTCTGTAACAAGAAATGCCATGAGCCGATGTTTGCGTCTCAGTCAGATTGCTAGTTCAGTAATCAGGGCACTGATCAGGACGTTGGCCATTTTAAGGGCTGTCTCATTCTCAGAATTCTTCCAGTGCTATGAAACGTTCGCTCCCTAAAAAATCCCACAATGCATCACAACAACCAGGGAGCATCGATGCTCTCTATGTTCCCTTACTGGAAATGGCGTTGTGTTTTCTGAAGCCTCTCGGCTCAAAATACATGAGGGATGAACTCTCAGCCAACTTCATCTACAAATATAAGCAGCTTGTTATCATTGTTGTAGCTCTCAAATGATTACTTATATTAGCGATATTTTTTGTTTATTTGACGTTCTATATACGGTTAGTTTCAGCCTAAACACTTAAAAGTCGTTATGATTTTTTTAATTGACTAGCTAGTCTACAATCCTGCTTGAAGTTACATGACAGAACTGTGTGTGATTAAGCTAACAAATTTCTATGACATTTAATGTCAGAAAGATATCGGTCCTGTCTGTTGTTGATAAATGCCACATGTGAGATTTTACAACGCAAGTACGTAGTCATGTCGCCAGAAATTGAGTCATCATTGTCCCAGTGTTTAGTGAGCCAGGGTCATTACTAGTGCCTGAACTCGTGTACACGATATATTGATTCTCGACCATTTTCGCTTTAAAACGCATAACGTTTGCTACGGTTACGCCTGTTGTCTACACTATTCCGGCGTTTTCGACGCTCAAAAATTGAGACTTTCGGAAACGCTGAAGACCCCGTTTTAGTTTGAAATCTCCGGCCTTGCGGTTTCGATGTAAACAGACCAAAAGACTTTTGAAAACTAAGTCATGGCTGCCGGCATTCACTCCCTGATTGGGTCTTCTGGATCGTTGCATATCCTTCTCTGACTCGTCAAGCCCCTACCATATGACCATTACAATACCTTGATCATATACACAACAACAGGGAGACTGAACAGCAAGCTTTGCTGGCTTTGTTGTCATTCTAAGCAGCCATTGTGTAGTTAAATTCTGTATTTTACAATACTGCAGCTGCCTACATGCGCAAGAGGCGAGCTATGATTTGAGCAATCGCCAACAAATCTCATTTCAAGCGGCGAAAGCCCTACATGGAACGCCGGTTTGTTGTGTTTGCCAGTGACTAGCAACCAACTTCCTGTTTACACTTGTATGCGTATGCCCAGTGTGTATGAATGGTCATGTGCCATGCGTTTTCGGTCATGTAGTGCAGACAGAGATCATTTCTGAAACACGGCGGAAACGCCAGTGTGACGCCATGTTTTCAAAACGAAAACATGCTAGTAAACAGGACCTGAGACACACTGATTGCTTGGCTTTTTAAAGGGAAGTTGTTTACCATATATGGCTATTGGAGTGTGTTTCATTATACAAATAAATGTGGCCCTGCAGGAGCACATCAGTTTACAACGTGTGTGATTTTATCAGTGGCCTTTGTATACAGCTGTACAAATGTTCAATTCTAAGCTGGTCCTGTCTGAAATGTTTTGCAACATGAGCACTTAGTCATATTCATAGTCTTGTCTGCTGGAGAGATGTTTCATGTTTTGAGAGCGTGTCAAAGTAGGCGGCTGTGTGGAGCAGAATCGCTGATGAAACAGCCAACAAATTCTGCGCACAGAAATGACTTCAAACAGCAGGATACAGTCACAAATAACCTTCGGAGGTGGTTGGAGTGAAATTATGAGATTCTAATGTTCTTTTACTAAGCGTTTAATGGCGCCTCAGGGCAGCGAGGCAGTAATCCGCCTCCGGGGCCAGCAACGCTAAACAACACTGAAACAACTCGCCAAACGTAGACTCGTCGTTGTGAACGTTATTATGTTTATGGAGTGTTGTGAAGAGTAATATCATCTCGAACGATCTGGAGATTGTGTTTGTGTGCGTTATTGTATATGCAAATCACTAGATAAATCACAGATGGCAAAATCGAACACGTGTGCCGAGGAAGAGGTTGAAAGAGAGAAAGAGGGATAGAAGAAGGGAGAGAATGATGAGGAGGCACGGAGAAATCACAATAAGGCTGAGGCAGGATAATCATGAAAGCGCTCTCTCTATCTCTTTCTCACACGCACACACATACACACTCCCCCTTGGCCTAGGAGAGTGTTTGTTCACCTGGTTGCACCTTGTTCCAGATGTGTGGTCTGCTCTCTTGCGCTCTCTTTCACACGTACATGCTTTATTTTCTCTATTTCTGCTTGCCTTGCTAAACATTTTCCTCCAGAAAATAAACAGACCAACTTTGACATTTGGCCTTGACGCGTAGCAAGTGGAGTAATTGAAATTTGAGTGATTGTGAATGTAGAAAAACACACACACACACACACACACACACACACACACACGAGTCTAATGAATAGTGTTACTATTCATTTTAGTTTTAGTCACTTTTAGTGTGGCCATGGAAATTTCTGTTAAATTCTGTTTCTGTTCTAGTTTGAGCTTCAGTTATACTAATTTCATTTGTGGAGATGTGAAGCGTAATTTTGCATCTGATCTTTAGAGAAGAATGCACAAATGCACAAGGTAGCAATCTTTCCGTAAGCGTTAATGGTCTGTACGTGAAATCCAGTACTTCAGGTTAAATGATACGTTTAAGTAGAGACTATAATAATTCAATGCTTCTGGATCCATCCATCCATTCATTTTCTGTACTGCTTATCCTACACAGGGTCACAGGGAGCCTGGAGCCTATCCCAGAGGACTCGAGGCACAAGGCGTGCCAGGGTGCCAACCTATCGCAGCACACAATCGCGCACACACCCATTGACACATTATGGACAATTTGGAAATGCTAGTCAGCCTACAATGCAGGTCTTTGGACTGGGGGAAGAAACCGGAGTACCCAAAAAGCACGGGGAAACTCTGTGCACACAGGGCGGAGGAGGTAATCGCACCCCTAACGCCAGAGGTGTGAGGCAAACGTTGTTGGAATCTGCTCCTGATCCACTCATACTTTAAGGATGTCCGAATAATCTTTAGCAAAAACATAACCCAAACATATACGCAGGACTGTCCCACAGTTTGTTATTATTAGAAACCTGGCATGGACTTTTGTGGAATAGAGATCAATTCAAAATATTCCCTCAGTGCATTCACTCGCCTCCTACCATTTTCCATATCAGACTAAAGTAAGGCGAATGTTGGCAGAGAAACCAAAACGCAAATTAATTCTCGCCTGCTTTATATCACATTTTCTGTCAGTTTCAGGGGCACATGTTTGGTTGTAGTTAGTTATAGTGGTTCTGGTAGTAGTAGTAGTAGTAGTAGTTGTAGTAAATATTAAATAATTTCATTTTAAGAAAATGTTTTTGAGGGTTGAACAGTATGGTCATCTGTGGTCTCTTGTGTTCTGTGTGATGTAACCAGAACCAGCTACTGACAGGGTGCTATTTGTAAACAGTGCTTGGACCCCCCACATCGCTGTTATAATAACCTACTGACTATTATAGCCCTAGTACAAGGTAGGTACCTTGGGAGTTCATTATTATATACACGTTAAGGGTAAAATCCTGCTCATTGCTCATGGCCAAACACATGAGGAGAGTGACTGGTTTGAATTTTCTGCCCATAGTATCCGATTTCAAATACTTCCAAATCAGATACTTCCCCCATTCTCTGTCCTGGGAATTCATATCTCATCTCCCCTTTTCTGCCTCTGTGGTCTCATTCTCACTCCCACCTGTTCTCGATCCTAGCACACAGTCCCCTCCCTGCCGCTCCCTTCAATACGAAAAAAAAAAAAAGGAAAGAAAGATGTTTTAAGGATGACAGACAGGAGGAGAACGAGGGAGACAATAGGCTCCGAGGGGAAAAAAAGAAAGCAAAGTAGCCGTGAGAAGAAACGTAGGAGGGAGAGAAAAGGGAGAGAGGGAGAGAAGTTGCTTCACTTCGCAGCAGTAAGGCACCTGAGAGACTTCCCGAGTCTCCATAGCAACAGAGGGAGGGGAGAGGAAA